>OU015499.1:11652283-11684783 GCA_907164885.2 Dolomedes plantarius
CGCGTTATAATTTTGGCAGCGCCCCAAACCCAGTTGCAGTAAACAGTTAAATAGAAAAGTACCAAAATGTGTCACAAAAAAAAAGAGGTAAGCAAACGATAAGTAATCTTACGGCTATGTACACATGAGAGCGTTGCAACGCGCGTTAAAGCGCGCGTTAGAAAAACCGAATGTGTACACTATAGTAGCGTTAACGCCACGTTGAGCGCCAGTATAACTATGGAAGTTGAAGAGGCAGCATGTGTTTGGATTTTGTACCGTAGGTATAAAGCACGAAGACGAAGGCAAAGAAAATACTGGGTACATCCGATTTTAAATGACAGATTGACTCACGGTTCTTTTGTAACACTTTACCCGAATCTAAGAAAACATGAGCCCAAGTTTTTTAACTATTTAAGAATGTCGATTGTATCCTTTGACGAGTTATTAGAAATAGTTAAGGATGTCCTGTCTCCTGAGAACGTTGTAAGGGATAGCATTTCTCCAGAAGAAAAACTCGTAATCACATTGAAAAATGAAAACATTTTCTATATTATTTACCCTTACCCTTTATGTACCAAATCATGAATTAATAAACGAAAACTCACGTAAATTTTTATTTATGTTAATTCAATACTAACTAACAAATTAGTGTAAAATAATTACTCACCTTCTTAAAATTTAATTAATTACTACTAGTTAATTGAAGTGGTACTTTAAAGTACCGCCAGTATTATAGGGTTACAAAAATCTTCAAACGTTGAAAATTAATCAGAATGTTTGAAAAATGATATAATTATTTGTTATGAAACGCAGAACAGTTTTAAATATAATGAAAATTTAACTTTGATTATATTAAAAAAAATTTTTTTTAATTTACACATAAAAAAATTACATATGCTGCATTTTGAATGAAGTTTTGATTGAACTTTTCTTTGTGCACAAAGTTTGCAGAGATCTCGATTTGACACAAATGTTGCATGAATTTTGTACTCTAACAGGGAGACTGATTCATGTTTTTCGGTATATATTATGTATTAATTTACACATGCTATTTCCAGCATAGCAAAAAAGTGCCTATGCCACCACTTTTTTGATTTTCTGTCTCTTTCATAGATCAATCGTAGCATATCCGACTTATCAACACCACCCATGTGTGCGTTATGTGTGCAGTTACATTAAAAAAAATATCATCTGTAGATAAAAAGTGGAGAGAAAATTTAAAGAAATGTAAATTTATAATGTACTCAGGGAATGTATATTTGTGGTTCTATATCAGAAAAATAATAAAATACATAAATCATAAAATAAAAAATATACATTAGTATATTGGGCACGAAGTCGCGTATCTTTCATGTAACACCAAACTCCCCTATTTTAATTCAAATGTTTAAAAAAATTAAAAAATAACATTTGAAAATTTCGCATAAGTTCATTTTGAAAAATTCATGTATTTCATATATATCTTATTTATTCTGCATTTTGTAAAAAAATAGAAATATGCCTGTCAAAAAACAGTAGTCAACTGCCCCAGAGCGCGCGTTGCAAGGCTCTCATGTGTACGGTCTAATTCAACACAAAGGAACTCGAGGCGCGCAGCAGTCGCGCGATCTGCGTGGAACTCTCCAAACGCGCGTTCTAGTAGAAGAGAGCGTTGCATGTGTACGCAATCGTTTGATCAGTTGTATTTCTTCAACGCGCGATGCAACGCGCGTTAGAAAGCGCGCGTTGCAACGCTCTCATGTGTACATAGCCTTAAACCGCGGTAGTTTCTTTAGAGGAGACTACCTGAAATTTTTTTTTTGATTATTTTCTCCCCCCCTGAAATATTCATTTTTCTTTGGTGGTAACTTCGAAGGCTTCTATTTTAATATGTAAATATATAAAACATGTTCGTCTTAAAATTCTCTCGAAAGTACTTTGTCTTCTGTTCTGTTAGAGGTTGAAATACTCAACCTACTCTGGGTACAAATTAGCAGCAGCTAAACATTGCTCGTTGGAGCATGCCAAGCCCCATATATGTCCATTGCTTACTCTTTTAGAGATCATATTCGCACCTTTTGCTATAAGGAGAATCTGCAACGCAAAGTTCATTGAAGATTTCCATATTCGTCGTAAATTTATTGTTCTTAAAATGATGAATTCGCTCTCACTTCAGTGGCATTTTTACCATGTTTTTATCAACTCACTTTCTTGTTTGTTTGTTTATTTGTGTGTGTGTTTGTCCAGTACAAATCTTGCAATCGATTTTTAACTAACTTCCCGACTAGCTAGACATTTGAAACTTTTAGAATAGCACAGAACACGATGACAATGCATTATTTTAATACTTTTAGCCATCTTTAAGCAGATTGAATTCATTTTCAGTTAATTTTGTTTGGTAGAATGGTGCAGCCATCTATCGACCGGGAAGGGAACGAAAAGTTAAAAGCAAGTTAACTTCCAGTTCTCGAGCTAAACGATTGATTACGCATTTGATACCTCTTTATTACGCATTTGATCATTTTCTTTCAAATTGATGGGATAATTCATCAAAAAAATTTTTTAAGTATTTATTAATACATAGAATTGTCAAGTTTATATGATTCAACAGAAAATTTAAAAACATGGTACATAAAAAGTTCTTTTTATCTTGTACTTATTAAAGCTTTTGTTATGAATAAAAGCAGTGAATCAGTTGAGTATTGTGCTCATTAGAGCTGAACTATATTCATTGGTTAAAAATGACGAGATAACTTCAAGACTGTTGATCCCTTTCAAACCTTTTGCTGTGTGCAAGTGATGGGTCAATTGAGTGTTACTCGCTAGAGCTGAACAAGAAATTTAGACATCCATTGCGATACACAATTTAAGAGTGCCGAACGAGTTCAAACCTTTTGTTATAAGTAAAAGCAGTGAGCCAGTTGAGTATTCATTGCTCATTTGTGTTACATAAGGTAATTAAAAAATTATTTCTTAAAAACGACGAGCAAATTTTAGTGCATTGAGGCCTCCCAAATATTCCGCTACGCAATAAACCAGCGAGTCATTTGAGTATTGCTCTTTGAATCTGAACAAGATCCTTGTTTATTCAAAAATTACTGAACACTTCAAACCTTTCGTTTTATGTCAAATCAGAGGATCAGTTGAGTATTTTTTCACTGGAGGCGCACAAAATCCTTGGAAATGCATATCTTAAAAACGACGAATTCACTTTAAGTGCAATGAATCCTCTCTAGCCAATTGTCACGTGTCAAAGCAGCTATTTTGTTAGCTGTTGCTCCCCTGAGCAATACTCAGCAATTTTGTATGATTATTTTACTTATTTTAAATGTCGTTTCAAAACATGTAAATTTGTTTTGCTACCTCTACCATTTGTTTTTCTTATACCTCTATTTCCCGCACTTCCGGTATCTTATGGTTTTCATTTAATGTATTTTAATTTTCTTATTATTTGTTTCAGAAAATGCAAATCGTACTGCATTTATGGCTACACATATGAAGAAGGTATAGTCAGAACTCAGTCTTGCAAATTCACTGAAAACGCCTGGTCTTCGGAGTTTGAAGAATGCACACGTAAGTTTGGCATTTCTTTTTTGACCTGTGGAGGGAAGAAATATATCTTTTATCTATCGTCAATGATACGGTACGTTTTATCATATTAAATACTTTCATGTGCGCTGTGTCATCTAAGGGTAATCTGTAATAGTATTCTCGTAGAAGCAAAAAGGCCTGACTTTTCATTTCAGAAATTCGTGTCTGACTTTAATTGAAGCAACAACTCGTCTAGACTTACTTGCTGCAAAATCTTTTTTTCTCTTTTTTAGTAAAAAAATTAGCCGACCTTTTTGCTAGCAGAGCAGCTGGTAAGAGATTATGTACAAGGAGCTCATTTTGGCAGAAATTGTAACCGTTACTCCGGCCTTTACCAGAAAAGCATTCAATGATATTTAAAAATGGACTATGAGGAAATACACTCTAAGTTTCTAACCCCATTCTTCACAAATCTGTTCGATCTTCAGATCTCGGAAGAAATCTTCTGGAAATGTTCTGAAAATTTATTTTTGTATTCAAAAGCATTCGAATTATTTTTAAACTGATTAGTTTCTAGACCTTATCAGGGTCTAGAATTATAAAGGTTTCACAGTTTACTTTGGCGAAAAAGCCAAATTAAACTGCGATAATTTTTCGCTACTGTTAATTGATTGCATTACTTACTGTTATCTTATGCTACGCCAAGTGATAATTAGTCCTGGAACTTCAACTTAAATTCAATTCCGGACGGCTACAAATATTCATGCCAGCCAACAACGGACTGTAGTGCCTAACGCCCCAGACATTCGTGGAAAAATTTTCTGCACTCTAACCGAAAGTCTCCAAAACAAGCTGGAATTATGGCCAAATGTCACAACTGGGCCTTATTAAAAAAGGCAGTGTAACTGTAGCATTATTGTTTATGGATGTCATGCTTTCGTCATCCATTTAGTTCTAGGCAAGGGGGGAAAGAGAATGCAAGGGTTTGAAGGATTGAGAGAAATCCTTTTGGGATCTTCAGTTCTGATTGGCATTCCCAACCGTTTGCATGTGCAATGCACATTTTGTTTTTACAAAAGTTTGAGAGTTGCACATAATGCCGTCTATGTCCACAATCTAGTTGCATCTCTGATTTAAAAAACTTAATAATAATAACCCCCCCCCCCTTCTTTTTTTTTTACGCAAAACCGAAAGGTTGGGTCGTTTATCTTTGTATCTTAAAATACAAGTAAAGCACGGGAAATATTGCTTGCACCATCTTGGCTGGCAATGCAAAAATGTCCTTGGGCTACTTAATCCAGCTGATAATCAAAAGTTCTGGTTACTTCAAATTTATGTTGGAAGCTCCATTCTGTTTTTCTGGGACTGGACTACAGTTCAGTTCTACTGGAAATTCTAGATGAGATTCAGGAACAATAAAGATTCTTTCTTCAAATAAATACGGCATGGGCCACTGACGTCATAGAGTGGCAAAATACGTTATTAACCATATTCTGCCTTTAATCAAAAATTACTTCCAATCTGATTGGACAGCGAGTAGCACCACTTGAGATGACATCCATGTTTTTTTCCTGGATATCTTGCGCTGAATCTTTATCAAAAAAACAGTACTAATTATGTACTTTTTTGCTCGAGGATTTAGTCAACAGTTTAGTTTGATGTTTTGAACTAAAAGTCCTTACGAAATGAAATTATCCTTTTATTGTCTGTTTTGATGTTATTATAGAAAAACCTAATAAGAGGCAGTGTTTTATTAATCAGACACTAACCGCCTATCTTATTTGCCACCTAAAGCATGCGAAGACAATGTGCACAGGTTGTTTGCAGTTTTGGCCATGCTTTACAAATATTTTCTCACTGAACGAGACCAACTCTAAACAAAATTTAGCAAATTCCTCTGAAATGTGGAAACACCGACTTAATCCGGAAGTAGGAAGACTACAGCGCCATCTAATATTTGGTAAATTGATCAAAGTTGGGCAAACCCGTTTTTGAATCTTCTATAAGCGTATATTCGTTTACTTTCTTTCATCATCGATAAGTGCTTTGAAAATATTCAACTTTAAATTTCAATGTCTTCTTTTAGCACACGAAGAATAACGGAATTATGTTACTTTGGCTCCATTTTTATTTTTGAAATATGTTTTTTTCACCAGAAATTGGCTTATATTACGACATACATTAAGTGTTGAATAAGGGTGATGATACTAAAATTGTCTGTATGAAGCATCTGCCATTTTCGATATTCATTTTTCTCTCCTTGCAGCCTTCATCGACTGCACTTAAGTTGGTGTCTCCAGGAAAGTTGAAGTGCGTGGGCAACAAAGTGACGAGAGCCCAAAGTGTGAGATCGCATGTGAAATGTACGAGGATAAGGACGAATTAAAGAAGCAAGTTACTCGTGTAAAAGCGATGGAACATGGGATCCTTTCTTGCCATTTTGGTGCCGAGCCAAAAGGTAAGATAACTGTGATTGGTCCACGATGACACAAATATTAGCAGATCGCTTGATTTGGAGCAATTTTTAGATATAGGTTCACCTCGATTAGTACTGATTTATTTCATTGACCCAAAGATTCTCAACCGCGGCACTTTAGGGTGCGGCAAAATCGGCCAGGGGCGCGGCGGGATTTTTTAGGATATAAACAAAAAATATTAGTAGGGCCCACTTAAAATAATATTAAGTTGATATCAAGCATTTGTGCTTTAAAATCAATCGCAAACAAAACGATTCTTACTGATGTCCATTGTAGCCCTTTAGTGTAATAATATACTGAATCCTATGACAATTTTTGAAAATTATTCTATGTTGGTGTTGTTACTGTATACTTTTCAATGAATAAATAAAATCAGCTAGGGTAAGTATTTATTTGAACTTAAAATTGAAAAATTGAAAAAACTAAAATTCTAACAAGGGTGCCCCGAGTTTCTGCTATCATTCCAAAGGGTGTCGCAGACATAAAAAGGTTGGAACTCCCTCCATTAACCAATACGGTTGAGTAGACAGATAATCTAGCGAGTGAATAGTCATTAAGATTTAGGTGTTAAAAGTTAGGGTACTTACGGAAAATCCAGTCGACCATAACGTTGACGTAAATCCGCCAAACCTCCCGGCCGCTTCTGCCGCCAATCATTTTGGTGGCATAAAATCTGCATTGCACGCAAAATAGAAACAAATATGTCTTCTTTGTGAAGACGACGCCACAGGAATTCAGCCATATAAGAATCTAAGTGGTGTCGTGCTGTCCCACAATATCTTTTGTTCCGCCATTTGGCCGAACCACACAACGCTCAATGTTTTGTCTATGTATGCCGGTATCCGGATCTACGAAGTTATACGTATGATTAACTTGAAATTCTCGAATTAGCAGCTCTTATTTCGTAGTTTTATAGGTTTTCCATGAGTCCGAGTATATTGTAGAATCTTCTTCGATGTATCTTTTATCACTTGCATAAGCGTTATCGCCTTCCTATCTGGAACTTTTACGATAAAACACTCGCTGGTCTCCTTGAAAATGCCTCCAAACAACCACTGCTCGGGGGTTATTCTCCCTACATGGTTTTTACGCTTTGAGAAAAGGCTCTCATTCAATTTGCCAATGAGTTATGGGGCCGAATGTTATGGCGCCAAATGGGAAGCCGCAGCGGAACAAGTGGTAGCAGATTAAAAAAGCTAAGCCAAAATGCGAGACATGAAAATGCGTGTGTAAATATTAAGTTACTGATTTAACTTACAGAAACAATACGATATGAAAGATAACCCAGACAGGTTGTCTCCGGTAACATATATTTATATATATAATAGCCGTTTTCTCTGTATAACACTTCCGGGCTGTACTCATCTTTCAATTGAAGCCCTCAGTAAACAAACGGCCGGTTAGGCTTCATTTCAATTTCAGATGTGGATCAGAATTTTTTCTTACCTAAAAACTAATATCTTCCCCATCAAATCACGTTTGTTCCGTCTATTTTCTATAAAACATTCAGAACTGAAAAAATTGGATGCTTTTAGCTGTATATTTAACAGTTTTTTAAAAATCTGTTTACTTTTGCTATGAATTCTGAAAGTACACTAACTTGAATGTGAATGAATCAAGTAGCTCAAGTATATATATCGCGTAGTGAACTGTAAAAAACTGGATGGCAGTCTACTACTCCAATCGCATGAAAAACAAAATAAATAAAAATAATGAAAGGGTTTGCTTTAACAAGGTGTCGATTAAGTGCAATATTGTTAGATAATTCGGGATATTTTTTAACTTTCATATACTTTTTCCATTATGACGTCATTATTAGTATTATGACGTGAAAATGACGGGTTGGATGGCAGTCTACTACTCCAATCGCATGAAAAACTAATTAAATAAAAAATAATGAAAGGGTTTGCTTTTACAAGGTGTGGATTAAATGCAATATTGTTAGATAATTCGGGTTTTTTTTTAACTTTCATATACTTTTTTCCATTATGACGCCATTATTAGTATTATGACGTCAAAATGACGGGTTACCTTCTAGTATTAAATAAAAGTAGTCATGTTTTAGGATAACCGCACTTAACCCAAGCAAGAAATAACTACCCTAGAGACAGCTGACCCACGTGCTAAGCAGATTACTATACTCATCAAATTAATTCACACTAGTGAAACATTATCTATTACAGTAAATTAAGTGACGGACTATGTGGTTAAGGAGCAAATAAGAAATTTATTTAACAAAACATAATGAAAAAGTAAATACTTAATGAAAGTCTGCCATGCCTTGCTCCTCACTCACCAACACCGAACACCAGCTCCAAAAATGTCACGTACCTAGCACCTTTCCAAGAGCTCTCTCGTTATTTTTGAAGCTAGCCTTGAACTGCGCCAAGCTGTATTTCGCACCTGCGAAATACAGCTTCAGTCACTAGATTTGGCGTGCATCGCCTTTCATGTCAACAGTTCATTTTTTTCTTTTCTGCCAATATATGGCGGTTACGAAAGACAGTTATAAAGACTTGAATATTAACAGATATACTCCATGAGTCTTTATAACACATGAGGCCCCTCTGATTTTTTTTTCTTTGATCTTGTTAAAAGACTGTGTGTACAAACTTCTCTTAAGTAATTATTCCAATCGGTAACTGTCTTGTCACTCAACTCTAAGTCTTCGTTTCCCCATTCAATAGTAGTCAATTCTCTGGCCAGCTGTAAAGTATATCTTAGTGCAGTCCAAATGAAATGGTTGAACCCTCGAACCATGTTACTTTCCGAATGGATATCGCTTCTGACAGTCTTAATATTACAACGCCATTGATCTGTGTTTTTTAGAACGCAGAGAGAGTTAGAAAGAAACTCTTAGGCCGGGCGCAAGTTGAGACGCATCTTGGTTGAGGTGAGGCGACGCTGGGTGAAACAGGGAAGCAGGATTCAATCAACTGCGCGCAGGGAGAGCGAAAGTTGGGAGGCAGTTCCGTCTCAGCTGCGTGCCAGTGAGGGTGTGTTAACAAAATTGCGCGATGGCAATGTATATACAATCATTACTAAGTTCGGAATCTGATTTCGATGAACTCGAAGACCAAGTAATTTTTAACATTACTTCGTGAAATAAGCTTCCAAAAGCAATTATCTGAAGAAAAGAAAGACGTTTTCGTTCACCTTTTGAATGTAAAGTAAGCAATTGTGTGAATTGTAAAGCATCTTGCGTACTGTACAGCTATTTGAGAAATTCTGCAGTAGTGCAAACTGGAGGTGATATCCCGAACAGGATTTGCCAGTTCCAATTACGTCCAATGCACGAAGTGGATCTCAAGCGTTTGGATTCGTAAAAAGTTCACGGAGTACCTTTAATTCACACCGAGGTTCAGTTCTTTGGCAGAGAAGATTGCGTGTTAAATGGAAGTACTGAGAATGTATTGTAATTAGACATATAAAAAATTAATCTTTAAAGCATAATACATTTATAATTTTTAATAAATATAATACTTTTTTAAGCTTATTTTTAATGTTGTAACACCTTTTTCTTTTCTCAATCAATTTATATTAAATTAAAGTTACTTTTCAAATTCTGGTTAGATACTAAGTTATTTCGGAAAAATTTTAATACCTACCTCCGAACGGAAAAGCATGTTAAAGGGGAACTAACTAATTGGTAGTTCCTCGTAAATAAAATCATTCCGACAAATGGCACACATCTGTATAGAAAATATACAAATATACCTACAAAGCAGTTTTGTTTCGCCGCAAATCTGCTGTACATAAAATGTTATCTAAAACAAATGAAGGGTGCAGCGGAAATCGGCAATAGTCCAAAAAAAATAAATTTACACGAAAATAGATTGAATCATTGTAAGTACTAATTCAAGAAACACTTTTGATTGAAAAAAAAACAACCGTTTTCTCATGTACCCTTCAAATAAATGTATCTTAATTAATTAAAAAATTATAAAAACTTACCACATTTTATTCCAATTTCTTGGGCTATTTCTTCCCAAAGCAGCAATTTTAATTTGACTTTTAAATAGTCAGCATGTGACGTGTCGTATAATATTTTTCTCCCTCGAACTGCCTCAATTATTGGTCCTCCATCGTAGACTTCGATTTCAGCACAAATTTCACTCGCAGGTCGTAGTCACTAGTGACATCTGCGGCACGACCACAACCTCCGCAGCTCACGGGCGCTCTCAGCGTGTCACCGGACCGCATATTAACTACCTATACTCGAGTTCACACAATGGGGGAATTTAAGCCCGCTGATTCGTTGGGTGTCCTCCCCCTCCCCTATGACATCACTTAGCGCAACTTCCAATACTTCACGTGGCGCCATCTTTTCCCTGAAACTGAATTAATCGTGAATACTGAATTATCGTGAAACTGAATTAATCGTGAAAAAAATACACTATTATTTAAAAGAAACTTCTAGATTGAACTTTTTATAACAAGTTAAAGAACCTTTGAAGAAAAAAAAACCTTTAAAAAATAAAAAGAATATAATGGTAGTTTGAAATTTTTATGAATTATGTAACTTTTTGGGGGGGGAGTGGATTTATTTTACAAGACTTGCATTGAAAGATATAAATTTGTATGGGTGTATGTGTGTATTATTTTGCAAGAATAGATTTTTACCTCTGACTAATATTTTTTTATATAAACTTAAGCGCATACTCTGCACGATTTTTTTTTACAACTATGTATATTTTTTCTCACACATATTTGGGCCCAGACAATATTCAAAAAAAATATTTAAAAAATCCTTTATGATTTTTTTAATGTTTTTATCGAAATATTGTGTTTGGTGCATATATGAATTGCCTGTGCATTAAGTTGAATTTTGCAAATGCATACTTCAGGTTATTGGTGTCTTATATCTAAAATATGAGACCATAACTAAAATCTTAAAAAAATAAATAAGTCAGGAGTAATAAATGCCATAGAAAATACTAAATGAATTTAAATTTAAAATGAGGACGATGTTTATTTCTTATATTATATATATATATATATATATATATATATATATATATATATATACATACACACATATACGTATATATTATATATATATATATATATATATATATATATATATATATATATATACATACATACATACATACATACATACATACATACATATATATATATATATATATATATATATATATATATATATATATATATATATATATATATATATACATACATACATACATACATACATACATACATATATATATATATATATATATATATATATATATATATATATATATATATATATATATATACATACATACATATATACATACATACATATATACATATGTATATATATACATATATATATATATATATATATATATATATATATACATACATACATACATATATACATACATACATATATAAAATATATATATATAAGAAGGTTGTTACTTAATGGTTCTGGTGTGTTTTACGATAAAAGAAATAGCAAAATATATTTTTTTAGTTGTTTAAAATAAAATTAGGAAGCTTATTTTTTTATGAATTCTAGCAAATCGTCTAATTTCTTTCACATATGGAACTGCCTATAATTTTTTTTTCTACGTTTATTTACTATGCTCTGATATCATAAGAACCTTCAAACATAATAATTACTAAAAAAAATGTTTGTTACAAAAGTGAAAGTTATTTTTCCTTTAATTTCTGTTAGGTTTTTATACTTTAAATGCATTTTCTCAAAATCATGATTTGGCAATTTTGCTTGACTTTGATGAACTAAAGGCTTTGAGAAATATGCACTACCGTTATACTTTTATATTTCTTAAATCTGATTGAATGTTTCAGAAACGTAGTGAGAAGGTTTTTGTTTGGATAAATGCTTAATTTTTTTTACAAATAGATAACATGAAAAAGAGAATCTTTTTTCAAAAATTACCATATAATGAGTAAATATTTTTTTTTACAAAAATTCAGAACATATTAAAAAAGCTCTCCCTATATTTGTAGCATATACTATGACATTATTATAAAAATTTAAATTATAAAAAAAAAATTGAAAATTGCCAAAGGAGTCCTCACTTTCCACCTCATTACAAAATGAGGATGGAAGTTTATCTTCCGAAAAAACGGACATGTGAGCAAAAAAACACAATACTCACGATTTATTCACATACGCACTAACATTTGGAATCTAATAGTATATTGTAATGAATGAATCAGTTTCAGGGGAAAAGATGGCGCCACGTGAAAGTCTTTGGAAGTGTGCGCTAAGTGATGTCATAGATGACGGGACGAAACCAACGAATCAGCGGGCTTGAAATTTCCCTATTGCGTGAACTCGAGTATAGGTAGTTAATATGCCAGTATTCACTTCTTGGTTCACAGAATCTCACGGGAGTCACCCCACCCCACCTCACCCCAGCTGCGTCTCAACTTGCGCTCGGCCTTATAAAGGTCACCTTGAATCACGTTGTGGCAGGTTTTAACCATTATTGGCTAAAAAATCGCATTTTGGTGCCATTGACTTCATTTGGCGAAAATGGTCGACTGGATTTTCCGTAAGTACCAAAGTTAGATATTCAAGAATAATTTTTGTCCGGAAAATATATGTTTCGAAATAGGCCCTAATACAACTTCCTGTCTCAATCTCTCTTCGTCGTTCTTAACAGGCCCCGATTCACAGGTTCCAAGAACAAAATTCTGGTTCTAAAACAACACGTGTTATTATACATACACCACAACACAAACACTGATATTAAAGACAGTTGTTAATTATAATCAACACACTCAAAAACACTCTCTTGGTATTCATGACGCATACACCAGTGACCAGTGCGCACCCAGGATTTTTTTCTTGGGGGGGGGGGGGGGGGGGGAGATGAACGGATAAAATATTTATAATGCAAAATCAATATTCATATGCAATTTCTGTTTCTTTGGGGGGGACAGGGCCCCTTGCCCCCCCCCCCCCCCCTTCCTGAGTGCGCCACTGCAAGTGACGCACCTGTGATAGCTACCTCCTCTCTCGAGACTCATTTTCGTGCTTTTGTCTTTTTACGACTTTCATTCGGGGTTGGCGAAAATTTGGCATTGGCGATCGCCAAGTCTTCGCTCCTTTAAACTAAAGTAGTAGAAGTCTTACAGGCTTCCTACCACAACGCAAATTCCGCGATTAAAACGAGAAAACGATTAAATGTATTGATAATTACGAACTTAAAAAAATAGATGTAAAATACTTTTAAAATACAAATTCAATATTTACCGAACTGGCAATAATCCCGCTTTAAAGTGATACGTATATATTACGCAGATACGTATATATTACGTTAGTTATAAATAAATTTTTGAAAAAATGCTTTAAAATACTGAAAATGATATTTGCATTTAGGAAGTGAAACACTTGAAAAAATAAATAATTACGAACATATAAAAGGCATAAAATGCACTAAAATGCTACAAATTTCCAAGCTTTTACATACAGTTAGGTGGATAAGATTTAAAACGTAAATTTCCCTTTTAAAACACTAATGTGATCACGTTTAGAATGTGGAAATATACATAAATTATAGATAATTACGAACCCCAAAAAAGATGCGAAATACTTTAAAATGCTGCATATTTTTAAACTTTTATTTAAAGAAAATAGCTATAAAATATTTAATTTACAAATTCCACATTTAGAATGTTAGACGTTCTAGATGTCTATAAATACATAAAATTATATAATTATAGTAGTTATGACTTAAAATGTAGAACTTATAGATAGTTGCGAAAATAAAAAATGGCATCAAAGTGCTTTAAAATGCCTCAAATTTCAAGCTTATACACGGTTTTTCTGTAAAATATCCGGCATATTTTAAAAGCTTCTATTCGTCTCATAAAACATAATCTCAGAAACGAACTGACATTTTAGAGAAATAAAGAAAGATAAACGAAATTACCAGGATTGCCTCCGTGTTTTTATAAAAACATAAATCAACAATTCTTAAGGTTCTACCCGATATAATATCATATCGGGTGCATCTTTGAAACGACATTTTCGATCAAAATATTTATTTTCCACTTATACAATTACAGCCAAGACTCGTCTTTTATCTTTCTAATTCTGTTTGAACTCTGTTTCTATCTTAACTAAGAGCCGAGTAACAGCCATTTTAACAACAGTTGTCGAAGAATTTTATAACCGGAAGTAGCTTTCTCAAAATGATTTTTCGTCATTTCTCTTAACGCAAAACATCCTACAGTACAAAGTTATGCATGAAATGCTTTAAAATTTCGAAGAAATGCTCTTCAAATGTATATAAAGGGAATAGACTACGCTAGAGATTGCAGATTCATTAGTTTTTTTTTTTTTTTTTTTTTTTTTTTTGGGGGGGGGGGGCTTACAATAGCAAATGACAATGAATTTTAAGCAATTTATCTGTACGTCTATAAACTTACGTTTCCGCCAGCATGGTATAGTGGATAGCGTCCTACTTTCCCATGCTTGGGCTTCGGATCGAATCCCGAATAAGGCATGATCGTTATCGTGATGTCCCTTCATAGGGAGCAACGTTGGCTTACTTAAAACGGTGCTCACAAATTAAGGAAGTAGTCAGCAAGACTTCGCGTATCTACATAGGCCAAGTCAGAAGATACCCACAAACAAGAAAACAAGTGCCTCCGCATTAAAAAAAAAAATTAAAAAAAAAAAAATATATATATATATATATATATATATATATATATATATATATATACAGTCGAACCTCCATATATCGAACTTCCCCTATATCGAAATTGTTTATATATCGAACTCTTAGCAAATCTCCATGTTCATTACATAGAAAAACTGTTTCTATAGATCGAAAAAATCTCAATAGTATATCGAAATCTTTTTTTCACGACATATTGGGAGATCTTATTTAACTTTAGAATAAAATCTCCCTATTTTCGGCGTTTGAAACAATACGTCGTGGACTTCAATTTGCGGAAAATGTCCCTGATGAAGATTTTAGTGGACTGAATAAATGCGAGCATTTCTTTCATGAACATTCCGCAAAACTGGTTGTTCAGCAACATATTCGCAGTTTTTTTGTTTTTTTTAAAGAATGTAGCTGTGATCACTCTAACCACTGTCTGGTTTATTGTTTTTTTTATATTAAGGTATATAGTACTCATAAATCTTTCATATTAATTCATTTTTAGTTATTAACTTTCATTTAATGTGATTCGCATAAAAATTAGAAATGGAGTTTCGTATACAAAAAGTAGCTTAAATTTTAATGTTCTAGGAGAATTATGATAAAACTAAGATCAATTCTATATATCGAAATTTCTATATATCGATTTTTTCCGGTATTTTGCTACTTCGATATATGGAGGTCCGACTGTGTGTATATATATATATATAAGTTGCTAAGCCGATTCTTTGGTCAGTCCGCGAGAGAAAACTACTGCATCCATTTACTTCATTTGGTCTTAAATGAAAGATTTTAATCTATAGATGTGTCAAATTTGGTTTTTGTAATTAGCTATTAATTAGCGGTAATTTACAATTAGAAATTTCTTTCTGCGCATGTTCAGCGACATGTTTAAGTCTGGCTTTAGATATTCACTAAGTACGAGGGCCGCATAAACACATTAATTTGTTCTGCGCATGCTCAGGACATATTTAAATCTGGTTTTAGATACTTAAGGCTACTATGTACTAACCTCATTGGATTCGCTCACCTCAATGTTAACCTATGCAGAAAAATTTGTCCACGGACTGCCGACTTGGATTCAAAGATTTTTTAAAAAATTGTACTCCGTCATAGAGAAAGAAATTTTACATTTGTGTACATTTTTCGTTTTTTTTAAAAAAATGCAATTAATATTTAAAATTTAAATTATTCGGGGGGAAATCCGGTATAGTGTGTTTTAAACGCTCATAAATTCCTTCGGTGGACGAAATTTTTAAAATGAATCCTGTAGCGCTTAGCAGAAAAGTTCAGGCTATCTGACAATACCAATTTTATTGATTATCAGTGTTTATGTACCTGTAAATAGTTAACAAAAATATATTTTAAATAAAAAATTTGGGGGCAGCGCTTAACCTCCCTATAGAGAGAGAGCCATTACAATCCCTCAAAATGTCAATCCTAAGGAGGGTGGAATTCTCGAAACTGTCAACTGGACTCCTCCCACCACAACAGTCTGCAAGAGAGGAAAAGGGAAATACGATTTTTTTCTTAGTACATAGCAGCCTAACTAAGCAGGAGACCGCATAAAAGCGTTGTTATTTCAGAAATCTCTCTAGCTCTCTCTCTGCCTTTTTTATTTTTAATTATGTTTGTGAGATATAGAGTTAAACCTCACGGATTACTGAGTACACATACCAAGTTTTTAGTTTGTCATTGAGTAACCCTATTTCTTTTTATTGGGTTCAATAGCAATTTTTTAAAGTGTATTTCTCTATTCTCAATATTATGATTTTCAAATTTGGCAATGATGTGTTGAGTATAACTTGTGTACTAATACATTTATTTACCATCCAGCCGTCGTGTTTGATGGTTACCAATAAGTCAGGACTTACACTGCTACAGCTTCTGAGATAACAGAATATTATGTCGCTAGTACGCCTAGACTCTAGAGAAAGTTATTGTCTTCATTCTCCAATTCATAATATAATATATTTGTTTATTTTTGAGTTATCATGTTTTGCAGAAATGTCAAATTGGCACCCATTTTTTTCCAGTTTTTAACATTGAAAAAATTGTTTTAACGTAACAGCTCAATATTTTATACATTTTTCAAAGTTTTAACTGACATCTCATTATAAAAATAGTAAAAAGACAAAATTAAAAAAAATTTAAATCCCCCCCTCCCCCCTGAAGGATGCCTTAATACAAACGGAACATATTTGGACCTTCATTATCTATGAAAAAAAAGAACTCCGTGCGAACTCTAAGGGCCTGTTCACATAGAATCCGTCAGTGTAAGCGTTACTCGTATTGAAATATATTTAACCAATTACAAACCTCCAAAAGATTAACCACGAAATTGTTAAGGTCTATGATTGGTTTAAAATATGTCAGTACGAGTAACACTGAAGCTGACGGATTCTATGTAAACAGGCCCACAAATTACAAATCTTAACAATTTCGTGGCTAATCGTTTGGAGGTTTGTAATTGGTTAAATATACAGGGTGATTTTTTTAAACTAACAGTATTCAGAGACATCTGTAGTGCGATCTATCAGCCGGAATTCCACCAAAATTGATAGAGGAACTAAGGACGACATGGGAAAGAGGTTTCCACCCCCACCCCCACCCACCCCCAAAAAAAGTTTCCAAAAGTCACCTATAGGGGAAGATGTGGCGCTCTTGTTGTCGGCGCACCCGAGAATTTGCATAAAAGGCAAGTAAAGCATCAAAATACAAATTCACGACTATGTAGTCGACAGCAGCGCCAGTATTTCGTGCTAAAAAGATTAGGGATGAATACCGAAAAAGTTGTAAGCAGACAAATGAATAACAAAGAAATTTCCCTGCAACAGCACTTTATGAAGCAAATTCACTTCTCCCTCCTTCAATGTGACCACAGTCCTGGTGGACAACACACTGCATCCTGAACACTACGTTCCCAACGGCCGACCGTACAATGTCATCAGGAATGTTCATCAAAGTCCGGGATATGTTGTCCTTTAGTGCCTCCAAGTTCGAGACTCCACCAAGATACACCTTAGACTTTAAATAACCCCACAGAAAAATGTCACATGGGTTAGGTATGGGGAGCGAGGTGGCCATGTAAGTGGAAAAAAGCGACTGATGACCCTTTCTTCTGTAAAGCGAAGGCGCAGCAGATTCCACACTTTATAGCCCGAAATATTGGCGCTGCTGTCGACTACATAGTCGTGAATTTGTATTTTGATGCTTTACTTGCCTTTTATGCAAATTCTCTGGTGCGTCGAAAACAGCAGCGCCATATCTTCCCCTATAAGCGACTTTTGGAACTAATTTTTTTTTTTTCGCGGAAACTCTTTCCCATGTCGTCCTTAGTCCCTGTATCAATTTTGGTGGAATTCCGGCTGATAGATCGCGCTACAGATGGCTGTGAGTAGTGTCAGTTTAAAAAAAAAAAAGCACCCTGTATTTCAATGCGAGGGACGTTGACGCTGACGGATTCTTTTTGAACAGGCCTAAAGGGCCTGTTCACATAGGAGTCCGGTAGCGGAAGGTTAAAGTATTGAAATACATTTAACCAATGACAAACCTCCAAACGATTAGCAACGAAATTTTTAACACCTATGATTGGTTTATTTCCGTCTCAACGTCATCTTTCCTTTAACGCTCCGCTACCGGACTCCTATGTGAACAGGCCCTAACACGTCTTAGGACATACACGTTTATTTCTATTTAAACAACCGTAAAAATTATAAAAATGATGATGATGATGATACTTATAACAACTAGTAATAGTGTTACAGTGATAACTATAATAATAGTAAGAGTAGTAATAATTAACAATGAAAATATTAATAATATTGCTACGAGTTTGGGACCAACTTGGCGTGTTATCGCCAGCATGCGATGTTTTGGAGTCCACGATAAATAAAAACAATGGTTTAGCACGTTCACGCGTCTACCATGGAGTAAGTATTAAATCCTGCTCTTGGGTCTATTGTTGGAAAATGGTTTGGTTGAGCGGTGTGGCAACACGGGTTTTGCTTCCTAGGTGAATAAGAGTCTGGAATAAAAAGTTCAGTTCTAAAGTTGGTTTTGATGCGATCGGTTGACTGTTTTTCAACAGGTAATTCTCCTTGTGAAAAGTTTTAGTCTCGGCTGGTTTAAGACGAGAAGGAGGGAAATTTAAAGTCGTATGCTACTTGTTAATAATTGTTATATTGTAATTAATTATTGTGTCTGAATTCCACCATGTTAAAGAAAAGTTCTTAGATGCTGGAATTGTTAGCTTCCAGCGAAGATTCAACGTTTTTACGTACTATTTTGTCTACATTTCTGCAAGTTTTGAGAAAGTGTACTGAAGATTTAATGTTATATAAATTTCTATTATTCAATTTGCGGTAACTGGCATATTATTTCTTTATTTGAAATTCACTTTTTAGAATATCTTCCCGTCGCTCGGATTGGTACAATATTCTATGATATTTATCACAGTATAAGTGGCAATGGTAATAGTCATTGATGATAATTATACTGATGGTATCAATAGTAGTTTTTCAAAGCAGTGAATAATAGTCAATGATGACATAATAAAAGTAATAATCGATTATTATTTTATGATAATGATAGTTTACTATGATGATATTTAAAATGGTAATAATGATAATAATTAATATTGGTATAACCTTAAGGGGATAGTGGTCCTTCAAACCTAACTTTTTTTATTTTGAATGGATTTTCTTGAAATTTGAATATGTGATTAGTACCATAGATATGTAAAAGTGGTTAAAATTTAAAGATAAAATATTAATAATTTATGAATTATGAATTATTAATTATATCAAAAATTGGCCTAATTAAAATGTCCCATGCGCATTTCTTTTGCATATAACATGGTAATTTTTATTTACAGGATACCTTATAGAACTAACAATGAAACTTTCTCTTTATATTTTTAATGAATTCTTATTTAAGCATTCATTAAAAATATAAAGAGAAAAAAATAATAATAGTAAAAAAACCCTTTTTATTACGTAAAATTCCTATAAATCATCTTTTCAAGTACAAAATTTAGAAATTCTGATCTACGAAGCATAATTTTTTTTCAATACGATTTATTTGATATACAGTTAAGTATATAAAACTTAAATTTCAAAGCAATACGATAATTAGAACTGCGCATGGAGCAGTTTGAATATTCGTATGACATGAAAATTTTTATTTTCAGAAAAACACATTTAAAGTTATTGCTATTAGTAACCACATAATATCTAAATTAAATACAAATGCCTATAACTAGGAAAGTAATCATAGAAATTAAAAATTCTTTTTGCAACACATTCCTACTCGTCCGTAGTTTCACAATTCAATAAAATAAAAAAAAATCGAATTTTTGGACAAATTTCACAATTTTGAAAGTCCACTGTCCCCTTAAGATAATCTTATGATAATTACAATAGCTTGACAAGAATAATCATTGATAATAGAAGTAAACTCGTCAATTCCACCTCGGCCCCCTCCGCTAGTGCGTATTGGCCATGATTCACTGAAGACCGGCGCTGCGTAGCAATTCCTGCATACTCAGACGAAGGTTGATTTCCCATGTTCGGTGATGTTTCATATGGGCCTGGGCGCCGGCCGGACAGTACAGATCTGCCGACCCTATTGGACAACCCTGGGCGTTTGATAATAGAAGTAAAATTATACTATACTTGAAGTATTAGTAATCGATAATGGTAATGCAGTTAAAATAACTGACGCTAAACACAGTAATAGTAGCAGTAATAAAAGTTTAAATCAATAATACAGTGGTACCTCGACTTACGAGTTTTTCGGGATACGAGCATTATCTCGGTAGATTTTTTGCCTCGAGTTACGAGCTAAAATTCGGGTTACGAGCAAGCTTCATGTATCCCACCGCTAGTTTGAGCAGCGAATGCCATGTTACGTGCTCATCAAATGAGAACATAAGAAGCATATAATACTTACAACCTTTATGTAGAATTAATATACAATTGTATAATATTATTGAGACTACTATCCAGTCTGAAACCGAGAGATTGGATTCTGAGAAAACGTTCTTCGGATTCTCAGAAAGAAGAATCTGGACATTACAGCCACAGTGAAAGATGCAACAATCGCCCAGCTTCCGTGTCTCACTCGTTCACTGTAAGAGAGTAGCTGGTAATAAAAGCGAAAGTCAGGAAAGCGGGGCGAAAAGATAAAAAATCAACGAATAAGATTTAGTTTTTTAGTTCAACCTTTCTCCTCCTCTTCCATCAGCATCTTCAAGTCTGATCTCCAAGGTAAATGTTGTACATTACACTTAATAAAACAAATTTATTACAGTACAATCTATTGCATTGCGTTTTTATACAATGTTCGTCGTTTATAAGCACGTTTTTCTTATTTAAAAACATGTAACAAAACAAATTACTGTGTTTTGGGGGAGCCCGGAACGAATTAATATCATTTCCATTCATTTCAATGGGGAAAATTGATTCGAGATACGAGTATTTCGAGTTACGAGCTAAGTCATGGAACGAATTAAACTCGTAAGTCGAGGTACCACTGTAATAACATTACTGAAGATAAGTGACTTCAAATTTTGGAGAGATCTATCTCTTTATCGTCGAAGGATCTTGAATTTTAAGTAGAATCAATGCATCAATTTTTTGTTCCGTTATCGATTATCGTGCTGAATTTCTCTAATTCATTTTTCTCTTAGGTGGCAAAAAATTGGCCAGTGTTCCCAAAGAGACCGAGCACACTGAGGTGCGGTATCCATGAACACAATTCAAGCATGTACTGATTTCAGTTACACCCGTTATTGTTTTAGTGTGAATGTCACGAGATGTAAATTCTTTGTAATTTTTCAAATAAAAAAACGAAAAAAAAACCACTAAGCTATGTATGATTCTTGAGTTCCCGTGGTATTCTTGCCTTTATTATCATTTATTATCCTTTTTGCTTTACAGGATGCAGTGGTACCTTGGTACTCGTCGTTAATTGGTTTCAGAAGGCTCGACGAGCACCGAACAAATTTTCCCTGAAGAATTAATGTAAATTGAATGAATTCGTTTCCGAAAACCAGAAATTTCGCATTTTACAGGGCAATTTTTAAATGGATGGGTTTGTTTCAGATGGAGGGAAATTTCCGTGAAAGTATTTTTAAACACTTTGTCATAGAATAATTACTGATTTTTATAGAAGAGGCAATGTATATAAGGTATAAACAATGAATCTAACTTCATTAATGATTTTAGCGAAGAAGCATTCATGCATTGTAAAACTTACCGGGTGGTCATAAAGAAAATTTGCCGATATATGGACCTCTAGCGAATGTTCCGCTCAACCGATCGAGATGAAATTTCAGATATAGTTATTCAGAGGTATGAGCTCGGTATTCTGTGAACGGCAACCAAGTGACGCTCACGGTTACGGTTATAGGTACAAAAACTCGAAATTTTCAAATGGCAGCACCCATTTTTTCCCATCGCAAAATGCTCAGCGCATGCGAAAACCCCAAAGAGCATTGGAACGGTACGTGTATCACAAAAAAACGGACGCGTTATGCACGCACAAAAAACAGCTCTGCGAACCGCCTACGAAAACGATATATGGACCTCTAGCGGCCGTTCCGTTCAACCTATCGAGATCAGACTTCAGGTATAGTTATTCAGATGTATGAGCTCAGGATTCTGAGAACGGCAACACGGTGACGCTCGCAGTTACTGTTATAGGTATAGAAACTCGAAATTTTCAAATGGCAACGCCCAGTTTTTCCCGTCGCAAAATGCTCAGTGCATGCGAAAAAATAAAAAGCGTTGGAACGGTACGTGTATCATAAAAAACTTGATTTTTGTGCTTTATGCATGCACAAAAAAACAGCTCTGCGAATGGCTAACAAAAACACGATCAGAGAGCTTTTTATAGATTTTCTACGCTGAATATCTGGCGAACGGCGTTCTGTGATTGGTTTCCAGCCTCTGTCATATGCAAATTTCCTCCGTGCGCCCCGATCGTGTTTTTGTTGGCCGTTCGCAGAGCTGTTTTTTGTGAGTACATAACGCGTCCGGTTTTTGTGATACGCGTACCTTTCCAACGCTTTTTAGGGTTTTCGCATGCGCTGAGCATTTTGCGACGGGAAAAAGTGGGCGTTGCCATTTGAAAATTTCGAGTTTCTATACCTATAACCGTAACCGTGAGCGTCACTGTGTTGCCGTTCTCAGAATCCTGAGCTCATACCTCTGAATAACTCTATCTGAAATCTCATCTCGATAGGTTGAACGGAACGGCTGCTAGAGGTCCATATATCGGCAAAGTTTCTTTATGACCATCCAGTATATTGAGGTAATTTATAGCAGAGATGTAAAATGTTGATGAATTGAAAGTGGAAATGGAACAGCTTTATTTATTAATTAAGGCTGAGAATGGAGTCACTGCTTATGAAAAATTGAATTTTGTAGTCGAAAACAAATTGCATCCTCCATTCCTGACGTCGCATTTAAAAGTTGTTTTTAAAATTGCCAATGAGCAACGCTGAAGATGAGCGTTCATTTTCCGTATTGAAGCTGGTAAAGAATTACTAACGCAGTCAAAAGCTTACTGCACTGGCACTACTGTACACAGAAAAGGATATTCTACAAACACTTTGTTACTATTAATAAATTTACAGATGTCAAAATTAGAAAAAAAATTAAAATTATTAAAATAGTTGAATAGTGATATTGTAAAGGGCGTTCCAATAAGAGCGCAGGATTTAGTTTTTGAATGAAACACATTATTTATTTGAAAAGTGATAATATTTTTATTTCATTGCAAAGTACAAATGTTCTGATTATGTGTGGAATAAAATTTCAGACAAATGACTCATTTGGACCATTATTTCGACCAAAAATTCCATAAAGTTTACGAACTGTTTCAGAAAATCTTCTTAATTTTTATAAGTTTTAACTATAACTAACAGGATTACCTGGCGATGCCCGGGATTTTAAGAATGTGTGTTTACCAAAATCATTTTAAAATTAAACACAGCATAAATAACATAGTATAAAAAAAGCATGTGAAATGTTATACACATCATTAAAATGAAAACCCAGCATAAAAATATACAAATTTATAATAAACACCTCAGAATTTGGCTATATTCAGCCTTTTATCATTGTACCACTAAAAGCTGAAAAGGAAAAATGTTATAAACATCAATAATATGAAAATTAAAATATTTAAAATTTTTTATATCTCTGTCTAAATTTATAACGTTCTCAAAATACGACAATTAAGAAAAAGATACCATCAAGAAAAAATAAATTATGCTACTTGAGAAAGTCATACCACAAATTTATATGAAATTAATGTGCAACTATATTTGACGTACAAAATAATGCATATGTAATACATTGCAAACATGTTTTAACATAAAAAATTTCTTGATGAACCGGTGTGGTTGATGATGCATGAAGTTTTGTGACTTTCCTACCATCTTATATACATATATAAAACAGTTCCGTAACTGACTGACTGACTGACATATAACGCACAGACCAAACCGCTGGACCTAAAGGGCTGAAATTTTGCATGGCGATTCTTCTTATAGTGAAGGGGTGCATTAAGAGAGATTTTTGAAAAATTCTTCTTAAATTTTTTAAATTAAATTTTTAATCTGTTTTTGTAACATTCTTTAAAGTTTGCAATTAAAATAATAATCCGGGGGTTATAAAATTTATATCACGAAAAAGATCATAAAAAGTCCTTTAAAATGAAATCTTTTTCGAATCTTCACTTCCATTTTCTGATTTTTGGTGAATTTTTAAAGATTAATTTTTAGAATTTAATTTATTAAATGCTGATCATGTGGTTTCTTTTCTTTTTGGGATACTTTAAACTAATTTTGCGTCACGTGCATAACAAGGAAATAGACAAAAAAAATATTTTTCTTTTCTTGCTAATGCAGCAGACGATTGGACGTTATCCAAAATAATATTAAAATACAGTAAAAGAAATGTTCCTCAAACTGTACTATATTCTTTATTATGTTCTATAAGATTTAATTTGAGTATTTTCTTCTACATTATTTTGTCTATAAAAATATCCGTTACGATTTTTTATAAATACATTTTTTCGTTTTTTTACATCAATTGCATACATTGATCGTTGTATTAATTATATATATATATATTCGCATTAATTGCATACATTGACCATTGTATTTAATTTGAATGTACTCCGTAGCGAAGTACGGGTTTTCAGCTAGTATATTATATTTCGCAAGAATGACAGTGAAACATAGGAAATTTTTAGAGCTGCCAACTTGGATTTTAAAAAAAATTGAGCAAGTCCAAGTTGTTATGCAACGACGTTATCTTAAATTTCATCAAAAGAGCAAGCGTTTGCAATGAAAGCTGTGGTGTGTATTTGTGTGACATTTTATTCCATACATAATCGGAACATTTGTACTTTGCAATGAAATGAAAATATTATCGCTTTTCAAATAAATAATGTGTTGAATTCAAAAACTAAATCCGGCGCTTTTATTCGGACACCGTATATTTTCATTATATATATATTTTTGTAATATCTAGCTGGTACTACACATTAATAAACTTCAAAATTTGTGATTTGTTTTCAACAAATATCACTCTCATCTTTGTGCCCCGACTTCCCTTTTCATGCTTAGGACCCGAAAAACTCCAGACGCTGCTCACTTCTAATTCATCCCCAACCTTGACCTCTGGTCACTTCCAGATCGATCAATACGAACATCACGAAGCACCACGTGGTGATAATCACCATTATCAGACCTCACTGTCTTTGGTTCGTCTCACCCAACAAAACCCGATTTGACAGTTGTTCCTATCGAGCGCCGGACTCACAGGCCATCATTTTGAAACGAATGCTATCATTAGATATGCATATGGAACATGTCAAGCAAAAGAACAAATGAATTTCAATACGAAACGTGTGTTTTGCGGAGGTTTGTCCCATCGAAATCGTTACGGGATGGAAAATGCGTCACGCAAAGGAAAAATGATGGTCTGAATAACGAGTCAAATCCTTATAGCGCAAAGCAGTCGGGTAACGCACAAAAAATAATAACTTAATAAATAAAATAGTAATAATAATTTGTGCTACTGCTAATAAAAATACTTAGGATTTGAGTATCGAACCTCAGTCTTGCATGAACGGTAATAGTAATAATTAATAATTTTTGTTAGGTATATAAAGATATTTTCAACTTCTTACTTAATAAAGATAATATGTATATAGATATAATAAATTATATATATATATATATATATATATATATATATATATATATCTTAAACTCACGGCGCAACAGTCCGATGTGGACCAGGGCCGGCGGTGTTACGGTTCATTTAGAAAACCCCAAACTTGTCATTTAGGGATATTTGTACGTTTGCTTGTAATATGTAATAGTTGGAAGTTATGTCTGTTGTTGTGCTACAATTAAGGAATTGTATTGGTCTTGTTCAACACTCCTCGCAGTGGTTATGTGTTTAAAGTTGTTATTTAATGTAGGAAGTACTTGTTATTGTGTGCGCAGTTGCGCTTAAATAAAGATAATAATAATAATTATTATTATAATAGAAAATTGTAAGGTGGCTGTTTTGTACTGTTGGCTGGCTGATGAGTAGTTAAAAATTTAAATTATTATGTTTAAAGGTAAATGTTCTTGTATTCCTTTTTCCTCTTAAAACTTTGTAAATTCCTTGGTACACTTCTTTCTCTATGTTGCTAAGCAGTTATTCAATACTTTCTTGTGCGCCGTTTCTCGGCTCTCACATTCCTAGGGCTCTCGATATAGGGGTGAAGCAGAGATCTTTGTAACAGATCTTTGGAATGTTGATGACTCGGCCATCATTCGTTTTTCCGTCCGTCCAGCCCGCGGAAGAATACAGTGGTGTGAACGGCGGGGTCCGCCGTGCAAGAAAACAAATAAATCATTGAAGAAAATCTAACCCGAGACCAAGAAATAATTGAAGAAAAAAATAATGGGCATTTAACTTCCACAATTATGAAAGAATATTGGCGTTCGAAGAAATCATCTGGCCTCAGTGCTCGGCGCGAGGTGGGATTATTTTAAGTTTATCCCGTGTTACGGCACAGGCGAAGCGGGGTCCTGAGGGGTAGGCGGACGGAGAGCATTGGACGTTTTTTTTTCTCTTGGCCGGGAGCTCCATGGGACGATCGTCACCCTTTTTGCGTCTTAGAAACGGTTTTTCACCGATTGGAATCCATGAAGAATGCTTGATACGAAAGAGCCTGAGAGACCTTAGTCTACGTGGCATTGCCTTCCTTTTTTTATCTCTCCTGTGAGCCTTTCCTTCCTCCTTCTTAAAATCAGCTTAGGTAATATGCATTTTTTTTTTATATTTATTATGAGCTCATATAAAGTGTTACATATCTACTGGTCGCCAGCCACCCGTTCTCATGTAATATGTTTGTGTACCAATAGTGATTAATGTATTTATAGGTATATATATATATATATATATATATATATATATATATATATATATATATATATATATATATATATATATATATAAATAAGGAAATGGATCAGTGTAGATTTTATGTATGATGAGGATGGTCTTAAGGGTAATAATTATTGTAACGTTAAATCATGTAATGTCTGAATAAATTGTTGTTAAGTTTAAAAATATAATTGTCAAGCCTTTTCTTTTGGTCATGTGAATTTAAGTGTTATTTTTCATTTGCCCTCATTTTAATTCTATGGCAGCAAGTTTTATTTCTGATTGGAGAGGTTGTTTGTGGGGTCAATTTTTAGGTCGTCTCCTTTGACGGGAAGTCGTTTTCTGTAAGCTGCTTTAATTTAATTTAATCTTGAAGCAGTCACAATAGCGGTACCCATCTCCGCTTTCGTAACCGTGGGCTTGGGGTGCCATACAGCATATGTCTCAGTCAGGTGGTCAACCTGACGTGGGACCCCCAGAGTTTAGTTATCAAGCATGGTTGGTCCTCATTTTATCGACCCACTGAAAAATGAAAAAAAAAAAAAAAAAAAAAAAAAAAAAAAAAAAAATATATATATATATATATATATATATATATATATATATATATATATATATATATATATATATATATATATATATATATAAAATAAATATGTTGTTGTTTCTGTTGTTCCCCCAGGCTGGAAGTTCCAAACTAGGCCATAATAGCATCGGGCTGGGTTTATATATAGCACCATGAGGGTCTGAGTCCTTCTTAGCGAATTGTCACCTCAATTTTTAACGAGCACTCCCCCAGGGACGACATCTGGGGGATCGGTCCCACCCTCTCTGACCTCATAGAGGGGACTTTCCGGTCTGCTGATTTAACGTGCCCATATCCGGCCTAGACAATGGCGCTTGCCGGGATGCGATCTGAACACCCTCAATACCGAAAGCCAGCATGCTACCGCAAGGCTACCACGAGCCCGTATTATATATATCTTACTATTAGCAGCTGAAGGTAAACAAATGTTATTTTGTCAGTCAGCAGACACGGGGACGGGCTAATATCGCGAATCGAGCATAGCAGGGTATCGCGACTGGTACCGATGGACGCCGACGGACGAGACGCGTGCACTGATACCATCCTCAACTTTCAAAATGTTAAACTTTTTAAATTATTAATTTAAAACCTCCGAACTCAAAAGAAGCGGGCAATAGAAAAAGCTGTCATTCCGGGTGGGCCAACTCCTTTCCGTTTCGCAAATTTCCGCTATTTTCATGCATGCAAAATTAAACTTTTCTGTCCAACAGTTGACAATTTTTTTATTTCCATGTGTTCTACAACTCTTCATCTTTAAGGATATGCGCATTTTCAAAAAGTTAAAAATGTTTTTCACTGCAAACGAAGCTTTTTCCCCAAAGCAGTTTTCCAAATTTCACGAAATCGACGATTTTGATGGACAAATATTTCGGTTTTCTGCACCTATTAATGTCAATTTTACGATTTATCGGTATTTTCTAGATGTTCAGCTTCCGAAATATACCAAATACATTTAATAAAAAAAATGTTATCAGTCTAAAAAAGCGTACTTACAAAACTCACTTTTGAAATTTGCCGCGCTGATCGCCATAGTAGCTAAATGCAACTTGAATGCCGAGCTCGTAATTTTTCGACTTATTATTTTACTCACTAATAATTCCAGCAAATTCGTGAAATTTGTTTCTAATTAAGGAGGAAGTGATGAGGATTCTTCCGCCACCAATTTTGAATTCATCAGAACTGTCTTTCTATTTTTTTAAGCACTTTTTTCTCTCATGAGATGTAATGTTTACATTCGGCCTTGTTGCCAAAAGGAAAATAATTAGTTGAGAACGAGTCATTTATTTAATAATTGAAATCCAGAAATAATTTTAAAGTACCAGAAATAATTTTTGTTTTAGGAAATGAGAAGTTAAAATCTTTAGAATTTATTCTAATTCAATGAATTTCTTTTTTGTTTAAAAAGCAAAATTTTAGAACGGAAATTTGAAAGAATTATTTCAAAAGCCAAAAACCAAAATTTGAAAAAGAGAATTTTAAATAGTTAATTCGTTTTTTAAAAATTCTAATATATTTTAAAAGTCATTAAACAGTTTTTAATCTTTAAGAAATAAAACCATTTCATTTTAGATCGAAAAAGCAACACATCGGGTTGCCACTCAGCTAGTATATATATAATAAAATATTCATTTTATTTTAATGTTACCTTCAGACCTTAAGATGCACCCCAATTTTAATTTTTTTAATTTAAAAAGGTGCGTCTTATGACCCAAAAAATATGATATAAAAGTTATTTATTTGTTATTAATAGAATTAACAAGTAATCGATAATAATAATTTGTACTACTGCTATTAAAAAGACTTTAGCTACCTTGTTCGTATTTCAGTCTTGCATGAACTGCCATCGAGGGGAGATAAACCATTTTTTTAAAAAAATTATTCGATTTTCATGGGAAGGCCTCCGTAAAAACATGATCCATGACCAGCAATTCTAGCTGTAAGAGAGAAGTGATGAAGCGACAGCTACCATCGGCATGAATGCAGTAATGGTCTCTCAAAGTTGCAAAATTTCAATTTAAAACATTTAAATAACTTTAAGTTTATAATTGGGCTCGAGGTAGCCTTGTGGTATCGCGCTGGCTTTCGGTGCTGAGGGTGCTCGGATCGAATCCCGGAGCACGCCATTGGATATTTCCGTGTCTAGGCCGGATAGGGGCACGTTAAATGCGTAGACCGGAAAGTCCGTCTATGAGGTCAGAGAGGGTGGCAGAAGGTACGATCCCCCAGATGTCACCCCTGGGGGTACTCGATCAAAATTGAAGTGGCAACTAGCTAAGACCGACTCCGACCGTTGTGTTGTTATTTTTAACTGGAGCCGCCAACTTCAGCCTAAAGCCTATGTGAACCTGGTCTGGAACTTCCAGCCAGGGTTCATTAGAAACAAAAACGACAACAAGAAGTTTAAAATTTCTTAACGAGGCCGAACGCAACACCTTAAAACTGACAAAGATACGGCATGAATAATTTTTACTTAGCTATGTAGTACATATTCTAGAAGCACTATGCAGATATACTTCGCTCTGCAGTTCGAAAGTTGACGATCCCTTAACTATATCATTTGCAATCTTAAGACAGTTAATTGGGGTTTCCAAACTGGATATATCCGTATCCGTTATACGTGGTTTTTTAATTCTTAACCGTATCTGATATCCATCCAATATTTTCCCGATATCCGCAACTCACATTTTTTTTTTAATTTTCCGTATAAAATAAAAGCTCAAATTTGAATTTTGACATTATTTTTCCATTTGTGGAATATTTGTGAAATCAGTTTTCGAAATTTATCCAAGAAAACAAACTGCGCATTAAAACAAAAGTTAAAAACAAAAGTTTGCATTTAATTCGTATAAAGTTGAAAGTTTCGGATCGCGAAAAAATGACAATATTATGGCTTTAAAAGGAAAATGTCCCAACAAAATCTGATCTAAGTTTTGCTACATCTCTTATGAAGAGACTTTTCCGTGGTGATACTATACAGCATTCTGGGGATGAAGATGACATTTTGTGTGAAGAATTCGCATGACATGGTGAACAAGTAAAAGAATTACACGAAGAACTAAATTCATACATTTCAAACGCGTCCAACGTTAAACATGTAGGAATATCAAAAGGTAGCGGCACTTTAAGGGAACAATGGACCTTCAACCTCGTTTTTTAAAATTTTATATATTTTACTCTTTATACAATATGAGAATAATTAATATTCTTTTATACTACAGTAGCTGAAAACCCGCACTTCGCTACGGAATACATTCAAATTAAATACAACGGTCAATGTATGCAATTAATGCCAAAAAAAAATATATATATATATATTTATAATAAATACGACGATCAATGTATACAATTGATGTAAAAAAAACAAAAAAATATATTTATAAAAAAATCGTAAGGGTTATTTTTATAGACAAAATAATATAGAAAAAAATATTCAAATTAAATGTAATAGGACATACTAAAGAATATAGTACAGTTAATATAGTACAGTTTTAGGAACATAATATCTTTTATTGTATTTTAATATTTTTTTGGATAATGTCCAATCGTTTGCCGTATTAGCAAGAAAAAAAAATATTTTTTGTCTATTTCGTTGCTATGAACGTGACGATAAATTAATTTAAAGTACCAGAAAAAGAAATCACGTGATCAGCATTTAATAAATAAAATTCTAAAAATTAATCTTTAAAAAATCACCAAAAATCAGAAAATGGAGGTAAAGATTCGAAAAAGATTTCATTTTAAAGGAATTTTTAGGATCTTTCTCATGATATAAATTTTGTAACCCTCAAATTATTATTTTAAATGCAAACTTAAAAAAAGTTACAAAAACAGCTTAAAAATTTAATTTTAAAAAATCTAAGAGGAATTTTTCAAAAATCTTTCTTAATGCACCCCTACACTATAAGAAGAATCACCATGCAAAATTTCAGCCCTTTAGGTCCAGCGGTTTGGTCTGTGCGTTGTATGTCAGTCTGTCAGTCAGTGAGTCAGTCAGTTACGGAACTGTTTTATATATGAGGCGGTGAAAGGCAAAGTGGTGTAAGTCAGTAAGTCAAGTGGTGTAAGTCAAGAGAGTTTAACTGCAAAAACTACAAAAAATTTCATCATAAATTGAACAAATTATAATTCATAACAATTATTACAATATTGCAAATAATAACTATTTACAATTCCACTATAAATTGAACATAGAGATTAGAGATTTGCCCCCAAATGAAAAAAGTTGAAAATATGACTTACACCACTTTGTCTTTCAACGCCTCATATATAGATTAAAGACACTTAGAATTCATAAATAAATATTTCATTTAATAATAGGATCTGCTCTTCAAAAAATTCTACAAGAATGTTAGAATTTTTCCAAATGCTCCGCGCAATAATTTTCTTCCTTCTAAATTTATCAGGATTATTAAGGGAAGCATTTGTCACAAAATTGCGCATATTCATTTGAAACTACACATATTTTTTCAATTCATAGACAATAAAATAAAGAAAAAACATAAAAAAATAAACAGGAAGACTTAAATAAATATATTAATGGCTTAGAATCATACAAAAAAAATTCCATGCTCAAGTATGTTTATATAGATATATGGTAAAATTATATTAAAAAATAAGGTTTCAAATGGTATGAAATTCTGATTGAGCTTTTTGAAAGATGCTAGTATTTTTGAAATTTTTTTTTGAAAAAAAGGCATTATTCTGCCAAAAAAAATCCTTACGTTGGATTTAAAAAAATTAAGGTTTTTAAATGGTACGAAATGCTGATGGAGCAATTTGAAAAATGCTTGTATTTTTTTTTTATTTATTTATTTATTT
>OU015499.1:12889783-13204783 GCA_907164885.2 Dolomedes plantarius
CTCTTGTCTTTCTTGGTGTTGAAATTTGGGTGGCCAGCAGTGTATAATGTTTTCAGACAATTCATTTACAAATGAAAGCAAATTTGAATAACTGCAAAATGCCCTTAGTAAGCTATACAGATGATCCCTTATTAATACCGATTTCAGTTTAAGCATTTATATGAACAGAGGTAGCATTCGAACGTTTAGATTTAGCTCTACCATTTCTTTAAATATAATGACATAGGACGTAAAATGGAACAGATGTAGTATACGCAACGGGCTATCGCCAATTTGGCGCCAAAATCCCGTTCGTTGAGCTGTTAGGCTTAAACTGCGAAATGTAAACAATAAATTGAAAAACAAACTTACTGCTGGCTTTATGAAACTCGTAGGTGCACACGGGATCTTCGCTTCGCTCAGATACCCTTGCTTCACTCCGCTACGCATCCGTCCAAAAACATTACAGAAAATCCCCAGCCGCTGGCTGTTGTACAGTAAAAAAAGCTTCCGCTGGCTGTAGCGGTCAGTAAAACAAAGCTTATCGCAAAAAATTTTTAAAAAATACCATCCGATCTTAAAATCCTCCCTGCCAGAATATAAAAACCGCCAAACAACCATCAGATTTGGCGAAAAATCGCCCCTTGGCGTTCGTTGCGTATACTACATCTGTACCATATAAAATTATCAATGAGCAGTAGAATCACAGACAATCGGTTTATTTGGCTCAAACGAACAGTCTCGCATTTTTCAAGCAAATTTAGTCCAGCTACGCCTAATCCCCACATGGATCGTACAGAAAAAAAACTTATTACTTATTAAAAAATCACATCACATACCTGAACGACAAGAACATGAATAGTTTTTGCTCCTCAATCGACTTTATTTCGTGTTGTGAGTAAATCTGCATATTTTTTTCCTTTAGTAAACCCGACGAAATGACAACAAGACATATACGTCTTACTCTCTCACGCTAGGCCGTAAAATGGCGGTAGTTACTAAATGGTGGCGCTGCGATCAGTGATTGGCAAAAGCGCATGCGCAGCCAGCCGGTTACTTAGTCTCCGTAGCTACGGAACCGGCCACTGGCCGGTTGCTTAGACACTGCCCGTAAAAAATACTTGCGGTGGTATAGGTGGAACCACGAAACCGAAAGTAACAAGAGCCAGTCTTTAAAAACCTTACAGTGATCAAATACTCACACCACAAGATACATTTATGTTTTTTTTTTCAACGGAAACATTAGGGATAAATTATATTTTTATCTCGACAGAGGAAATAATGCAAAAGAATCTTTAATTAAAAAAATTGAATGTTATGTACCAATCCCAGGAACTCGAGGTTATCATATTTATGTACTCATAAGTGAAAATCAGATTAGGTGTTAAACTACTTTGAAATGCCACAGTTTTGAGGATTTCAAAACCTCAATTGAGTTTACAAAAATCTCATCCTTTGACGATAACGTCATGCATTTATAACGATGAATAGGGGATCTCTAAGTTAAATAAGATAAAAGAGGAGAGTACAATGACATTTTAGTGCCTTTTTTTCATTCATCAGGACCTGCAACTACATTTAATTTATCAAAAAATGATAGTATTTGGATTCCTGTCACTAAAGTCCTATACAAATTGACCGCGATTGAACTGACAACTATTTCTGAACGAACATTCAATAACTTAGAAAAGATATGCAATGAAATTTCCGCACTGTTTAATACTGTAAATAGATTTTAAAATGCAAAGAAGTAAGTTAATAAAAGAAAAGACATTCAGATATTTTTATAAACAATTTTTAAGGGGATGAACAAAATAAAATCATAATACTATTTTTAATACTTTCTATGTTGATGTTCTTTTAATTGCAATAAAACCTAAGGGATACAATTTATTTATGTAGGTTTTAGTATATTAAGATTAAAGAACAATCTTGGATAATTTTTTAAAAAATAGAAAGCACCACACAAAGAAAAATTAAAACTTCCTTTCTCTGGACAGGGCGTTTTAAACAGGGCGTTTGTCATCCCTCCCCCCCTTTTTTTCTTGGACGAAAAAACGGGGGGGGGGGGAGGGATTGCCACTTTTGTGTCGCAATTCGTGTAAATTGGAGAGTGACCTTCGAAACCCTTGAAGGTCTCTTTTCTATATGCACATCTATATACACAGCAGCTATACGGAAGTGGCCAATTATCCTGATGTCAAACAGGGGAAAGCACTGAGGGGTATTCTTCTACGGGTGGTCAGGAATTTATGAGGGCAGGAAATTGCCTATTGCAGGGATGCACATTTGTAGCTTTTTAGAACCGTGAGAAAGATTTTTTGGAAGAAAGGAAATTTTTTCTTAATTGACGGACTTAGGCCCGTTGCACACACGGCGTTTTTATCAATGGCGGAAATTTTCCTTCGGACGTCGTTCCAACAGTAGACCACAGAAGTCAATTGGAGCTTGCACACTGGGCGGAAAATTAAATTTTTCGTCGACGGTAGCTTGTGCAGCTGTCGAGTGCCACTGTGAATTGGCGGATTTTTTGCCGCCAGATTGAACTAGTTATCCATGTGACCCTATGTACGCTTACACACACAGCGGATTTTACCGTCGTAGGGTCATTTGCGAGAGGGGTGTTTGGGGGTTTGCTGGGGAGGGGGGCGCTGGTTTTCTTGGAATCGTAAAGGGGATTCGAAAAGGAGGGCTCCTCCGATCCCGGCTGGGGGGAGGGGGCGTAGGTGCGACCACTCTGGTTTTCTTGGACACGTGCAGGATTCGAAAAGGAGGGGTGGGCCTTTTCCCCGGCGACGGAGTTTTTCGCCGTGTGTGTAAGCTCTATTTTTAGAACGGCGTCCGATTGAAAATTTCCGCCACTGATAAAAACGCCGTGTGTGCAACGGGCCTTATTTTCCAAAACGATAAAATATTAGAAGAAACAGTGTATCTAGATTGAGTTTAATTTCGAAGCATAAAGCAATATGCTTTCAAAGGCATTTAAATTAGATAGGAAAAAATAAAAAAGAATGTAACTTATTCATTATGCAAATAAACGCATACAATATACAAACATTTTATTTTCAAATTCGTTGCGGATCTACAGAGGTGTCGAGATATTGGGAAGCAAGAACGCTCCTAGGGCAATGACTTCGGTCTTCAGATTGATTTTATTTCATCGTTCCTTTGTAATCTCTTTTGCCTTGACATTGGAAGAAAAAAAATTTCTAAGCCATTTTTCTTGTTTTCTAGACTAGAATAGGTAATATTCAAAGTATCACACTAATTTCTTTTATTCTGGAGGGTCACTTTTTAATTTTCTATTGGCTGGAAATAATTTTGGCAAAAATCTTTGTATTTCTTTACAGAATTCTTAGATTGCTGCAACTTTGACTTTTAAGAATCAATAAGTTTGTCCTTTTCATCCAGTTGATTTCCGAACTCAATAATTTGTTGTGCATAATCAGATACTTTTTATGTGACTCAGCTAAATCTTTTTGCAAGGAGCAGCATTTCACAAGAATCAGGAACATCTTCAAACTTAATGCTTACAAGTTTTCGATTGAGGTTTTCTTTTTGCAAAAAATTAAGAGATTCTAACAGCCTATTACGCTGAAAATTTGCTCTCTTGTGTTTCTGTCTTTCAGTTGTGCGATAATACATCTGAAGAGAAATAAAACACAATAATTCAAAACAATATTAAGATAATATTAACTATTATAACTCCTGATTCACACAAACTTGGATTTCAAGGAATAAAATAAATTAACCACACAATCATCAACAGTATACAATAAAAAATATATAAAATTTATATCACGAGAATGATCATAAAAATTCCTTTAAAATGAAATCTTTATCGAATCTTTACCTCCATTTTCTGATTTTTGGTGAATTTTTAAAGATTCGCTTTTAGAATTTAATTTAGTAAATGCTGATTACGTGGTACTTTAAATTAATTTTGCGTCACGCGCATAACAACGAAATAAATTGACAAAAAAAAATTTATTTTAGAATTAAAATTTTAGGATTTGCAGGAAACTTGTAGAACATGCAACACCGAAAAAGAAGCTACCTGAATGAATAGTTCATCATCAGACGAGAATATTAGGTGCGATAGTCTAATTGGACAATTCATAAATGATCATAACATTTGTGAATCCTCCATAGAGACAATCACACTTAATGTTCCTTAGCCTGCGTTACTGTAAAAATTTAGGCTATGTTTGATAATGAATTTCATTTTTCAAAGGCTGTTTAGCTTTAGATATTATCTGTAACTATGCACTTGAATAATTAACTCTTTTAATATTCCAAAAAACAATTAATTATAAGTTTTGAAATAATCTTAAAAAAATATTAAAACAATGAATTATTAATTTTAACCACGCTAAACATTTTATTACCTTGATCTAATTATTTTTTCAAAATAATGTAAACTTTTGAATTATAACAAAATTTAACATAAATTATTCCTTCATTACAACTTTGAAACAATTTAATAACAAACCAACTCTTAAAACTAATTTTTTCACACCAGTATAAACTAAAGAAGTCTTGAAGGTTTTCATCAGTGCTAGATAACATATGATTTCCATTTAATACTATTCCATTAAATGGAATAGTATGTATTCAGCATGATCAGTACAGTAAAAAATCAATTGCGTGGTTAGATTATCTCTCTCAAATACATAATATAAATATACAACATGCTTTAAACGGAGGTGAGAAAAAACTTAAACTAAGAAATAAAACCTATAAAGTAGATGGATTTTACAATAACACTGTATATCAATTTCAAGGTTGTCATTGGCATGGATGTTCTAGATCAGGGGTGTCAAACTAAAAGGCTACCTTGGGCCAAACAAACAAGGTTTAACTATAGGTGGGCCGCAAAAAAAATCAATATTAATAGAAACGTAGGTTTATTTACCTAATTACAGTATATTCAACATAAATATATGCATTTTGTTTAATAATAGCAAAAAAAAAAGAGTATCATAAAAAAAACATTTAGCGAATTCTTCCTATCTTATTATAATTCTGCGTCGGTTATTTTATTATATAGTATTGTGTGCCAATATATTGGTCGGGCAGCAAAAATGTTCGTCGCGGGCCGCGAGTTTGACACCCCTGTTCTAGATGTTATAGAGAATCTACTATAAATATACAAAATCAAATATTTATGAAAGATTTATACGAAAAGACAAAAAAGATGAATAACAAGATAACAGATGCAGGATATAAACTCATTGAAATATGGGAATGTGATTTTGATAAAGAAATTAAAAAATACATGAAAAATGAATGGAAAAGAGATTTTGTAGAACCTTTAAATCCTAGACATGCTTTTTATGGAGGTAGATGTGAACCAACCAAACTAAAATATAAAATGAAAAATAATGAAAAATGTAGATATATATATGTTTGTTCTCTCTATCCAACAGTAAATTACTTTGATGATTATCCAATCGGACATCCTAAAAAAATTTATAATCCTGAAAAATTTGAAGAATTGGTTTGGGCTGATAAAATGCAAAGTATTACCTCCAAAAAAAATTATATCATCCTGTTTTACCTTATAAAGAAAAAAAGCTGATATTTAGTTTATGTAAATCATGCTCAAAAACTATTAAATGCAAACGTTATAAAACAGTTGTAGAAAGAAAAAAAATGTAAAGAATGTTATGAAATAAGAAATAAAGAATGTAATCATACAGATGATGAAAGAAGGTTCATCGGTACTTGGACAGCAGATGAAGTTAATTTAGCTGTTCAAAAAGGATATAAAATTTTGAATATCTATGAAGTTTGGCGTTTTGAAAGGAAAACAGATACACTTTTTAGAGATTATGTTAAAATGTTTTTGAAAATAAAATTGGAAACAAATGATAAATGGTCTAAAAATTTTAAGACTGAAGAATAATATAAAAGGCATGTAAAGAAGAAATTGGATATAAAATTAGAAAAAATCGAGGAAAATCCTGGAATGAGATTTATAGCTAAAATCTGCTTAAATTCTTTATGGGGTAAGTTTGGACAAAGAAACAATATGAAACAAACTAAATACGTAATGGAATTGGAAGAGTTTTACGAAATTATATTAAAAGATAATATTAAAGATTTGAACATGATATTTTTGAATGATGACTGTGTGGAAATGAATTATAAAATGAAAGATGAATACGCTGAAAATAAATTTAATACGAATGTATATATAGCCTCATTTACAACTAGTTCTGCTACAATAAGATTGTACAAAAAGCTTGATAAATTAGGAGATAAAGTAATGTACGAGGGTTATTCGGAAACAAAGGTCCGAATCGTCGTAGCTAATCGAATGTCGCGGAAACATTGAAACGCTCATGCGTACCAACTCCCGGCATGCCTAGCTCGTCAAACGACGCCATTGGCATTGGTATTGTTGCAGTGTGCTAAGTACAGTGCTACTTCAAAATGTTTAAAACAGTCGATCAGCCCGCCGACTGTGAAATACGGTCAGTGATTCGGTTTTCGACAGCAAAGAACGTTTCAGCAGCGGAAATTCATAGACAGATAAGCTACGTGTATGGCCCAAATGCGATGAGTAGCAGCAAAGTGCGTAAGTGGGTGAGAGCTTTCAAGGACGGACGGGAAAATGTTCATGATGAACCGTTTTCAGGTCGACCATCAGTGATCACAGATGATTTGGTCAATGCCGTGGATGAAAAGATTCGTGAAGACCGGCGATTCACAATTTCAACTTTAGCATTGGAATTTCCGAATGTGGGTAGAACAACTTTGCACAAAATCGTTTCCGAAAAGTTGAAATTTCGCAAATTGTGCGCACGTTGGGTTCCCAGGCTGCTTACTGAGGAACACAAACTGAAAAGAATGGCTTATGCTCTTGATTTTTTGGATCGATATCATAAAGAATGTGATAAATTTTTTGAGAAGATTGTCACAGCGGGCGAGACGTGGGTTTCTCACAGAACCCCAGAGTCTAAACGTCACCCAATGGAATGGCGCCACACAACATCACCAGTCAGAGTCAAGGCCAAGCAGACAATCTCAACACGCAAGGTCATGGTAACCGTGTTTTGGGATAGACATGGGGGCCTTGTTGGTCGAGTTTATGCAGCAAGGAACAACAGTAAATGCAGCCGCTTACTGCGCTACCCTAACTAAACTTAGACGTGCAATACAGAATAAGCGAAGTGGTCTTCTGACGTCTGGACTTCATGTTGCTGCATGACAATGCTAGACCCCATTCTGCCATTCACACCCAAAATCTGATCCGATCCTTTGGATGGGAACAGATTGATCACCCGCCGTACAGTCCAGACTTGGCGCCGAGTGATTTTCACTTATTCTGCTACCTAAAAGAGTTTCTCGGCGGCAAGAGATTCGCCACAGATGACGAGGTGAAAGAAGCAGTTCAAGACGGGTTATCCTCACAGGCGGGAGACGTCTCAGACTTAGGCATACAGAAGCTTGTAGAACATTATGACAAATGTTTAAACAAAATGGAAACTATGTAGAAAATAGAGACACATGTAAGGAATTTAAAAAACAAAGTTTTTTGAAAAAATCTGTAATGTTTTCTGTTTTATAAGTAAACGGACCTTAGTTTCCGAATAACCCTCGTACTATGATACAGATAGTATAGTTTATATTGATGATGGTACTAATAAAATAAAAACAGGATGTATGTTAGATGAATGGACAGATGAATTAGGAGAAGAAAAATATATACAATCATGGATATCTGGTGCAAGTAAAGACTATGGATATATATTCAGCGATAACTCCGTGGAAGGAAAAGTTAAAGGATATCAAACTCGATTTTGATGAAAGAATGAAAATAATCACAGGGGAAACAGAGTATATAAATGTAGAAATAAATCAATTTCAAATACAAAAAGATAGAAATATCAAAGTAAATAAGATGAATAAAAGATACATGTTTGGATACGATAAAAGAAGATGGTTGGTTGGTTGGGGTTTTATGGCGCAAGGTCCAAAATAGGACATAAAGCGCCAAACACAAGACAGAGGCGGGAAAATAGTATATAGAAAACCGCCTGACATAAACCAACGACAGAAATTACAGGTACGAAACCAACACCATTTTTTAATAAAATGACATAAAAGAGTGTAAAACAAGTATAAAAAAGTAGTAAAAAAGCAGTGTAAACGTTGTAAAATATATATATATATATATAAAAGTTAATGATGCATAAAAGGGATAAAAACTATGATATATAAAAATTTATAAAATGTTTAGATGATATGAATGGTTACATAAATAATGAAAAGTGCTAAAATTTTAACAATAAAATCAATCCGAAAAGCAAACGCACTTTATAAAATTTGTACAAAACAAAAAGGCAAAAAGAGAAGGATGGGGTGGTTCCCCCAGCAGATCAGACAAATTGGGTGAACTACAACCGAAAAACCTGTTATAGTGTGACTGCAGACTAGGGCAAGACGTCAAGACGTGTGACACTGAAAGCGGAGCCATACAGTGTTCACACAGAGGGGCATCCTCACCCATCAGCAAATGCCGATGTGTCAAAAGAGTATGCCCAACTCTCAAACGTGTAAGTACTACGTCTGCACGGCGCAGTCCAGCAGATGGCCAAGAGCCAATGCGAGGTTTAACCTGTCGCAGCTTGTTCTGAACTTGTAGGTCCCAATCTAACTGCCACTCATGCCAAACTAACTTTTTGACAGCGGACTTCAAATCGGTGATTGGAATAGGCTGAACCAGACGATGCACGGCACCTTTAGCCGCAGCATCTGCACGCTCATTACCCGCTATGCCGACATGACCCGGCACCCAGCAGAACGAAACACTGAAACCTCGACGATAGAGGCGACGATGCAGATCCACCACCGGAGATAAAAGGGAATGAGAGTGTGACACTTCACCATTCTCCAAAGTCTCTAATACGCTGATGGAATCTGTATACACGATATATCGTCTACTGCTCTGACGGGAGATGTACTTTAAGGCTTCGTGAACAGCGACAAACTCTGCTGAAAACACGGAGAAACAGTCGGGAAGGGTGTAGCTCCTAACGTCTCTGCCACAGACGTAGGCACAACCAACATGGTCTCCTGTTTTTGAGCCGTCGGTATAAACAGCAACATAGTTACGGTAAATAGCGCGGTGCGATGCAAAAAGCTGGCGATACACAACAGGATCCGTACTTGACTTTACAAAACCCTGGAAAGGGCGCAAGTATGAAATCCTGTGATCACGCCAAGGTGCAAAAGGTAAAGTCGGTCGCAGCATGACATTCGTATCACAGAGAGACGTCGAAGAAAGGAACGTTCTCATTCGAAGTCCGAACGGTGGTATACAAGATGGCCGATTTTCGAAAAGCCGGTCAAACTGACTGTCAAGAAGAACAGAATGGAGTGGGTGAGCAGGATGCGAAAGAATGCGAAAGTACAATTGAAGCGACAATTGCTTGCGAACAGATGGTAAAGAGGGCTCGTCACAGATGACATTTAAGCTCTTAATAGGCGATGTTCTGAAAGCACCAGAACAGATTCGGAGGGCGGAGTGATGGATAGTATCAAGTTTCCGCAACACAGAAGAGCGAGCGGAACCGTATACGGCACAACCATAATCCAGTTTCGATCGGATGACCGCGCGATAAACTCGGAGCATAGTACATCGATCAGCACCCCAGGACGTGTTTGACAACACTTTTAACAAGTTTAGGGTTTGTTCTGACTTCCGACGTAAATGCATAACGTGCGGAAGGAAAGTGAGCTTTCTATCGAACAATACTCCTAAGAAGCGAACAACGTCCACAACAGTGATAGCTGAATCGCCGAGATAGATCTGCGGGTCAGGATGGAGTCCCCTTCGCTTACAAAAATGTACACAAGAGGTCTTTTCCGTCGAAAAAGTAAAACCGTTCTCCGAACACCATGTCATCATGCGAGAGATTGCAATTTGCAGTTGTCGTTCAATGTAACGCATGTCCTTGCTTTGGCAGGAAATCTGCAAGTCATCCACGTATAAGTTGCCATGAACAGAAGGTGGTAAGCACTTTAAAATATTATTTATTTTCAGGGAAAAAAGTGTCACACTGAGGACACTTCCCTGTGGAACTCCCTCATCCTGTATGTAAACATCGGAAAGTGTGGTACCAATGCGAACTTGAAATTCTCTTAAAGACAGAAAATTCGCAATGAAAATAGGCAAGTGGCCTCGAAAGTTGTTATTATAAAGGTCACGAAGGATGCCATATCTCCATGTCCGATCATATGCCTTTTCGATGTCGAGGAAAACAGACACAAGATGGTTACTTCTGACAAAGGCATTGCGAGCTTCGGATTCTAAGGCAAGAATATTGTCCATCGTAGACCGGCCGCGCCGGAAACCGCTTTGTAAAGGTGACAAATAAAGCTCGGTTTCTAGTACATACACTAACCGATTGTTTACCATGCATTCTAGCAGCTTGCACAAACAGCTCGTGAGTGCAATTGGACGGTAATTATTCGGGTTAGTAGCATCTTTTCCCGGTTTAGGAAAGGGAATCACTAATGCCCTACGCCAAGAGGTTGGGAAAGTATGTTCCTCCCAGATTCTGTTAAATAAACATAGCAAATTACGGAGCGAGCTGCGAGAGAGATGCTGTAGCATAGCATAACTAATGCCATCGGGACCCGGGGAAGTCATCCGAGTCTGCCGAAGGCAATTCTCCAACTCCTTCTCCGTAAAGGGGCAGTTGTATGACAGGTTGGACTGAGTTTCAAAACGCAAGGGCCTAGACTCGGCACGCAGTTTGTGTCTCATGAAGGTGGTCGGGTAAGAGGACACACTCGACACAGAACTAAAAGCGCTGCCAATGGCGTTACTAATTTCCTCTACGGTAGAGAGAGTAACGCCATCTTGGACGATGCATTTCAGTGGCTGGTCTGAATATAAACCCATGCATTTCTTCACTTTGGTCCAAAGCTGCTTACTGGGAGTGGATGATGTCAGTCCCGAAACATACTTCTTCCATGACTCTCTTTGACAACGTCGACGCACTCTACGAGCTTCTGCTCTAGCTCTCTTGAACGCCACGTAATTAGCAGTAGTGGGATATCGGCGAAATATCCCCCACTGTTTTCGTTGTTTTTTCATGGCTTCTCGACATTCGAGGTTCCACCACGGCTTCCAATTTCTGCGACTATTTGGTGAACTCTTAGGAATAGCTGCTTCGGCAGCGATTATTATAACGTCGGAGACACGACGAACCGCATCATCGATTGCACCATCGACCATAGACTGGGTGATTACCGCACTGTCTGTAAATTGCAACCAGTTCGCAGATTCATATTTGAATCGCGCAGGGCGACAGACTAAAGATCCCGTGCTGGAAAGTGACACAAAGACCGGGAAATGGTCACTTCCGCAAAGATCAGTCCCAACCCAGAAGTTACATGATGGAAATAGTGACGGTGAACAGATGGCAAGATCGATTATGTGAAAGGTTCGAGATGGCTCGTGGAAGTGAGTAGGATCACCATTATTGAGGAGGCAAAGATTATGGTCAGTTAATAACTGCTCCACTTGCCTTCCTCGAGCGGTGTTACAGCTACTCCCCCACAGCACATTGTGAGCATTAAAGTCTCCAAGTATAATAAGAGGTTCCGGAAGCTGAGTCACCAAGTCGTCCAGAGTCCTTTGATCAATAACATCGTTAGGCGGCAGGTATATGGCACAGATGGAAATAAATGTTCGCATCTGCACGCGCACAGCTACAGCTTGAAGTGAAGTATTCAAGGAGAGGACAGTAAACGGGAAATTGTGAGAGGTGAGGAGAGCGACACCTCCAGACGCTCGCACACCCGAAACGTTGTCCTTCCGAATAGTACTATAACGACGTAATTTGGCCGTGTCTGCTGACTTGAGGAAGGTTTCCTGAAGTGCGACACAGGCCGGATGGTAATCTGTGATCAAAGACTTCAGATCAGAAAGTTTATTTCGGAAACCGCGACAGTTCCAAGAGAAAAGAGTCGCCATCACGGCGGAGAGGGAGAAAGAACAGCAGGTGGGACAGAGGAGGTGTCCATGGACACCCCAGGATCGGAGTCTGAAAGATCCGAATTAGAGGCGCATATTTGGAGGGAATCTTCCTCCTTTCGCGCCACATTGCGAGGGTCTTTCACTTTTTCGGAAAGACCCAATCGCTTCACTACATCAGCACGTTTTATTTTTTTATTGTTTAACGGTTTTGAAGTAGATGCCTGAGAACTATTGGATTTACCTTTCTGGGTAACAGATTTTGCAGATGGATTTGTGGTACTTTTAAATGGTTTACTTTTTTCTGGAATATTTGTGTTTCGAGGTGGATCAGTCTGTGTGGAAACAGTACACATAACTTTTTGTGTGGTAGCTACAGAAGCGTACGAAACTCCAACTCTTGGGGTTCGAGCCTCAACTTGCTTCCGAGCTTCCATGTAAGACAAATTGTTATGAGCTCTAACGGTTTGTATTTCCTTTTCCTGAATCCATTTAGGACAGGAGCGTGAGTAAGAGGGGTGACTTCCTTTACAGTTGACGCATTTTTCGGGAGCGCTGCACGTCTCTGAAAGGTGATCAGGCTGGGCACAACGAGCACAGACCTCGGAACCACGACACGTTGCTTTCGAGTGACCAAATCTTTGGCACTGAAAGCAACAGAGAGGGTTCTGATGGCAGTTTAGGCGTATCGAACGTCAGGATGAGATGCTTCGTGGGAAGTACTTTCCCATCCCGACGGATAGTGATACGACGCACAGCAGAGACGAGCTGATGTTGCAAATTCTCCAAAATCTCTTCTTCGGTGGTATGTAGTAATTCGGGTTCCGAAATTACACCTCTCGAAGAATTCAGATAGCCGTGAGGAGCCACAGACACGGGTATATTGCCAAAAGCAGTGACCTTCAACAGTTGCGCCGCTTGTTTTGAAGTCAAAACCTCTACTAACAGGTCACCAGACCGAAGTTTTTTGACCGATTTCACATCGCCTACAGATCCATGAATGCATTTCTGTATCAGGAAGGGCGACACCATAGAAAATGTACCTTCCGAACGTTTAACAATAAAAAAACGGGACACTTGACAAATATTTGAAGACAACACACAAGTTTGAGCTTTGTTTAGAGAATCCATATAAATGGGCCGTATGTTCGGTCCCCGGCGGCACCACCCACCATGGAGCCCAACAAGGGGACGCCGGTTACTGCGCCAGTGCTAACCGGGAACTATACGCGCGCGGCCAATGACCGGTTGCTTAGCCCTGAGCCAGTGAACAATGTCTAACCGACCAGCCGATTGGTACACACGGGACCAATGTGCACCTCCCGTTTACCTGAAGCAAGGGCCAAAGTAGTGTGTTGGAGAGTTATCTTACTAAAGCCCACATTATGGCGAAGAATAAAACCCCTCAACTTTCAGGATCCCCATTTCCTGGGACACGGGTCTCCACGCACGGCAAACACGTGGGCAGTTGATCGCCATTAGAAGCTAGAAGCACAGAATGGCTACAGCTTCTGATGAGGATTCCTCACCTCCGAAGAGGTAACCGCAACGAGGGAGAAAAAAAGGTAAAAGTAGAAGGACGAGAGGAGAAGAAAAGGGAAAGGAGGGAAAGTTCGCTGGGGTACCTCGGGATTGCGACACCCGTGTTTACCTAAAGAAGGTAAACCCCCTGAGGGGCGATAAAAGAAGAATTTTAGATGATTATACTACTGTACCATTTGGATATTAAAAAATGAAATGTAATAAATGGAAGATGTAACTCTAATTATAAATATTCAAGGCTTTATCCTACCCAACAGACAGATAGCACGAGAGATAAGTTGGGTTCATTTACATCAAGATATAGGTGAAACTATATCTGTATTTACACCTGACATTGAACTAGATGACCAAGAGATGGGAATTGTTCGTAAATGTACAAAAGAAGTACATGGTTTAAAATTTAAAAGATATTCTGATAATAAAGGTTTATGGATAAGCAATAATGATGTAAAATATTATATTAAACAATTACATGACTTATATGGGGGTACATTTGCATGTAAAGGGCAAAAAGAGATATTTGATGAAATTCCGGTTATAGACTTAAATGTTCCTAAATGTGTTAAAATATTAGGACCTGGCTCTTCTATGTATAGATGTATGTTTTATAAAAATTTTATTTTAAAAAATCATGGTAATATAAATGTATAATCATCTAGGTGATATTAGAGCTTTAAGTTTTACAAATTCTGAAGAAATTTATTATTTCACCTATCTTTGTTGGGGATTGTATGATTTGTATATAAAATATAATTTTGATCATACTAAAAAAACTATTATCAGAATGTCTTCAAAGGATGATGAATTAATTTAAAAGGAAGAAAATGCTATTAAATTAAATTAATTAGGAGTTTTATATGTTATTTCAAAAACTTATTCTATTGATAAAAATAATTCTAAATAAATGGACATCCGAAAACAGCTCAGTGATTTTGGAAATCTTCAATATACTCCAACAAAGAAAATGCACGAATTAAATATTAATGAAGAATATTCTGTAGTTGAAGTCAAGCAATTATCAATCAAGCATGGAAAGAAATACATTGTCGTTTTAAAAGATTGTCAAGTATTTCTTCCTGAAAGGTTTAATAAAAAACTGACAGAAAAGCAAATGAAATACTTAAATAAAAATGAACCAAAATTTGTTTATAAAGGCACTGTAAAAAGTACTAGTGGAAAGGATGCTTATATTTGGGATTTCATTTATTAATTTTGGTCTCAAATATTTTCTATTTTTTATATAAAATTAAGGGGATCAAACTTGTATTTGATAATAATGAAGTATTGGATGAATTTAATAATCCTTGGTTAAAGATATATTAGGATATGAAACTCTTTTGATGCCATAAAACGTCATATAAATGAAGAAAAAATATTCTGATTTATGGCCCCCGTGAAACACAGGGTCATAAATATAATAGAAATTTTCAAAAATATATTATATTTATCAATGAATCAGGACTTTATTGTTTAATATTGTATTTGATAATAAAGAGGTATTTGTTAAAAGAGCTATTAAAAGAAACGTAGATATAGATGATATAAAAAAATATGACGATTTTATGGGGGGTTGATTTATCCCTCCCCGTAAATTATGATAGAAATCTTCAAAAACATATTATATTTATTAATGAATCAGGATTATATTGTTTAATATTAGATTATTAAAATTTTACTATTTTTTTATAAAAATGGAAGGACATTCAAAATAATAAACTTGTATTTGATAATAATGATGTATTTATTACACTAGATAATGATAATCAACCTTGGTTTAAAGCTAAAGATGTCTGTAAAATATTGAGTTATGAAAAGCCAGATAATGCTGTAAGACGTCATGTTTAAGATGAAGATAAAGAAATATGCTTAAATTTAAACCCCCTGAAACGGGGGGGGGGGGAGTATAAAGGTAATGAAAAATCTTCAATTTTCATTAAAGAATCAGGATTATATTTCTGGATAAAAACTAAATGCGATGATAATTGATTACTGAAAGTAAAGAATACTTTGATATTTATTTTCCTGGTATTACTAGTGTATATTATTCTTTTGCTTTCAATTCTACAAAAGATTTTAGAATAGCCTATAAAGCTGATAATTTAATATATGATCCACTAGTTTGTTTCTTTCAAAATAATTATAGAGGAAAATTATTTATTTACTACTAATGATGCTTATTTATTAATTTCAAGTACTTTTTCATTTTTCATTTTGGTCTCAAATATTTCTATTTTTTTATATAAAATTAAGCTTTTTTTCAATGTCTTAAAATTTTTTTTCTTCAAAATGAGTGATTTTATATTGAAAAGGTTTCAGGAAAATTTCTTCTTATTCATTTTTGGCCTTTCATTATAAATAATCTCAATATTATCAACATTTTATATCTTGTCATAAAACGCAGAATTATTATTTCCAATTTGAAAAAACAAAGTTTATTACAAAAGGAATAATCGAGGTTTAAAGAGACGTTGCACTTTATGCAACGCGCGCCTGGTGGTGTTACAAGATCTCGGTATACGTCGTCCCGCCAACTAAGGCATCCAACTGGCGTAGTACCTGATGAATCATCGTCTTCGGGCGCGATATCATCCCGCCGCGCACGGAGTGCGCAGGTACGAGTTTGTTTAGGACTTTACGGAGCTACAGGTGTAACGCCACATGGCGGAACTCCGGGCCCCCTACGTCCTTTGTCACTCTTAGCCCGAGCCATCGCCCGGTTTCCAGCCGAGACTACGTGGAAGTGGTGACAACCGAAGCCTTGATGGTGCTACGGTGATTCACTCAGAGGATCCCACTCCCCCAGCGAATCAAAGTCGCGCTCTCCGTTACCAAGCACCGAGGTCCTCACAACGGTCCCCGATGCTCTGGGAGCAAGCCACACCAACCCAACTCCGGCCCCCCGGCCTGGTGGTGTTACAAAATAATTAATCAAATATATTCATATATTATATCCATTGAAATTTACAAAATATTGATAATACTATGTCCATTGAAATTTATGTCCGCAATCATATTTGAAATGTGGAAATGTTATAAAAATCTCAATCACTGCTAAACCTGAAAATTTTTTAAGTCCAAGTAAATGCAACCCATCATTTTACCAAGAAAAGAAATACATCGCCCAACAGAATCCACTTTGGCAGAACGCAGAAGCTGGGAGGGTTACCAAGTAAAACCAGAAAATAAAATGAAGCACCCGAAGAATACGAGCCTTGGCAACCCCAATAATCCCCATGACGTCATGTTAAATCAGCCGCTTTTCCCCTCCGTGATGTAATTCAGAAAGAGGTTGCTATGTTGCCAGTGGGGCTTACCAGTATGAAATAATTATCGCCAGAGAGAAAACGCGCCAAATTGCCAAGGATTCCGACGCTACTTCCGGTGCACCAAAAACTATAGTATCCCCACGTTCAGGTATGTGATGTGATTTTTTAATAAGTAATAGCAGTTTTTTTTGTGTGTATGATCCATGTGGGGATTAGGCGTAGCAGGACTAAATTTGCTTGAAAAATGCGAGACTATTCGTTTGAGCCAAATAAATCGATTGTCTGTGATTGTACTGCTTATTGATAATTTTATATTTTCATTTCAGACCTGTCGTAACATTTTGCCATGGAAATACAGGCATAAGAAAGTTCGATTGGTGCAACTTCCATGCCTGATTCGGAAAAATGCTCAGAATGGAATAACTTTGAAAATACTTTATATCCGCATCCTATTGTGAGTATTGCAAGGTTAGTAAAAACTTTACGTCCTGTGTCATATTTAAAGATATTATGATTATGTCATTATATTTAATGATACCAGTCGAATAGCGACTGAGTTGAACATGAAATTTATCGTAAATTCTGCTATTCAATAGTTTGTTAACCATTTTACTTTTTCTTAGTATATTTGTATAATTTTCGTAAGAAATGGTAGAGCTAAATCTAAAGTTTGAATGCTACCTTTGTTCATATAAATGCTTAAACTGAAATCGGGGCTAATATGAAGAACATGATACGGTCATGATACAGTCGCCAAGCTGCGGCGATAAAGGCGCCAAGCTGTTATTGCTACAAATTACTGACGCGTTTGTCATGTGACTATTTCGTGACGCATATATCACGTGGTGTTGTCAGGTGATTTATCCTGACAAATTAGAAGAAACTTGCGATATGGAACAATTTTAAATGCGGCGCTTAAAGTTCGTGTCTTCTAGACAGTTGCTTGCTGCAAAATGAGTAACGTAATTGATTTGAGTGTTTTGTTTCGAATGGATTTTATGGGAACCAGGTATGTGATTGATTTTTGTATGGAGAATGGTTTAATATCGAGTGCTTTGGAATGCGAGAGGTGTAATAGAAAAATGGAATTATCTGAACGAAAGGATATTTCGGATGGGTTTGTTGTCGCCAAACGAGAAGGAGCGAGCGAGCGTAAGTGTGGAGACGCCACCGTGGGCAGACGGGCCCCTACAGCGAGTGAGGAGAGAGTCGAGAAACGCAGTGTTGAGCAGACGTGCTCTGGCAGACGTGCCATAAGTTTAATTCATTGTCTATTATAAATGTTATATGTATATGTTCGTCGGTGTCGTAATAAATGTAGTAGTTGTCTAAAAGAAAGTGGACTTATTGAGAAGAGTCAGAGTCAATCAATAGAACTGTTAACCACCCCCTTGCCATCCTTGACAGACGTTGTTGTTTTTCGGATTCTAATACGTCAGAAGTGGCATTTGATCCAAGTGACCATTTGTTTTCATCCTGCTACGACGATTCAGCACATAAATAAAGGTAAGCGAATATTACCTTATTATTAAAATGTCTTTGGTGAAATTCAAACATAAACGGGGTATTGTTCGAACTGCTATTACAAAACTGTTAAATGATTTAGAATGTAAAATATGCGACCCGGAAAGTTGTTCCGATGATATCAAAGAATATGAAAAGCAGTTGTATGAGAAAGAAAATGTTTTGAACGAGTTAAATTCTAATATTGATGCATTAATTACTGATTTAGATGAAACCGAAACTGAAATGGTAACTGTATTAGACTACCAAGAGAAAATATGTAAGGGCAAATTTAAGATTAAAAAATATTTGGAACGAAACCATAATGATATTTCTGTAACCACATCTAATGTTACTACTCCCCAAAATTTACAAATAAAACTCCCTAAATTAACTATCAATAAGTACTATGGAAATTTAACCGAATGGCAAAATTTTTGGAATACTTTCAATACATCAATAAACAACAACAATACCTTGTCTAAAGTAGATAAATTCAATTATTTAAAGAGTTTGTTGGGTGGTAGTGCAGCGACGTCAATAGAAGGCTTAGAGTTATCAGAAGAAAATTATGACAAGGCTTTAGAATTACTAAAAGAGCAATTTGGCAGATCAGATCTTATAATCACCTTACACATGGACGCTCTGATGAATTTGCATCCAGTCAAGAAATCGAGCGATATAATTTCACTTCGTAAACTTTATGATGAGTGTAATGTTCGGGTGCAAAGTTTAAAATCCTTGGGTGTAAATCCAGAGACGTACTCGAATATGTTGTGTCCATTATTAATAAAATATATCCCTAACGATATTGCCCTGGAAATTACTAAAAAGAGGTTACATTCAAGCAACTGGGACGTAAATGAATTCTTACTACTTTTGAAAACGGAACTGCAATCCCGAGAACAAGTTCATTTACTAGTACGCTGCGAGGAATCGAAAATTCATTCCCCCCGACCTTATACGGCGCCGCTGACAGACTGTAGACATAACACGCGCGTAGGAGAGCAGAGAATCGTCAACAGAAATGACAGCTTCAAGCAAAATTACGATTTCGGAGCATTTAATACAAACAAGAAAAATAATGATAGCGCATCAGGGTACGGCACTCCCTTCCAGCCACATAAAAAAGCGAATGTTTGGTGGACTAAAAGTAATCAATTAAAGTGCTTCAACTGCGGTATTTTGGGGCATTTGTCTAAACATTGCGATAAAGCAAAAATAATCTGTCGTAAATGTGGGGCAGGAGGGCACGTTGAAAAGAACTGCATCGTAAAACCCAAAACTAAAGAGCCTGATACGAATTTAAATGTTAATAGTCTGAATTTAGTTGATGATAAATTATATATGAAAAAAGTAAAAATTAACAACGGTGTAGAAGTCGATGCCTTATTTGATACAGGAAGTTCGTGTTGTCTGATGAAACAATCCGTTGCTGAAAGACTCGGATTAAAGACGGAACCAGTTGAGAGCGAATTGTATGGTTTTGGTAATCAAGACCAGCCTGCAACGATAACGATAGGGAAAACGATTGTTAGTCTGGAAATAGATGGTGTTATAGGAAACGATATTACATTACTTATAGTAAAAGATTGTACATTGCCGACTGATTTAATTGTAGGTACAGCCAACGTGGTCTTCTGTTTTTGAGCCGTCGGTATAAACTTCAACATAGTTAGGGTAACTAGCGAGGTGTGACGCAAAAAGCTGGCGATAGACGACAGGATCCGTACTTGACTTTACAAAACCCTGGAAAAGCCGCAAGTACGAAATCCTGTGATTACGCCAAGGTGGAAAAGGTGAAGTCGGTCGCAGCATGACACTCACATCACACAGAGATGTCGAAGAAAGGAACGTCCTCATCCGAAGCCCGAAAGGTGGAATGCAAGATGGCCGATTTTCGAAAAGTCGGTCAAGCTGACTGTCAAGAAGAACAGCATGGAGTGGGTGATTAGATTGCGATAGGATACGGTAATACAACTGAAGCGACAATTGCTTGCGAATAGATGGTAAAGAAGGCTCACCGCTGATGACATATAAACTCTTAATGGGAGATGTCCTGAAAGCACCAGAACAGATTCGAAGGGTGGTTGGTTGGTTGGTTGGTTGAGGTTTAATGGCGCAAGGTCCAGATAGGACATGCTGCGCCAAGCACAAAGTAAAACCAGAACAAACGTACATATAATTTATTTATACGCCATAGAACCATCAAACCGCTGATAAAAAGATATACAAAAAAAAGAGAAGTGAGAAAAACAACAACAACAAACGAAGTACAGAAAGACCATATAAAAACACAGATAATTTATAAAGATTCAAGTATAAACAAGATAAAAACAGTTAAAAAAACATTAAATTAACTGGTAAAGACAAATATGATGGATGAAAGTGAACAGCGCAGGATGCGGATGTTCACCTATTAAATGAGATAAAGATGGAGATGACGAGTTAAAATATTTTATAGACAAGTTTTTAAAATTATTACATGAAGTTAAAATATGAAGGCCAGTCAAGACACATTTACAGTGAGCACACGTAGGAGCACTCTCCCCAAATAACAAATGTAAATGTGTCAGACGGGTGTGCCCATTGCGCAGGCGAGTTAAAAGAACGTCACTCTTTCTGCTTCCAAGTGAGGGCCAAAAAGATATATTTGGTTTTTGCCAATGCAGTTTGTTGTTTACCTGCAGGTTCCAAATTTCTTGCCACTTGCACCGTATGATGTATTTGATAATCTGTTTGATGTCACAGAGTGGTATTGGCCTGCGTAAGATAGTATTAGCATTTTTAGCAGCTGCATCAGTCAACTCGTTACCTCGGATTCCAACATGGCTCGGAATCCAACAGAACAAAACACTACAGCCCTGCCTTGCCAGATGGTGGTGAAGTTTTAATACTTGAATGGCAAGAGGGTGAGCGGGTACATCTGATTCCAAAGCCTGTAGAGAACTGAGAAATCAGTGTACAAGATAAACTTTCTTTCCCTCTTAGTGCAGATACACTGTAGTGCTTCCAAGATGGCTTCCATTTCTGCAGTAAACACAGAAGAGGATGCATGCAGTCTGCGACTTACTATGTCGTTATTGATGACGTAGGCGCAGCCGACGTGATCAGATGATTTTGATCCGTCAGTGTATACATCGCTGTAGTCCTGGAACACAGCACGATGAGCCGCAAAAAAATGCCGATACACTACGTCGTTGGTATTATTCTTCGAAAAATCCTTGAAAGGGTTCATATAAGAAAAACCACACTTCCATGAAGGAAGGGGAAAACAAGAATTTTCCATGGCATCCGTATTATACAGGTCAGAGTCACGCAGGAAATTTCGGAGACTTAGACCAAACGACGGGACACAAGATGGACGGTGTTCATACAAACTATCATTACTGGTGTCAAGTAGCTGACTCTGAAGAGGATGGGAAGGGTGAGCAAGAATGCGGTAGTAATATTTGAGCGATAACTGATGCTTGATAAGGTAGAGAGGGGGTTCATGAGAGTCTGCATAGAGGCTTTCGACGGGAGATGTTCGGAAAGCACCTGAACAAATGCGGAGAGCACTGTGGTGTACGGTATCGAGCTGTCGCGACACAGACGAGCGAACAGAACCATACGCTTCACAGCCGTAATCCAATTTACTTCGAATGGAAGCTCTGTAGATTCTCAGCATGGAAGTGCGATCCGCACCCCACGAAGTGTTCGAAAGCATCTTCAGGAGATTCAAGGCAACTTCGCTTTTCTTCCAGATTTTCATGACATGTGGATGGAAGGTCAGTTTCCTATCAAACAAGATGCCTAAGAATTTCACATTTTCTGCTTCGTTTAATTTCACCCGCCCCAAAAATATTTCGGGGTCTGGATGAACACCCCGACGTCTGCAGAAATGTACTACAGCAGTCTTGTCGATGGAGAAACAATAACCATTTTCAACATTCCACTGTACCATCCGGAGACATTTTAAGTGAAGACATTAATGAAGAAGAGATACTAAAGGAAAAGTTAAAATCGACAAAATCGATGGCTAACACTGAAAATATCCAATGCGATAGGATATACTCTTATTTCTCCAAATACCAACAAATAAAACGTTTAGTAGGTTGGATTTTAAGATTCAGAAATAATTGTTTGTGTAGAAAAGAAAAAAGGACTCAAGGAGCCTCACTTTTTCAGAATTTCAAAAAGCAGAGTTGAAATTAGTGAAGATAATTCAGCAAGAATCTTTCGATGGAGAAGAGGACAAAAGATTTAAGGGTTTGGCTATTTTTGTAGATGGAGATAAAATCTTACGAGTAAAGACGCAAATCATAAATCGAAAGGATAAAGAAGATTTTCGAAAACCAATGCTTTTACCCTCAAATCATGAAGTCGTACTGAAGCTAATAGACCATTATCATAAGAACAATTTACATTGTGGTCTTCAAATTTTACAAAATTTGTTACGAGAAAAATTTTGGATGTTAAACGGGAGGAAAGTCATACGGAAAATCATATCAAAGTGTATCACTATAAACGATTCACTTCAAAGAAACTAGAAGTTGATTCTGGACCTTTACTAGAGAATCGAGTTCGAGATGCTGCTGTTTTCCAGATCACAGAAGTGGATGCAGCCGGACCATTATTCCTTACAGGAGATCAGAAAGCTTGGGTACTGCTCTTCATCTGTGCCATTTACAGAGCAGTACATCTGGAACTTGTAATCTTTATCTACTGAAGCATTTTTATTGGCGTTTCGTAGATTTGTCGCCAGACAGGGAAGATGCTCAACTATTTATTGCGACAATGGCACCAATTTTATTGGTGATGCCAACCTACTCCGTGGTTTAGATTGGAATAAAATTGTTAAGTATGGTAGTATCAACGCTATTGATTGGAAATTTAATCCACCAACAGCCTCATGGTGGGGAGGTTGGTGGGAGCGATTGATTCGAATAATGAAGGACCTCTTATAAAGGGTCTTAGGTCGAGCACAGTTACTTTATGAAGAAATGGTGACCATTTTATGTGACTGTGAAGCATTGATGAATTCTCGACCTCTCACCTACCAGTCTCAAAAGGAACAGTTAGTCCCTATATCTCCGTCATTCCTGCAAGACATCAAGGAATGGAGTATACCAGATATTGATGCTGTTGATCATCAGAGTCTGAACAGAAGAATCAAGTACAGACAAAATCTACGAAAAGACTTGCGGAACCGATTCAGAAGTGAATACTTGGGACTTCTCGTACAAAGAACAAAACGTAAAGATATCCGTAAGATCGCGATTGGAGATATCGTACTAATTGGAGCAGACAATCTCAAAAGAATCAACTGGCCACTGGGTCGAATAACGGATCTTATACCTGGGAAGGATGGATTTGTTCGACTTGTTAAAGTACAAACTTCGCATTCGAAGTTACTCCGTCCAATTCAACGTGTATACCCTTTAGAGATTTCTTCTACTTGTGAGTTTCCAACCCCATTTAAAGAAAATTGCACTATTATAAAAAATGGAAATGAAAGTATTTCCACCTCTAAAAGGAAGATATCTAGATGAGGAAGAGAGATAAAAGTTCCGGAGAAATTAGATCTGTAAAAAAAATTAACTTTGGGATTATTTATTTATTTACTCTTATTTTTGTTTCTTTATATTCTGCATTATTTATGTGTATGCCATTTATTCTTGGCTATGTATTTTGTATAACGTTTTGATCATAATGCAAAATCAAAAGATGGGAGGATGTTAGGTTCAAAAGATAGGCAGCAATGCAGGCGCGCGGTGTATTGTTATTTTTATTTTAAAACTTTGAACTTGGCATCACTCTCGCTTGTTCGTGAGTTGCGTTTTGTAAAAATGATGAAATAAAAGTGGATTTTTTTGTTAGAAATGGTGTTATTATTTGTAGAAACTGCTTTCTGTGGAGCCTGGGACTCAGAAGTAAGTGAAATACTCTAGAGATAACGTTTTTTTTAAATCAACTTTATTATTTTTTCCTTCATAACGTTAAACTCAAGTATATATTTTAGCAGAGATTTCGGTGAAATCTTGGTTTGCTCTAACACCAACTATAGATGAACTGTTGACAAAATTGAGTAGTAAAAGTGTTTACTCTGTTCTGGATTTAAAAGGGGTTTTATCAAATACAGCTTGACAGGGAATCTAGTGAGTTGTGTAAATTTAGTACTCCCTTTGGCTATTTTAAATTCAACAAGCTACTTTTTGAATTAAGTAGTGCCCCATAAGTTTTTCAAAAATTTCAAGAGAAAAATTTTGGTGATATTCCTGGTGTATTAATTTATTTTGATGATTTGTTAATTGCTGCTGAAACTCCTCAGGAGCATGATGACATTCTTGATGGAGTTATTGAAAGAGCCAGAAAATTAAATGTGAAATTTAATCCTTGTAAGTTGCAATATAGAGTAAGTGAAGTGAAATATGTTGGGTATGTGTTTAATAAATTTGGAATGAAACCAGATCCTGAGCAGGTTAGGACAATCTTAAATTTGGAAACTTCTAGTAATAAAAACCCCTCAGGGGGTTTACCTTCTTTAGGTAAACACGGGTGTCGCAATCCCGAGGTACCCCAGCGAACTATCTCTCCTTTCTCTTTTCCTCTCCTCTCCTTTTCTACTATTTTCTTTCTTTTCTCCCTGGGTGTGGTTCCTCTTCGGAGGCGAGGGCTCCCCATTAGAAGCTGTTGCCGCTCTGATGCTCCTAGCTTCTAATGGCGTGTATATCACCCACGTGTTGGCCGTTCGTGGAGACCCGTGTCCCTGGAAAAGGGAATCCTACCAGTTGAGGGACAGTTTTGGTATCCCAATACACTGCTTTGGCCCCCGCTTCAGGTAAACGGGAGGTACATAGTGGTTCCCTATTGTATCAATCGGCTGGTCGTTGACTTTTGTCTTCGGCTAGGAACCAAGTAATCGTTCCGATTTCTGGACATCTCGTTAAGGGTGGAGATCGTTTCAGGGTCGTTTCGTTCGCGTATAGTTCTCGGTTAGCACCGGTGCACGTATCTGCATCCCCTTGTTGGGCTCCGTGGTGGGTGGTGCGGCCGGGAATTGAATTTTAAGCCCCCTTTATATGGATTCTTCTTTTCAAAATCCCATGGTGAGGGATAAGTCACCGCAACAAATTGACATGAAATTTGCCAAAGAAAGTTTTTTTTGTTATTTCTCTGAAGGATGGAAATTTTTTCAAATATCTCGCCTTTCCAAATCCATAAATCTATCCAATCGGCCATCGGTGAAACTAAGTCACTCAAAAGGCTTCGATCAGGTGACCTTGTTTTAGAAGTTGTATCTTCACAGCAGTCGTCATTACTCTCAAATTGCAATCAGATAGGCGAATTTCCCGTTACTGTTATGCCTCACAGTTATTTGAATTTTTCCCGTGGTGTTTTCATTGAACCTGACTTTTTACATACTTCGGAAGAAGAGATTTTATCAGAACTGCGGGAACAACACGTAAGTGCTGTACGTAGAATAACGATTCGACATGACGGGAAGATTTTCCCTACAAAACATGTTATTCTAAATTTTGATACCCCGACACTTCCTACACATATCCAGACTGCTTATCACCGTTGTCCAGTGCGTCCATATACCCCAAACCCATTGCGCTGCTTTAAGTGTCAGCGGTTTGGGCACTCTAAAATTTCTTGCCGTGGATCTGTCACCTGCGCTCGTTGTGCCGAGGTCGGCCACGACAGCGACAACTGTTCTGCACCAGTTCGGTGTGTCAACTGTAAGGGAGAGCACACGGCTTTCTGTTGGTCGTGCCCAAAATGGCTGATTGAAATAGAAGTGCAAACTTTAAGAGCCACTAAAAAAGTTTCGTATATGGAAGCTCGGAGAGAAATCGAGTCCCGGACACCAAAACGTGGAATATCATATGCCTAAGCAATAAAAAAAATCACTTACTTCCGTCAGTACACAAACGGAATCTGTTCCTAGACCTCATTTTCCGAACTTCAAACCCGCAACTTCTGCCAGAAAACAGTCCAATATTTCACAGACAACATCTAAGAAAAGTTTAATAACACATCCACCCCACCAAATACAAATACTAATAAAAATAAATCCAAAAATAAAATACAAACTAGAAAAGATACTCTATCCTCACCGCCTGTCAGACATACCTCGCCAGTTACTGCTGCTCAAAATGTGAGAGACTCGAATCAGTCGTGTTCTTATCACATAAGCGCTAATGCACCAATTCCCCCGAACCTAAATAGAAAAAAAAGTGGCTATTCCTAGAAAATGCGTTGCCCTTTCTAGGAAAGCTAATGATCCGGATTACATCCTAAAGAATAATCAGTACGTCCGCAGGATCGCGGAAAATGGTTGGTTGGTTGGTTGGTTGGTTGGGGTTTTATGGCGCAGGATCCAAAATAGGATATAAAGCGCCAAACACAAGACTACAGCCAAAAGAGAGTACAAAAAGAGTCGCCAAGCACGAACCAACAGTGAAAAAACAGGTTTATAACCAACACTATTAAATATAAAAACGAGTAACCGTGAAGAACTGAATAAAACGGATGATAAAAATTATGTATAAACATGTTAGAATGATGATATATACAAGGTATAAGATAGAAAGATGATAAGTAAAATACATAAAAAACGTTGATATATAAGGTGGTAAAAACAATGATACATAAAATTGCTAAAAAGATTATAAAAAAGATATTTGTAAAATGCAATAAAAGTTTAACGATAAAATCAATTGCTAAAGAACAGACTGTGTATAAAACCAGTAAAAAATAAGAAGGCAAACAGAGCAGGATGGGGGGGGCTCCCCCAGCAGTTCAGATAAGATTGGTGAACTGGAGCCAAAAAACCTATTATACTGGGCTTGCAGCGAAGGGCAAGACGTCAAAATATGTCCAATTGAAAGTGGAGCCTTACAATGTTGACAGAGAGGGGCATCCTCACCCATCAACAAATGTCGATGCGTCAAAAGGGAATGCCCGATTCTCAACAGTGTAAGTATGACGTCTGCACGACGCAGATGAGCTGATGGCCAAGCACTAATACCTGGTTTAACCTGTCACAGCTTATTAGTATCCTGCAGATCCCAATCTACTTGCCATTCATTCCTAACTAACATTTTCACAGCGGACTTCACATCACTGATAGGCACATGCTGATTCAGCCGATGCACAGCACCTTTAGCCGCAGCATCTGCCTGCTCGTTACCCGATATGCCGACATGACCAGGCACCCAGCAGAAAAGGACACTGAAGCCACGACGACAGAGGCGACGATGCAGATCCAACACCGGAGATACAAGGGCATGGGAGTGTGACACTTCCCCATTCTCCAAAGTCTCTAAAACGCTGATGGAATCTGTATGCACTATAAAACGCCTATCTCTCTGCCGGAAGATATACTTCAGAGCTTCGTGTACAGCGACAAACTCAGCTGAAAAGACAGAAAAACAGTCGGGAAGTGAATAGCTCCTAACGTCCCTGCCACAGACGTAGGCACACCCAACATGATCTTCTGTTTTTGAGCCGTCGGTATAAACATCAACATAGCTAGGGTAACTAGCGAGGTGCGACGCAAAAAGCTGGCGAAAAATGACAGGATCCGTATTCGATTTTGCAAAGCCCTGGAAGGGGCGCAAGTACGAAATCTTGTGGTTTCGCCAAGGTGGAGAATGCAAAGTCGGTTGCAGCATGACATGCACATCACAGAGCGGAGACGAAGTAAGTAACGTCCTCATGCGAAGTCCGAAAGGTGGAATGCAAGATGGCCGATTTTCAAAAAGTCGGTCAAACTGACTGTCAAGAAGAACAGCATGGAGTGGGTGATTAGGTTGCGATCGGATACGGTAATACAACTGAAGCGACAATTGCTTGCGAGTAGATGGTAAAGAAGACTCACCGCAGGTGACATATAAACTCTTAATGGGAGATGTCCTGAAAGCACCAGAACAGATTCGAAGGGCGGAATGATGAACCGTGTCGAGTTTCCGTAGCACGGATAAGCGTGCGGAACCGTACACGGCGCATCCATAATCCATTTTCGATCGAATGACCGCGCGATAAACCCGGAGCATAGTAGATCGCTCAGCTCCCCAGGAGGTATTGGATAGAACTTTCAGCAAGTTTAGAGCCTGCTCTGACTTCCGCCGCAGATACATTACGTGCGGAAGGAAAGTTAACTTACTATCAAACAACACGCCCAAGAAACGAACAACGTTCTCCACAGATATCAGAGAATCACCTAGGTATATTTGCGGGTCAGGATGCAAACCTCTGCGTTTGCAAAAAATGTACACAAGAGGTTTTTTCGGTCGAAAATTTAAATCCGTTCTCCGAACACCATGTCATCATGCGAGATATTGAAGCTTGCAATTGTCGTTCGATGTAACGCATATCCTTACCTTGACACGAGATCTGCAGGTCATCGACATACAGATTGCCACGAACAGATGGTGGTAAACACTGTAAAATTCCATTAATTTTCAGGGAAAACAGTGTAACACTCAATACACTGCCCTGAGGAACTCCCTCTTCTTGAATGTAAACATCGGAAAGCGTTGTACCAATGCGAACTTGAAATTCTCGCAGTGACAAGAAGTTCGCAATGAATATCGGCAAGTGACCACGAAAGGTGTTATTACAAAGGTCACGAAGGATACCATATCGCCACGTCCGGTCATAAGCCTTTTCAATGTCGAAGAAAACAGACACTAAGTGGTTTCTTCTGACAAAGGCATTGCGAGCTTCGGATTCTAAGGCTATGATATTATCCATCGTGGACCGGCCACGCCTAAATCCGCTTTGTAGGGGTGACAGACAAAGCTGGGATTCTAACTGATACACTAACCGATTGTTAACCATTCGTTCCAGCAGCTTGCATAAACAGCTGGTGAGTGCAATAGGACGGTAATTGTTAGGGCTAGAGGCATCCTTTCCCGGCTTGGGAATAGGAATCACTATTGCCCTACTCCAAGAGGATGGAAAAGCATGTTCCTCCCAGATTCTATTAAGGGGATGGTGGACTTTCAAATTACCAAAAATCGAGCAAAAATTGGAATTTTTTTCGGGGTGTATTAATATTTTAAAAACATGTAAATATTGGAATGAAATGCAATTAAAATGTGTAGTGAAAAGAAAAATGAAAAATTGGTGGCTTTAGAGCAGTAAGTATTAAAGGTAGATAAAAAATTTTCTTTTAAATGACTTTTTCTCAAAATGAGAAATTTCCAGATTTGCAAGTGTTTAAAATGCTCCTCGCGTCATAATTTTTGTTGAAATTTTATGAAATTTATAATAAGGATTCCTGTAATACATCAAAATAAAGTTATGTATCCATTTTAGGATTCGAGGTAATTTAGGTTATAAAAGTTTAACTTTAGTGTAGAAAAGTACAAAAATTTCGCGAAAATTCAGTGTACAAGCATAAAAATATTTTCTAAAAATTAACTATTCAACGAAAGTACAAAAAAATACATAACTTTATTCAGAAAGTATTTATAAGCAATATAAATGCAAAATTAAGGGGAAAAGTTTAAAATTGAGTCGCAAGGAGCATTTTAAAAAAGGGTAATTTAATTTAAATTTTTTAATTATAAAATATTTTTTAAAAAATATTTATAACATTTTATAAGGTGTTTAATATTGTTATACTTTAATGAATATATATACAAAATTTCATATCTCTGTGGTAAAAATTTCAAAAATCGTTTTGAAAGGTCCACCATCCCCTTAAATAGATACAGCAAATTACGGAGCGAGCTGCGAGAGAGATGCTGTAACATAGCATAACTAATGCCATCGGGACCCGGGGAAGTCATCCGAGTCTGCCGAAGGCAATTCTCCAACTCGTTCTCCGTAAAGGGGCAGTTGTAGGCCAGATCGGACTGAGTATCGAAACGCAAAGGTCTTGACTCGGCACGCAGTTTGTGTCGCATGAAAGTGGTCGGATACGACGACGCACTCGACACTGAAGTGAAGGCGCTGCGAATGGCGTTACTTATTTCCTCTAAGGTAGAAAGTGTAACGCCATTTTGAACAATGCACGGTATTGGCTGGTCTGGATATAATCCTATGCATTTCTTTACTTTCGTCCAAAGCTGTTTACTGGGGGTTGATGGTGTCAATTCCGAAACGTACTTTTTCCACGACTCTCTCTGGCAACGTCGACGCACTCTACGAGCGTTAGCTCTTGCTTGCTTCAAAGCAACGAAATTTGGAGTGGTGGGATATCGGCGAAATATCCCCCACATTTTACGTTGTACTTTCAATGCTGCAGAACACTCAAGGTTCCACCACGGTTTCCAGTTTCTTCGACCATTAGGTGAGCTCTTGGGAATGGCTGCATCGGCAGCTTCTATTATAACGTTGGAGACAAGACGAACCGCATCATCGATATCACCGTCGACCATAGCCTGGGTAATGGTTACAATGTCTGTAAATCGCGCAGGGCGACAGACTATAGATCCCATGCCGGACAGTGACACAAAAAAAGGGAAGTGGTCACTCCCGCGAAGATCAGTCCCAACCCAGAAGTTACAAGATGGAAAAAGTAACGGTGAACAGATGGCAAGATCGATGGTATGAAAGGTTCGAGATGGTTCGTGAAAGTGAGTAGGATCACCATTATTGAGGAGGCAAAGATTGTGGTCAGTTATTAACTGCTCCACTTGCCTTCCTCGAGCGGTGTTACAGCTACTCCCCCACAAAACATTATGAGCATTAAAGTCTCCAAGTATAACAAAAGGTTCCGGAAGCTGAGTCACCGAGAGAACTAAGTCGTCGAGAGTTCTTTGATCAACAACATCGTTAGGTGGCAGATATATTACACACACGGAAATTAGTATCCGCATCTGCACACGCACTGCTACCGCTTGAAGTGGAGTATTTAACGATAGGACAGAGTAGGGATAGCTGTGAGAGGTCAGGAGAGCAACACCTCCTGACGCTCGCACACCCGAAACATTGTCCTTCCGAATAATACTATAACGACGTAATTTGGCCGTGTCCGCTGACTTCAGGAAAGTTTCCTGAAGTGCGACACAGGCCGGATGGTAATCTGTGATCAAAGACTTCAGATCTGAAAGTTTATTACGGAAACCGCGACAGTTCCAGGAAATTAAAGTCGCCATCAGGAGGAAGAGGGAGAAGGAGCACGAGCGAGAGGAGTTGAGGTGTCCATAGACACCCCAGCATCAGGATCAGAAAGATCCGAATTGGACGCGGAAATTTGGAGGGAATCCTCCTCCATACGCGCCACATTGCGAGGGTCTTTCACTTTACGTGAATGACTCACTCGCTTTGCAACTTCAGCACTTTTTAATTTTTTATGTATAGCTGGTTTAGGTGTGGGAGGTTTTGAGATGGAAGAACGGGATGTTTTATTAGGTTGTGAATTAGATTTTGAAGGTGGGGTTGTTTGAGTTTTACTATTGTTTGGTTTATTGGTTGTAATAATAGGCTCCGTTTGGGTTGATGAGTTACACATAACTTTCTTGGAAGCGGCAACAAAGGCGTATGAAACACCAACTCTAGGGCTTCTAGCCTCGACCTGTTTGCGCGCTTCTAAGTATGACAGACTATTGTTGGCTCTTACGGTCTGAATTTCTTTCTCAACTATCCATTTTGGACAGGAGCGTGAGTATGATGTGTGATCTCCTTGGCAGTTGACGCATTTAGCTGGCTTTGTGCAGGTCTCAGATGTATGGTCAGGCTGGGCACATTGGGCACAGACCACGGAACCACGACACGATGCTTTCGAGTGTCCGAAACGTTGACACTGAAAGCAACGGAGAGGGTTCTGAACGTAGGGCCTGATGGGACACCGAAGGTACCCAGCAATAAGGAATGATGGTAATTTAGGTGTGTCGAAAGTCAAGATGAGATGCTTCGTTGGAAGCACTTTCCCATCTCGACGGATATTAATACGACGAACACCAGACACATGTTGGTCGTGTAGATGCTCCAGGATTTCCTCTTCGGGGGTATAAAGGAGATCGGCCTCCGATATTACTCCTCTCGAAGAGTTCAAATATCCATGAGGAGCCACGGACACAGCAATATTTCCAAACATATTTATCTTGGACAACTGCGCAGCTTGTACTGCAGTCATTACTTCAACAAGGAGGTCACCAGAACGGAGCTTCTTTATTGAATTCACATGGCCTATTAGATTGTATACATTTTTGTATCAAGAAAGGTGATACTGTTGTGAAGTTGCCTTCTTTGCGTTTAATAATGAAAAAGCGAGATCTTAGGCTTTCATTCGATGAGACAGATGATGAGACAGATGATGCTTGTTTGGCTTTGGTAGAAATATCCATAAAATGGGCCGTATGTTCGGTCCCTGGCGGCACCACCCACCATGGAGCCCAACAAGGGGACGCCGGTTACTGCGCCAGTGCTAACCGGGAACTATACGCGCGCGGCCAATGACCGGATGCTTAGCCCTGAGCCAGTGAACAATGTCTAACCGACCAGCCGATTGGTACACACGGGACCAATGTGCACCTCCCGTTTACCTGAAGCAAGGGCCAAAGTAGTGTGTTGGAGCGTTATCTTACTGAAGCCCACATTATGGCGAAGAATAAAACCCCTCAACTACCAGGATCCCCATTTCCTGGGACACGGGTCTCCACGCACGGCAAACACGTGGGCAGTTAATCGCCATTAGAAGCTAGAAGCACAGAATGACTACAGCTTCTGATGAGGAGCCCTCACCTCCGAAGAGGCAACCGCAACGAGGGAGAAAAAAAGGTAAAAGTAGAAGGACGAGAGGAGAAGAAAAGGGAAAGGAGGGAAAGTTCGCTGGGGTACCTCGGGATTGCGACACCCGTGTTTACCTAAAGAAGGTAAACCCCCTGAGGGGGTCGCGGAAAATTCGGATCTAAAAATGTACGTGTCCGACGACTCGGACAACGTCGTTGATTTTTAGGAGTCTTAACTCCTCCCTTTTCTTGTTTTGTTCTTTTTGTGTTTCCACTTCACTCTTAATATTTGGTTGCTTTTACAGGATGGGAGAATCCCCATCCAGAAGTTCCTGTTTTAGTTTCTTTTGCTTTTATCTCATTTTCATTTCACTACTCGTATTACTTTTACTGTTGCCTATCGTTATATAAGACTCGTTTTATCAAATACTTGACTGTTTTTATCACTTTGTTTGTTTGCTTTGTGTGTTTTTATCATCTTTTATACCGTTTGTTATTTGTTACCGCCACACGTAAACTTTATATGCACGTAATGGTCTTGCTACTCTCATGCGTTACGTGCCCTTTTTATATAATTAAATCGTCAGTCTCAGTTGCCTTTGCTTTCACACATAACTTTGGTTTTATTTCTACTATACTTAGTCGCTTTTAATCTCAATATAGCTTTTGACTGGTTTGACCACTGTATTTTCATATGTATATATTTTTATCATCGTTTTAAGGGTTTAAGATTTTAAAATGCTGACTCATATGTTCTTTTCGGGATCTACCATGTGTGTTGCGCAGCATGTCCTCTTTGGACCTTGCTCCATTAAAACCCAATAAACCAACGTCACATTTTATTTAAGACAGTTTTATTCTTCACAGTTTTTATAACCATCTATATCATTGTCTATATATCATCGTCTGTATCATCTTTTTATATCATTACTTTTTTATAAATCCTTTTTAGCATGTTTACATTGGACTAAGATTTTAAATTGCTGAACTGTATTCTTTTCGGGTTTCACCATGTGTTTGGCGCTGCATGTCCTCTCTGGACCTTGCGCCATTAAACCCCATTCAACCAACCAACCTACCTAGTAATAAAAAAGATGTGCAAAAATTTTGGGCATGATTAACTTCTTGAGGAAGTTCATACCAAACATGTCTGAGTTTACTGCTCCTTTGAGAGAGTTGCTTAAATCTAGAGTTCATTGGAATTGACTACCCATTAACTCTAGGGCAATTAATGAGTTAAAACTAATGGTAAGCAAATCCCAAGTACTTCGAGCATTTGACTGCAAGAAACAAGTTGTGTTGCAATGTGATAGCTCAAAAAATGGACTTGGTTGTTGTTTGCTCCAGGAGGGCCATCCAGTACCTTTTGCATCTCGCAGTTTGTCTGATGCAGAGCAAAACTATGTCAAATTGAAAAGGAATATTTTAGTATGGTCTTTCAACTAAGAAATTTCATTATTTTATATATGGTAGGAAAGTAATTGTTCATACAGATCATAAACCATTAGTGTCAATCTTTAATGAAAATGCTGTAAATGTACTATCTAGTAGATTACAAAGAATGGAGTTGAAATTACTTAAGTATGATCTTGTTGTAATGTATTTACCAGGTAAACATATGTATGTTGCTGATTTGTTCTCTAGATCCTTTTTTAAAGAGGACAATGACTGTGATACTTTTCTTAAAGAGATTGTGTATTGTGTAAAAGCTACAAGACATATGCAAGTAACTGAGAAAACGCTTAATACCTTTCGAGATTCCACGTCACGTGATCCAATATTGATTAAACTAGTATATTATTGTAAAGATGGATGGCCTAATTGATAAAAATGAAGTGCCAGAAACTGTCAGACATTATTTTAAGTTGAGACAGGATCTTTTTGAGGAGGATGGTATTGTCTTTTTAAATAATAAAATTGTAGTCCGGAGTGATCTTAGAAGGGAAATGTTAAATAAAATCCATGAGGGACATTTTGGCAAGGAAAAATGTAAGTAAAGAGCTAGAGAACTATTGTTTTGGCCATATATGTCAAATGATGTTGAAAACTTAGTTGCTAAGTGTTTCGTTCGTGAAAAATACAGACCCAAAAACTGTAAAGAACCACTCATTTCACATGAAATTTTATCTTTGCCTTTTGAAAAGGTGGGGTGTGATAGTTGTGAATTTGGAAAAAAGGATTATTTAGTCTTAATGGATTATTTAACTAAATGGTTAGAAATCGTTCCCATGAATAATAAGCGGGCGAGTGAAGTAATTTATAACTTAAAAATAATATTTAGCACTCATGGTATTCCTAGAGTTTTAGTTGCGGATAATATGCCGTTTAACTCATATGAGTTTAAAAAGTTTGCATTGGAATGGGATTTTGAAATTATTAATAGCAGCCCCAGATATGCTAAATCAAATGGTAAGGCTGAAAGTGAAGTTAAAATAGCAAAGAGTATTCTTAAAAAATGCAATATAACTGAGCAAAGTATTTATACAGCGTTAATGGAATATAGAAATACACCTTTAAAAATGCCGAGTTTTCACCAGCCCAGGCTTTAATGAGTAGGCGAGTTCGAAATAAAATACCTTTAAATAGACAGCTACTAATTACAGAAATTCAGGTTAACACAAGGGAAAAAATTTTAAAAAAGCAAAATTTGTCTAAATCGTGTTATGATAAAATGTCAAATTCGTTGTCAATCTACCTCCCAATCAAAATGTGATAATTCTTGGGAACGAGGTAAAGTGATAAAAAAAGATACTAGTCCTAGAAATTATTGGCTAAAAATGAATTTAATCGTATGAAAAGAAAGAATAGAGTAGATCTGAAACCTTCGTATAACGCACCTAATTTTAGAAACAGTGAAGAAATGAGTGATTCTACTATTGGTTGTACAAATGAAAATGTTAATTTAAGGAATTGTAGTTTTGAATCAGAAACAACTGAGGAAAATAATGTGGACTTTAAACCATATATAACCAGGTCTGGAAGAGTAAGTAAACCTCCCTTGAGGTATGAGTACATGTAAACATGTGTTTTAACTGTTAACTGTTTTATGTTTCGTAACTGTATCTGTGTTTCGTATCTGTAGTATATAAGCTGTCCTGTAACTGTAATTGTTGTTTCCTTTTAATAAAAGCACTTGTATAAAACAGAGATAGTAGCGGAAATAAACACCCATTGCGATATATCTGTGACTCTGGGTCCCACGTTAGTGTAATCTCTTTGGAAAGTGCAGATCGTTTGGGATTGAAAAGAAAAAAATTAAATATTCCCCTTTCTGATTTAAATGGGGTTATTATACTGGTGAAGGCTCATGTGTCGACCGAAGTTTCGAATAAATCTAATGACTTTGTGAGAGCAATAGAATTTATGGTTGTGCCAAAAATTACGCTCGCTAGCCCTTCCACGTATGTAAAAATAAATCTCAGGAATTTGGATAAAAATATTGAATGCGTTACTTCGAGTGGAGTTATTTTTTGATACGTTAAGAACGGGAAAAATATATATGGAGGATTCACGACTAATATTACAGGAGACAGCATTTGGGTATATTGTAGCGGTTCGGTTGGTTGGTTGGTTTGTTGGTGTTTTATGGCGCAAGGTCCAAAATAGGACATGTTACGTCATATAACCCTTTAGTGTCATGTAACGGTTTGCTATAATGAGATGCATCCGTGTGCCCTCTAGCGGCAGTGTGTAAAAATAAGTAGAAGTACGAAAGCACCGCTTGACAGCGGTCGACAGCTACTCTGCCTCCCGTTAAAGGAGAAATAAAAATAAAGTTGCAGTAAACAATGCAAAGTAAATTTGCAGCAAACAATGCTGTTGGTCTATCAGCTTATTTAAGCACGAAACTAATGTCTAAACATTGTGGTCCTACCGAGGACGGAGACGAAACCAGATATGGATATAAAAGAAAAGAAATCAGGTATGGATGTAAAAGAAAAAACACGTCCCACTTTAAAGGATTTAAATAGGATTCGCGGGATGATAAAAACAAAATTTACTAATATGTATAAGTTCATCGAAATGTATGATTCAACTAAAGATGAAAAAGAACAAGAAATAGTGATGGAACAAAAGTTAAGTAATCTGCATCAAATAAAAGAAGAAATTAACAAGCTATTTAGTGACTATCCAGAGCTGGAAGAAGCCGATGAAGAAACCCTGTCGAAAGCCGACACAGAATTACTTGAAATGGACGAAGAACGAGATAATTTAGAGGTAAATGTCAAATACTTACTTTCTAAACTTAAATCTGATGTATCTGAATCTCAGACAACTACATCTGGGCAAAATATAAACTTTAAATCTGTCATGAATCAGTTAGAACTTAACACTAAATTACCGGAAATTCCTTTGCCATTTTTCAGTGGCCAAATCGAACAATTTACTAACTTTAAAACCCAATTTGTTAGTTTGATATCAAACAATAAAGGTTTATCTGAAGAACAAAAATTGTTCTACCTGAAGGACGCCTTACGTAGTGAAGCCAAATTTATTGAAACAAGTGATGATACTTTTGAGTCGTTATTTGCTGTTTTAGAGCAGTATGAAAATAAACGTGCTGTTCTTGACATTCATATCCAGTCTATCCTCAAAATAGAAAAATTAAATGTTGAGTCATCAAAGGGTTTGAGATTAATTACAGATACAGTAAATAAAAGCTTAAGAGCCTTAAAGGTTCTAAAATTAGAGTGTAACGAGCTTAGGAATGCAATATTTGTAAATATAATTTCACATAATTTAGATAAAGAAACAAGAAAGGCATATGAAATGTCTCTCATATCAAAGGAAATTCCATCGCTTGAAAATCTACTTCAGTTTTTACATGCAGGATCTCTTGTTTTAGATCAGATTTACAAACCCCCAACCACAACTAAATTTCGTCATGTCACAACAAGCAAAGTGAACAATTTACTTGTTAATCAAAATAAACAAAAAAGTTATGTCAAACCCTGTGTTTTGTGTAAATTTCGAACATCCGTTGTACCGATGTTCGAAATTTTTGAATGAGTGTTCCTAAGCGTATAGAAATATTAAATGAAAACAGATTGTGTAAAAATTGTTTAAAGATTCATAATGCACCCTGTAAATCAACGTTTGTCTGTAGAATTTGTAAAAAATCAGGTAACAATTTTCTAGTTCATAATCCGTCGGAATCGAAAGTACCGTTTTCGAACAATGAAAGTCAGGTGGATGAATCATTGCCTTCGGTTAAGAGGCTGGCGCCAGATGCCCCACATGCTATGCAGTCGTCTCTAGCCGCTAATTCCAAACATAGTGCGTTACTCTACACTGTTAGCTTATATACTGAAAACGAATTTGGAGAAAAAATAAAAGTAAAGGTGATCTTAGATAGCGGTTCCAGTATATCCATAATGACCTCGGAAACGGCTGAATCATTAGGATTGAATAAACAAAAAATTAACACATCGATTTCGGGAATAAATTGTGGTGAATGCTTTGTGAAAAATAAAACTACAGCAAAAATATCTGTTTGGACTTAAAAGACATTTTTATTGTTAATTTTTATATGTTTAATTTGAGTTCACCAACAGATGGCAGTGTTTCACTTGGTTGGGTTTTTCTTTTTCTGAAATGGCAACGATATAAGTTTAGAATTATTTTTCAATAACTTTTACAACTAGCATGTTTCTCGTTCAAGTAATTTAAAGCCAAATTTTAAGAAGTGGCTTGTTATGATTTTCAACAAGAAAATATTTTTGCGAGGGCTTTGCACAAGACAGGTCCTCCCATTGTGAATTCATGTAATTACTTCTAAACGTTGTTTTTTATTTTGGGACCAGTTCTCCCTTCGTCGATGCCGCTAAATGAATCGCTGCTATTTTGCTAACGTTTGTTCTACTCCACATTTACTGGTCGTGAAAATTGGAATAAATAGCTACAAGTGAAATGTATTTTGATTCTAATTAGTTATGATTTGGAATACCTCGCACTGTGGTGACACCATACTACAAGAAGACTGGAAGTAAGAATGTTTCGTTCATGTTAAGCTTAATTTATTTACTTTCCCACATTGGTTGCATGGCAGTTGGTGCTGGGTTGGTTTGAATAACTCTTTTAGTATTTTCAGTTGTTTTGACATTACATTATACACTATTACTAAACTACTATTTTTTCTGGTCCGTCGTAGCAGGAGCGAAATACTGAGCTATTTTTTGCTTTATTTGTTGTTGTGAGTTACGTTTCGTTGAAAATTATCATAGGTTATTATTTAGCATAAATTCTTTATTATGGATATTTTGAAAAAGAAACGCAGTGTGTTGAAAGGCAAAATTACGAGAATTTTGAATATTTTAAGCCCGAAGTTTGAATCGGGTGTTGTTGAATTTGAGGAATTAAACGTTTTCAAAGATCAAATTTCTGAAATTTGGGTAGAACTGAATAGTTTACATAATGAAATCATGATTGCGTGTAAGGAAGAAGATATGACTAGCAATTCAGAGGAATTTGACGAGTTAGATTCTAAAATTGATACTTTAAAAATCGGAATAGCACGTGAAATTTCGAAAGCAAAACTAAATCTACGTAAAGGATATGAGTCCGTTGAAAGCAAAACTAAATCGAAAGGCTCTGAATTATGTTTGAAACTCCCAAAATTTGAATTACCGTCATTTTATGGCGAATATGACAAATGGTTGTCATTTAAAGAATTGTTTTTGACTTCCATTGATGAAAATCCTGATATGACGGAACTTCAGAAATTTCAGTATTTGTATGCAAGTGTAAAGGGTTCCGTACTTAAACTTATTTCCCGATTTTCGCTAACTCAAGAAAATTATATGCATGCTTGGGAGATTTTAAATTCGAGATTTGATAATAAACATGAGTTAGCTTTCGCCCATGTTTCAAAATTATTTAGTTTAAAGGTGGTCAGATCGGGTTCAGCTAAATCGATATTTGAAATTTTGGATACGTGTAACGAGGTGATCCGAATTCTTTTAACTTTGGGTTTGAAAAGTAAATTCTACGGTTGATGTTGTGCTAATTCATTTTATTTTGCGAAAGTTAGATGACACACTTAGACAAAGGTAGGAGTTGTCTTTGACACATAGAGACATTCCAAAATTTTCAGACATGACAAATTTTCTAGAACAACAAGCTAAAAGCATGTCAACCATTACTCAATCCGAAACGAAACAAAATTTTGTGCCTAGGAAATCTGTTGTAAACAATGTTGTGATAAATAAGAGTGAAAACTTATGTTTTGCTTGCGGTGGCAGTCATACAATTTTTAAATGTCTAGTATTTAATAAGATGTCGTTGGATGAGAGGTGGAAGCTGGTCAAATCTCAGAAAATTTGTGTTAACCGTTTGAGGAAAAATCATTTTGCTAACAAATGTTTATCGAGCTCCACATGTAAGTGATGCCATAAGAGACATCACACGTCACTACACAGATTTTATCCTAATCTTGGAAACACTAATTCTCAAGCTAATAATGCATTCGTGAAGGGGCACAAGTCTAATTCAACCACTGGTTTTGCCAAACCTGAAAGCATTATAGAAGTAAAGGATAACGTTCAGCTCAGCACGACATGCCATGTTAATAATGTAAGTGAAAATCATACGTTGTTGTCGACTGCCCTAGTAAGAGTCCAAAATACAAAGGGCAATTTCATTCCTTGCAGAGCGTTGGTGGATAATGGCTCGCAGAAATCGTTAATTAGCAAAACCTGTTCAGATATGTTGCAGCTTACGGAAGTGTTGACTAATCATTCAATTCATGGAATAAATGATACCTTTGTTAAAACATTGCTTCCAGAAGTATTGGTTTTTAGGCCGCATTTTAATGAGAAAACCTATCACTTTTCAGCTTTAGTAGTTGATAAAATTACAAGTGATTTACCAAACTTCAATTTTTCGTCTAACTATTGGCCACATCTTCATGGTCTGATTCTAGCAGATCCTAAATTTTGTGTTACTGGCCCAGTGGACATTTTGATTGGAGCAGACTTATATGCTGACTTGTTATTAGGCCAGCCAATTCTGGGGGAAAGAGGTACTCCAGCGGTAATCAACTCTCATTTAGGTTGTTTATTGTCAGGAAGAATTTTCTCAAATTCTAAACTAATGAATTCGAATCAGGATACTGTTTATGTCTCGGTGATGTCTTCATACCTTCCCTCAGACAACCATGTCATCTTTGTACCAGCTACTGAATATTGCCCTTTCTCTTCATACCAGGCAGTAATAGAGGTCTGTGTCACTAACTCGAAAAATCCTCATGTTCAATTTTCTATTCCTTTGCATAATCATACAGATAAGCCTTTGCATATCAATAAGCATACAACTGTTGGTCATATATTCGAAATTGAAAAAGTTAATGAAAATAAAGCAAATGTAAATAATGCATCCAGTAGAGAACATAAAATCAATCTTATACAGGCATCCCCTGATATAATTGCTCTCAGGCAAGCTGAGTTTGATTTGAAAAACTTCTCGACCATTTAATCTCTAATGAAAAACAGAGGTTACAAGAAGTGCTTAACAATTTTAACACTGTCTTCTCTTCATCTTTAAAATCTCTGGGTCATACAGACCACGTTATTCCTCATATAAAGTTCATTGCAGATATCCCTATAAAAACATCTCCTTTTCCTGTTCCACAAGCAATTCAGGAAGAAGCCAAACAACAGTTGGATTCCCTACAAGAGGCGGGAATCATTGAAAGGTCCATCTCCGAATGGGCATGTCACATGTTAATGGTGAAGAAGAAACCTATGTCTGAGATAGACAAGCCTACCTTTCGTTTGGCACTCTATTTACGGTTAATCAACTCCATGACCTGGTGTGCGAATTACCCCCTTCCTCGTATTGATACTTTCATTAATAATGTGTCACAATACAAGTACTTCACGACGTTGGACTTTCCCTCAGCTTATCACCAAATTGCATTACCAAAAGAGTTTAGAAGACGTCTGTCGTTCACTACTCAATGGGGAACGTATTCATTTAAAAGACTAATGCTCGGTCTGAGATCTGCTGCATCTTCTTTCCAAATGCTTGCAGATGCCATTAATTCCTTCTGCTTCCCCGTCCATTTAGCTACATCACTTAACTGATGATGTAAATAATGATATTAATACTCCATCTAGTAATGTGATAAATAATTCTAGTAATCAGGTTAACTCTCAACAGTCAGGTAATCAAGACCCACTCCTCGAAATCTCTGAAGATGCTCTCTTCAAAGAGCAGAGAGAGGATTCCTTGCTTTTCAAAATAATTCTCAAGGTTACATCTAATGAAAAATTTCCTAAATATCAAAACTATTTTGTTCCCCCTGAAACAGGACTATTAATGATAAAGAAAAAGTTTAACCAACCTGAAAATTCCAGTAATGTTAAAATTGTGGTTCCTCATAATTTAAAGCAGAAAGTCTTAAATATTTGTTACTTGCCACATTTTGGAATTAGAAATACTTATAGAAGAGTATTAAAGAAATTCTATTGGAGAGGCATTTATGATGATGTCAAGAACTTTGTGTTGTCATGCACATTGAGTATACAACATAAACCACATCAAATTCCTTCTGCACCCCTACAGGATATGTTTATCCCCTCCAAACCTAATGAATTAGCCTCAATGGACTTTGTCGGACCTTTCTCTAATGGCTTTCATGTTCCGACTTTCTTAGATCATTTCTCCAAGCATTTGGAACTGGTGCTTATCAAAAATGCCACTGCTCAGGCAGTTGTCAAGGCAATCACTGGGTATATCACTACCTTTGGACGTCCAGCTGCCCTGATGTCAGACTTAGGTCCACAATTTACTGCAAGTGTATTTGAAAACTTTGTCCAGTCACTGAAAATCACTATTGCTCATTCATCTTCTGGTCATCCGCAAACTCAAGGGTCATCAGAGCGAATTAACACCAGCATTAAAACTTCTATAGCTACTCTTACTAAAGAGGGTTTTGATTTTCAGCAGACTCTCATGGTCCATAAGAATCTATATGACACTTCAGTTCACTCATCTACAGAATATACCCCAGCTTTTCTTCATTTTGGTAGAGCCATCACAAGTATCTTTGACCTTTTTGAAACTCCTGAACTTGAAGCCATGTCTTTTCCATATGAGTACTATAAATATATGTCATCTAATAAAGAAATTTACAATCAAGTGTATAGTAACATGAAGGAAAATCAGGGAATAAGAAACCAAAGACAACACAAGAAGGCAGCACTGAGAAAGTTTAAAGAAGGTGATACTATCTTCATAAAAACAAAGGACACCTTCAAATCAAGATTTATTGGTCCATTTTCTGTCCAGAAAGTTATTTCTGATGTTTTGCTGTCTGTCAAGGAGATGGAGAATGAAGTTGCTGAACCGTTTAATATCAACATTGACAGAATTATCCTTGCCCAGAAACGTAAACAACACTTAGTCACACAACCTACTACTGCTGTTCCCTCGTCAAATGAACCAACTTCTTCGCATAATTATAACTTAAGACCTCGACTATAATCTCTCATATTACTCTGACTAATCTGGATGTGTAGTTTTATTTGCAGATTACCTGTGTGTATTGGAAAAGGGACCTTCTTGTGCAGATATGGTAATCTCATGATAAATTTTTCAACTTAAGTACAGGTAATTTACAAGTTTCTTGAACATATGTTGAACTGTACAATGTAAATTTCATATGTTCTCTACTACAATAGACTGGTCATATTCAAATGAAATTCACTTAAAATTTCTTTTGTTCTTTAATAATGTTTCAGATAAGAGTTATAGCGAAGAATATTTGTAATCGAAGGGTAGCTTAAGTTAAAAATGCAATATTGTTAAATTAAAATTCTCTTTCTTGTGTTAATGAATATAAAGGTACAATACTAATGTTTAAATACTTATTGGTTATACGTGAACTGCTGTATTGATTTTTCCTTGCTGTTTAAGGTTTGTTGGTCATATTATGCTTTTCTATGTTATGTATGATGATTTCTTACACTTATACCTGTAAGTGTTTTGTAAACAGGTACATTTCTTATTGTTGGTTGTTTACTTTGGGTTATATATATATATATTTTTTTTTTCTTGTGTCATCACACACACACACAAATCGTACAATTTCATCTCATTATACTTGTTATTTTAAGTATGTATCTCTTTTGTTTTTATTATTTTCTATTATGTACAATGTGCACATTTATTTGTTGGATCTAATGTTGTTTTGGTGTATACACTTCTTTTATACAAATTGTGTTGAGCTCAGGTACCTGACGAATGAATAACTAGTAATATGATAACAAATTTGCCGTTCGCCGTTTGCCAAGCTTGCCGTTTCGCCAAGCTTTGTTTCCATGTTTTAATTCACATATATTGTGTCATTATTTAAATTTTATAATGGAAAGTCAAGAAACACAAACTGCAGCAAGTGTAAATAATGCAAACTTCGAAAAGTAAGTTAATAAATCATATAACTTAATACCATTCATTTAATATACATGTGATTCGAGTGTTTACTATTTACATGCATTACAGAGAAATAATAGTGAAATCATTTGCTCAGCGTCAAAAAGAGTATCGAATGAGAAGAAAAAAATACCAAAAACAAACGACCAACGTCAACGTCAACAAAAATTCCGGCAGAATCAAAAAGAGAAAGTACAGCAAAATGAAACATTGAATCTTGCCAGGTATGATATATATATCTTTCGCATGAGAATAAGAAACAATTTTATTTTATTTTTCTATTTTTGTTATTAAGGTTGCTCGGACACTAAGCTGATAGTTACTCAAAAAGCTGAATTTTTAATATGTTATAAATCGTTAATTTCCCCCTCTTACTTAGTTGTTCGGTAGCACAGTGCCAGAGCGCGCTACTCCGGTACTGAAGTTTGCTAGTTCGAATCCCCAACATTCCGTTTCTAATAATCTGTAATTCTTTTTCTTTTTCTACTATTCTGTATATCTCGACTTACGATGTAGTGTGTAGTGGATTACAAAATAACTTATATTAGACTTCTTATAACTTTTAATAGTCTATGTTAAAATTTATTAACTTTTAACATACACTATTAACTTTTATTAATAAATACACTATTAATTATTATAATTTACATTTCAATCTACACTAATATAATTATTATCAATAATTATTATTATAAATAATAAAATTTTATATAATTTTTATATTACTCATTGTGAAACGATAAATAAAATACTCGAAACTATATAGCAGCATCAACAACACACAGCTGTTAGATGCGCTGTTGTCAGATCTATTTTATGCAAAATCAAAAGAAATTTTTTATTTTTGTTGGTGATTAAATAATAAAATTAATACGATTAAAAATTATGCTAGGTAACATCTAAATCAAAATAATTAATTTATATATTACAATTTTTAATTTTAATAAAAATAATTAATTTATATATTAAAATTTTTAATTTTAATTAAAAAATATTTAGATTTTTTTTTACTTGTTTTGACTTGCTTGGTATTGTCCGAACAACCTTAATAACAATAAAATAACAATAAAAAATTATATTAATTTTTTAGAAAAAAAATAATGTTGAACGTGCTAAAAGATATAGAGATAAATTGAAATTAAAAAAGCAAGAAACTAATCATCGCCATGATACAAACTGTGAAGAATTAATCTATAGTCAGTTTCAAATTCAACAACCAATAAATATTGAAGCTCAGCAAGTAATAAGTCCAAGTTTTCCATCATTTGAAGCCCCATACGAGGAACATGATGAATGTTCAACGCCAAACGTCCTATTATATCATGAAATAGACATTGCTGGCGACGGTAACTGCCTTTTTTCATCTCTCATAAGAATTTTATATCTTCAAATATCTGTATCAGTCCTTCGACAGCAACTTTATAATTCATCCTACTTAAATGCTTGTCAAAATCCAATTAGTGCAAGAAGTATACTAAGTAGTGAATTTGAATACGGAGATTTAGTTTGTTTATTCATATTTTCCAGAACATACAATCAAAATATATGCGTGCACTTTCATTATTTTAATAATAATACAAAAAGAGAAGTTGTTCATTTTTGTTATTTTAAAGTGAATAATTCAATAAATTTTTTGCATCTTCATCTCCGTAATACACATTTTACGCCGTACATCGTAGTTTAAGAAATAGTTCCGGACAATAGAATAAACTTTCAGCAAAATGAAGATTGTCTTTCTCATAAATCATCTGATGAAATTGACTTTGAACAAAGTTCTCCAGTTCATTTTGAAAATGATGTAATTGATATGCAAATTGAAAATAGATCGAATGTTACGAATTCAACTTACACGGATTATGGTAAACACGGTAATGCTCATCTAGAATTCTATCGTCAATTTCAAAATAATACATTTGGTCATACTTGTGCAGTTTGCGACAGACTATGGTGGAAAAATGATTTAAGAAAAGCTTCTAACGTAGACAAAAACATTCTACAAAAAATAATACCGAATTATGAATCTAGTTCGAGTATTGATGTTTGTTCTACGTGTAAAGTATCTTTAGATAAAAAGAGAATTCCTATAATGTCGACTTATAATGATTTCAAATATCCAACGATTCCATCTTACTTGCCAACATTAAATCTTATCGAGCAACGCCTCATTTTACCGAGAATTCCTTTTAGGCAAATTCAAAGACTTAGGCATGTTCATGGTCAGTATGGTATTTTTGGTCAAATTATCAATGTCCCAGTGGAAGTCAATACTATGGTAAAAAAATTACCTAGAAATATTGAAGATGACCATTGCTTTTGTGTACACATTAAAAAAAATTAATTCATAAGACTAGTTATGTTCATGGCCTCATTAACAAAAACAATATTATCAAATGGTTGAAATATTTAGTTCAAACTCCGCTTTACATTCACCACAAAATAGAAATTTATGATGAATTTTTAAACCGTGATCAAGAAGCTCCGCAGTTGGTAATTGATGATGTTAGTGAACATGTGCCTATTGAAGATAACCTAACAGCTCAACAACAAACTCTTTTGTGGAATGAAGATATAGTTTTGCATATAGCACCTGGCGAACAGAGCTCTCCTCTTAGTATTTTATTCGATGAATATGCCGAAGAGCTTTCATTTCCAACAATATACGGTGGTCAGTTTAGAAATTACAGAGAAGAAATTTCTGTTACTCCATTTATGCAAGCTACCAGTGAACTGCGACTTACTGATCGACGCGGTGCTGACCCACAACATCTTCTATATCTGGCTGCAAAAATTATGAGAGTAAGGGTTAGTCGAAGCGTCACTATTGCATTCAAACAGTTTGGTTATAACACTGCATTAACTATAGAGCAAATACAATCTGAAAGTTATATTAATCACTCTTTAGAAAGTAATCTTACTTTTCTTCGGTGTATACCTAACTCCGCTTGGTATTGGGCTGATCGTAAAAAAAATCTTTTTGCAATGATTATTTAATTAGGAGCACCAACTGCTTTTATGACGCTCAGTGCAAATGAAACTGGTTGGATAAATTTAGTAAAATTATTGTGTGAATTAAAAAATAATGTCACGGACATATCTGATGAGTTTATATCACAGATGAATTACGTTAACAATGTCAAACTTGTTAACGAAGATTCAGTTACTTGTGCAATTTACTTCAATAAACTAGTTAATTGTTTGTTGAAAATTTTGCAATTTCAGAAAAGAAGTCCATTTGGAAAATATCGAGGGATTCATTACTTTAAGAGAATAGAATTTCAACATCGTGGCAGCCCTCATGCTCATATTCTTTTATGGTTGGATAATGCACCAAAAAATTTATTAAGTAACAACAAAGACGTCATTCAAATGATCGATGAGTTAGTTTCCGTATCTGAGGCAGATGCATCTGGAAATATTAAACTTCAAACCGATAAACACACTTTCACCTGCTATAAAAAAATGGATCCTAATAAAAAAAATAACTGTCGATTTAGTGCACCTTTTATGCCATCTCGATACACAATAACATTGTTACCTATGAAAGATACTGATTCAAATTTCTCAGAACAAAATTTAAAAGAATATAAAAAACATTATAAATTGATTAGAACAAACTTGGAAAATTTTGAGTACACAGATTTTCATCATTTTTATACTCACAATAACATTGCTTCAGATGAACATTATTATAGTATTTTTCGTGCTGGAATCAACCGCCCAAAGTTATTTTATCGCAGAAAACCTTCAGAAAAGTGTCATAATTCATTTAATCCATTTGTATTACATCATTTGAAGTCAAACATGGATTTTCATGGCTCAGCTTCCACTATCCATCGGCTTGAGAGGGGTTGTCCTCAAGGCTCAGTTTCTGGACCTGCCTTTTGGAATTTGATTATTAACGATCTCCTCATAAAACTTAATAAACTTGCCTGTTGTGATACTATTGCTTTTGCGGATGACCTCCTATTTTGTTTCCAGGGTAGGGATCTTCCTGCGACTTTCCTTTGTGCTCAAGAGACCTTGAACCTTGCTACCAAATGGTCAAAAGATTTTAAATTGGAATTTAACTCTGCTAAAACCAAAGTCATGTTTATTGAAAAACGCAATGTTCTTTATGACGCATTCCAGCTGTTTCTCGACGGAACTCCCTTGGCTGTGGTAGGGCAATTTAAATATCTTGGGGTTCTTCTTGACTGCAAGTTTTCTTGGAAAAAACACCTATCTTACATTTCAGAGAAGTGTGACAAATTGCAACGTGGTTTATGTCGCATTGCACGTAATACGTACGGCATCAGGTTTGATGTCCATTCGCTCATTTATAAGCAAGGCATTGAATCTTTTATTTTGTACGGCTCTAGAGCTTGGGGTATGGCGCTCAAGAAGAAGATTAATTGTAAATATCTCCGACGCATTCAAAGACGTATTCTCTTGCGAGTCATATGTGGATATCGCACCTTAAGCTATGAATCTGTTTATGCAATTTCTGGTTTTCCTCCGATCGACACTGCCATTCTTCATAATCTCGCCTTTAGAGAAAATTTCTCTACTTCTTCTACTTCTGGTTACGATTATGTTTTACCTCCATCTGATCTTCCTCATCCCACGGAGAGAAAGGCTATCAATGTTATTAATTATTGCAACAAAACTGCAGGTGGTTTCCCTGTTACTTGCTATACTGATGGCAGTAAAATTGATGGCAAGGTTGGTTTCGCTTTTGTTGCCTTCAAGAATGGCATTGAATTCGAGCATTTTCAATTTAGAATTCGAGATGAATGCACTGTTTTTATAGCTGAACTTTTATGTTTAAACTTTGCCATTAAATGGATCATGAATCGAGATAGTGCTGACAAAGATTATCTCATTTGTACCGATTCACTTTCATCCTTGGAGACCTTAAAATATATTTCTTCTGCCAATAGCATTATCGTCGAAATTCAAAGGCAACTCAAATCCCTTGAAAGTAAAAACGTCTCTGTTTTCTTTGCTTTTGTTCGTGGGCATACTGGTATCTTTGGTAACGAGCGAGCCGACTTCCTTGCCAAGTCCGCTACAAGGCGTGAAATTGACATTAGTGTCAATATTACAAAATCTTTTTTTAAGAAAGTCATGTTTGAGAGTATGGTGGAGTCTTGGAACCAAGAATACGTCAGCTCAAATAATGGTAGTTTAACCAAGAAATGTTTCCCGTCCATTAGAATGAGACTCTCTTGCCATCACTTCTTTGCTAACTACAAATTGACTCAGTTCCTCACAGGACATGGAAATTTTAAGAGCTATTTGAGTAGATTCAAATTGTGTTCGGCGACCCCCTGTGATTGCAGCGTTGGTGCCGAGGAAAATTCTGAACATGTTCTGTTTTTGTGTTCGAAGTACCGCAGGGAGAGAAATATTTTTAAATTGGCTCTTAAGGACTTAAATATTAACTGGCCTCCCAATTTCTCTCTGCTCGTTTCTAGGAAGTGTGCTTTCGGCTTATTTTGTAAATTTATTGTAAATATTTGTAATTCTTCTTAGTTTCTTTTATTTCTTTTTTTTTGTCTGTTTCTTATGTTTTCTTAGTGTTTTATACTTACCTCTGTAAGTCCCGTGTGATACTTTGTGGTACACGGGAATTTTATGTGTAATTTTTAATAAAAAAAAAAAAATATGGATTTTCAAATCATTCAAGATGAGTATGCCTGTGCTGCTTACGTTGTTGAATATGTTAACAAACATAATAGAGGAATTAGCAATTTACAACGACAAATTATTCAGATAATGGACGAAAATCCAGAATTTGATATTGTCGATATTACAAAAAAATGAGTATTGATGTGCTTCATTCTGTAGAAATGTCAGAGCAAGAAGCCGCGTGGTTTTTGTTACGAGAACCTGTTGAGTTTGAGCGAGTGGCACTATTTTTCTGTGCGGAAGAATACAGCTACGTATAGTGGCGCTGTCCGCCTCGCCTCCGTTTCTTCTCCAGAGCTGAGTAGGGAATGTGTCGCTGTGTGCGCACATATCTTGAGCTGTGTGCATTTTATCTTTTAACTGTTTGTTTATGTCCAATAAATATAATTGATTAAGATCTAAGGACTGGATTTCATGTCTCCGACATCAGAAAACAACAAATTGGCAGAAGAGCGTGGTTATGATTAATTATATTTAAAGAGGCTGCTGAAATCGAAACTGCCGAAGCACAAATCGAAAATGGAGAAACTTAACGTTCCAGAACTGACTGGAGAAAATTATTTCATCTGGTGTTTAAAAATGAAAGCAGCTCTGTCATTAAAACGTCTAGATACTGTTATTTCCAGTGTGAAACCAGAAAATTTGGATCAAAAGGAATCTGAAAAATGGGATCAAAAGAATGCTGACGCAGTAGTTTACATGCAGCTCGCTATGTCAGACGAGCAGGCGCTGCAGTTCGCCACGGAAGTAAATGCAAAAACTCTGTGGGAGAAAATAAAGTCAACATTCATGGGGCAAGCTGAAGATCGAAAAATAGATGCAGGAAACGAATTAAAAAATCTGGAAATGACTTCGAATGAATCTGCGAACGACTATGTTGCCAGAGCAAGAGGGATATTGACTAAGTGTCTTTCTCTCGGATTAGAAGTTACACCACGGGAATTAGTATTTTACACTGTTCGAGGCCTGAAAGGCAAATTTATCCATGTGCGTGACATTTTGAAGACCCAAAGGGACAAATCAATGGATGAAGTATTAGAAATTCTACGTGAAGAAGAAGCGACGAATTCCCAAAACGGAAGACGCAGTGAAGGAAACGCAGAGGCATTCATTTCGAAGAAGAATAAGAATTTTAATAATAGAAACTGCTACATATGCAGACGCCCTGGTCACTTAGCTAAAAATTGTTACTTCAACACAAGAAATAATAAAGAAAAAAAGAGGAGTTCACCAAATGCGCATTATTCATTGGGTGATCGACATTCCAGGTCTGCGCTTACGGTTTCTGCTCAAGATGATGAGCATGATCAAGTTTGGCTACTAGATAGTGGGGCTTCTTGTCATATGGCTAAAAATTCTTTCTGGTTTGAGGAAATAATACCAGAAATTAAGGACATCCACCAAGCAGGTAAAAACTCAGTGATTTATTCTCAAGGAACAGGTACTGTTAAAGCTAATACTATAAATAAGAATTCTAAGCCTATAACTTTAACTATCAGTAATGTAAATTATGTTCCTGATTTAAGATATAATCTGTTATCAGTAACCTCGTTAATGAATAAGGGATGTAAAATTGTTTCAAATCATAATTGTGTTTTGATTTTTGATAAATATAATAAGTTACTTACCAAATCGTTTAAAAATGATAACAGACTTGAAGTGTATTTAGAACCTTTTTATAATTCTGAATGTTGTATTGTTAATGACAATTCTACTAAAAATTATGAGCTTTGGCATAATAGGTTGTGTCATTTAAATCCTAAATATATGATTAAAATGAAGGAATATATTGATATTAATGATGTAAAGAATTTTGTCTGTGAAACTTGTGATATAAGTAAAATTACACGGAAAAATCATCCAAATATTGATATTGAGCAAAGTTCTGCAATTCTTGAATTAATTCATGCAGATCTTTGCGGTCCGGTTCAAACGGAATCAATTGGCGGTTCGAAATATTTTATGATATTAGTGGACGATTTTTCTGGTATGTATTTTACATATTTCTTAAAAACTAAAAGTGAAGTATTTAATGTATTTTTGAAATTTAAAGCTAAATATGAAAATCTTACGGGTAAGAAAATTAAAAAGTTAAGGACCGATAATGGCCTAGAGTTTGTAAATGAGCAATTTGATAATTTTTCTTGCTAATTCAGGCATATTTCGGGAAAAAACTGTACCATAGAATAGTGAAAGCAATGGTAAAGCTGAGAGAGCTAATCGAGTTTTATTAGATAGAGCTAGAGCTTTATTATATGAAAGTCAACTTCCTTTAAAATTCTGGGCTGAGGCTATTAATTGTAGTACAAGAATTTCCAATTTGACGCCACGTAAAGGAAAAGAAAAAATTCCTCTCGAAATCTGGACAGACAAAAAACCCAAACTAAATTATCTTAGAAAGTTTGGCTGTGTGGCTTATTTTCACATTCCGAAAATAATGCGTAATAATAAATTTGATGTTCCAGGAAAACGGGGAATAATGTTAGGTTATGCTATAGAACGCCGAGGATACCGTATTTATGACTTAAAAAGTAATAAAATTATTGAAGAACGATCAGTTCGATTCAATGAAAATTTAAAAGGTAGCACTTATTTAGAGTATACAAGTTCAAAAAACAAAATGGCGGAGTTTGAGATTTTTGTTGATAGCAGCGACCTAGATAAGAGACAGCCAGTCTCAATGCGGGAGGAAAGGCAACCCTCCGATGAAGAAATAAACAGTGAAACCTATCAACACGAACCGCAACTCCGACGCTCTGAACGGCTGAAATATAAACAAATGTCAGCAAATCTAACTGATGACATTCCAAACACTTTTTTGGAGGCGAAAAATAGTGTAAATTGGCGCGATTGGGAGTCAGCAATGAAACATGAACTAGATTCGTTGAATCATCATAAAGTATGGGAAATAGTAGAAAAACCTCTAAAGGAAAAAATTATAAAAAGTAAATGGGTCTAAACTTTGAAGGAGAGCGATTCCAATAAAATAAAATATAAAGCGCGACTTGTAGCTGCTGGATACAATCAAATAAAAAATAAGGATTATTTAGAGTCTTATTCACCTGTTGTAAACATAGAATCTTTTCGATTATTACTTGCGCTTTCAGCGAAATTAAATTTGATAGTTACATTTTTTGACGTAAAAACTGCGTATTTGTATAGTGACTTAGAGGAAACAGTATACATGTCACCTCCACCTGGTTTTGAAAAATTAATTGGGGATGGAAAAGTTTGTAGATTAAAAAAGAGTATTTACGGTTTACCACAATCGGGCAGGAATTGGTACATGAAAATAAAATCTGAATTGGAAAACATAGGTTTGGTACAGTTGGCTTCTGATAATTGTGTATTTACTAAACATGATGGTACAGATCTTTTTATATTATGTATGTATGTTGATGATATTGCTATTTTTTGTAATAATAATGAAATGTACCACGAGATTGTTTCTAAAATTAAAAGTGTATTTGAATTTCAAGAGAATAAGAATTCTAAATTCTTAGGAATGGAAATTAATAAACATGACAATGGTGTAAGTTTATCACAAATTGAATATATTGAGTCACTTTTGCTTAAACATAAGTTAGAAAATTGTAAATCAGTAAAATCTCCAATTGTTAAAGGAGAAGATAAAAGTTTTCCACTTACAAATAATTTAATTGATGTAACTATGTATCAAGAATTAATTGGTGAATTATTGTATTTAGCTAATAGAACGCGTCCTGATATATCATTTGTAACAACATATCTATCTCAGTTTAATCATAAACCGGAAAAGAGACATTATCTTATCGCTAAAAGAGTATTAAGGTATTTAAAAGGTACTAAAGACAAAGTATTGTTTTATAGCAACGATTTTGGTTTTTTGAATGCTAGTTCAGATGCAAGTTGGGGAAATGCTGAAAATGGTAAGTCATTTTCAGGTGGTGTAATCTTATTAGGTAATTCACTTGTGTCATGGAAATGTAATAAGCAAAAAAGTGTTAGTCTTTCTACATGTGAAGCAGAGTTATTTTCTATTTCTGAAATTTGTAAAGATATTATTTGGACTGTAAATTTATTATCTGAGTTGAAATGTAAACAATTTATAAATGATGTTGTAACCTTAAATTCAGACAGTCAAGCAGCAATCCAGTGGATTAAATGTACCAGATCATCGACTAAATCAAGACACATGAACTTACGCTTTCATTTTGTGAAACATTTGTTAATGGACAATATTATTAAACTGGGTTATATACAGACTGAATATATTACAGCGGATTTTCTGACAAAAGCTGTCAATGAAGACAAGCTAATTTACTCTCTGAAAATTATTTCATTAATTTCTTAACTATGTATATGTATGTATTTTGTGTTGTATTTTTGTAAATGTGTGTATTTTGTGTCATAATTTTGTAGTGTGTAGTAATTTCTTAAACTTGATGAAAAAATGTGTCCCTCGCAGGAGGGGTGTGTTGAGTTTGAGCGAGTGGCACTATTTTTCTGTGCGGAAGAATACAGCTACGTATAGTGGCGCTGTCCGCCTCGCCTCCGTTTCTTCTCCAGAGCTGAGTAGGGAATGTGTCGCTGTGTGCGCACATATCTTGAGCTGTGTGCATTTTATCTTTTAACTGTTTGTTTATGTCCAATAAATATAATTGATCACGATCTAAGGACTGGATTTCATGTCTCCGACATCAGAAAACAACAGAACCTATGTCCAAATCATCAACAGCTACTGTTTATATACCAACCATGTATCCCTCTGAACGGCAAAGAATAAGAAAAAGTTTAAAAGAATTAAATGAACTGGATGATGACTGTACAGACATTTGGAAAGAAAATTGCTTTGGCAAGTACGAAAATAGACCAGAGGAACTAAGTAATGTTACACTAGCACAGTTCGTTGCAAAATATTTTATCAATAAAAAAGGAGAATATACTGAAAGAGACGCTCCAAAAATTATAAGATACCGTAATTATGATATGGCTGATAATTTTAATGATTACAGACGAGAGATGGTTTTATTACATATTCCTTTCAGAAGTGAAGATAATGAAATTCTAGCTGACAATAAATTTATAGAAATTTATGAAAATAACAAAGATTTAATATTAGAACGCAGAAAAGAATTTGAATTAAATTTAGACATACAAAAAACACTAGAAATTTACAGACAATTATGTAGAACTGATAATGAAAACGAAGACGAGCAATTAGAAGGCCGTGCCAATGTAACTTTGGAAAATGATCCTTACGAGATGTTAGCGCGTGACCCAAATTCCGTTGTTAATGTTGATATACAAAATGCAACTCTCAGTAAACTTGGTGCTATTGCGAAAAAAAGAGAGAATTTGATGGACAGGCAGCAATTCTACGAGCTGATGAGGACGGCTAATGAAAAACAAAAAGAATTATTAATGCATATTATTTTTCATTTACAAACTCCAGATCAAGAACCTTTTCAATTTTTTTTACTGGTCCAGCTGGCGCTGGTAAAACTTTTGTCATTAAACTCAATGGGCATTTATAATAGATTTACTGACACAGACGGCTATTGCAATGCTTACATAACTTGCGCTACCACTGGTAAAGCTGCTGTGGGAATTAATGGTACAACAATTCATACTGCACATAGAATTTCAATTTCAAAGCTATTGCCTTTGTCATCTGAAATCGCACATTTGTATAAATCTCTTTTTAGATATGCAAAAGTATTAATCATCGGTGAAATCAGCATGATCAGTGCAGAGCTTTTAATAAAAATTGACTTGCGTTTAAAACAAATAAACAATAATCATAAGGATGAATTTGGTGGCATAGACATTATTTTTATTGGCGATTTACGTCAGCTACCACCGGTACGAGCAACGCCAATATATAGGCCTATTAGAACACGCATGATGGGACCCCATCTTTGGCGAAAACTTAAATTTTATCAACTCAACCAAGTCATGAGACAGGCTAATATTGCATTTTCTAGTTTACTAACCAAAGTAGGAAATGGTGAGCCATTAGAACAACATGAAATCGGGTTGATAGAATCAGGGTTTTTTACAAAAGCCGATGGTCAAAGATTGTGCCCTAATGGAATTCGCCTATTTTTCAAAAATGACCACGTGAACGCCTACAACAATCACATTCTGCGACAATTTGAAGAAAAAATTATATCTACAGCTACTGATTCAATTACAGGATCTAAAAATCCTGAACAAGAGGCTAATTTTAGAGTAAAGTTACATAAAAAGTCAATTCTCGATACTGGTGGTTTACCATACGAAATTACTTTTGTAAAAGGCATGTTCTATTTAATTACAACAAATATTGAGGTATCAGATGGCTTATGTAACGGATCTACTGGAAAATTAGTACATTTTGATTTTGATACAAACAACATTGTAATTAGAGTTTGGTTGGAGTTTTCTGGATCAACAGAGATTGGTCGAAAGAAAAGGAAAAAAGCTGCTCAATTAGCTGTACAAAGTGGAGTTAGTAATCTTGCTGTGCCTATTGAATTACGATCCGCGAACATTCCGTTGACATCAGATAAGAAAATTATTGCTACTCGAAAGCATTTTTCTTTAATTTCAGCTTGCGCTATGACCATACATAAATAGCAGGGTGCAACTTTTAGTGAAATTGTTTACGAGTATAGCAAAGATCATTCGCAAGAACTTGTTTACGTTGCGTTATCTCGTGTGACAAATATCGAAAATTTATACATTGTAACACCTCAAGATGATCGGACTTTATTTAGGTTTCATCATAATCGAAGGCAAGCTAAATCAACTGAGAAATTACTGCAAGAATATCAAAGATTATCGTTAAATACATTGCAGACCAGAACACAAATTATATTGGATATGATTTGTAAAAAAAGAGGTCTTTCATTATTCATTTTTAACTGTCAAAGTTTAAAAAATCATACCTTAGATTTCATGGATCCAGTTACGCAAAATTCTAATCTACTATTACTTTCTGAAACGTGGACAAGAAATGAAGAAGAAATTGCTCTTCCTAATTTCAATTGCATTTCTCGTTATAATCGAGACAATGTTCGTGCAGGTGGAGTCGCAATATACCAGAACTCTGAAGATACCGCCCACATTTGTACACAAAATATGAGAAGATTTTTGTCTAACATTAGTGATTTGAGTACTAGGCATTCATCAGTTGGTGACATTTGTTCAGTTGTTTGTGAAATGGGAAATGATGTTAAAGTAGTTATAGTAGCTATTTATATATCCTCAAATCAAAAGATTGAGGATATAACATTATTTATCCATCGATCGCTGTTAGAATATACTGAGGGAGGTTCTAAATTACTTAACCAAAATTTTCATAAACTTCCACTCATATTGGCTGGAGACTTCAACGTTAACTTCAATGATAAAGAAAAATTGGAAAAGCTCACATCTTTTTTATCAGGTACATTTGATTTAAGTATTAATAATAACCCATCGCAGTTCACAACGAAATACTGTACAACCGTTGATGCTGTTTTCTCGAGATACTTGGATAACATTGAATCTCAAACGTATGCATCTTATTATAATTACTATAAGCCAATAATTACCATGATACAATATAATGATAATAAAATTTAAAAAGAATTTTTTCTTATTTAGAATTTATGTATAATTTATAATTCACTATTTTATATTTAAATTTTAATAAATGACTATTTTTCGTAAAATATTAAATGAAATTTATTGATTTTAAATCCTTACTTTACACTTTTACTTTGAAAAAATGATAAAAAATAAAAAATATATACAAATTAGAGAGAGAGAGAGAGAGAGTTGGTTGAATAAAGGTTGGTTGGTTGGTTGTTTTGGGTTTTATGGCGCAAGGTCCAGAGAGGACAAGCTGCGCCAAACACACGATGAAACCCGAAAAAGAATATATATCTAATTTAACACTTATTGACCAATAGTGCATTAAAACGGTAATAAAATATTTACAAATGCCAGAAAGCTATAAAGACGGGTAAAATACGGGAAAAAGTCATAAAAACACAGATAAAATTTATAAAAAAAGTATGAGTTTTATACATATCTTTTACAACTCGAGGTAACAAATAACACACAGACTTGTTAAAAAAACACGCAAAGCAAACACAGGCGTACACAAAATGATGAAAACCGTCCAGTAGTTAAAAAAACGTACTTAAAAGTAGGCAACAGTAAGAGTGAAAAATAGTTTTATGAATATATGAAAGAAAGGCAAAATATGCTATAACAAAAGCATATGGATGAGGATTCCCCCATCCTGTAGACGCAATAAGACACAATGGGGTAAAAGCAATAAGATGAGTGATAAGAACAAAGTTAAATGAAGAAATATTCTAAATAGAAAAGTTGTATAAAATAAAGGTGGCAATAAAAGCCAAATAAAAGGGTGATAAAAGTTAGAAAAAGGCGTGAGAAAAACAAGTCAATACAAAAAAGAGAAAAGGTCAAGTACGAAGGTGAGAAAAACAAACGAAAAAAGGGAGGGGGCTGTTAAGACCCCCCGCTGTTTCCTCTCACTGGAGGTCGAGAGGAAAGGGATGGAATGTCCGTGCATTCCATTTCATCAGCGTCAGAGATGTCAGATGCGTAAAGTTGAAGCGAATCGTCAGGTTTTTTTCTAAGGTTTTGATTTCGTATATATTTAGGGTCTTTTTCTTTACGTGATGTAACAGGTCTAGTTCGAGGGTCTGTATCCAATTTATATTTTTGATTTGATTTGATTTGTTTTTTTGATTTTTGAGGTTTATACTTTACAAGGGTGAATAGGGGGGAACTATTTTTAGGGATATTTGTGTTTGGTGGAATAGGTGTGTCGGGAGTAAAGTGGGCTACTGCGTTTTTGCTATGCGATGGTTCTGATTCTGACACAGGAGAAGTGAGACATTTCGGCTTTGACGGGATGTTAGGTGAGATAGGAGTGCACAGAGTTATCAAGGTTTTCTTGGAAATTGGTTGGGATTTTGAAATCATATTAGACTGTTTTCGGGGTGAAGTTGCGGAAGAAGAATTGGAAACTTTCGGTCTGGGCAGTGATTCAGTCTGTGTGCCAACAGAAGTTACAGATTTTTTAACCGCAGAGGCAAATGATAATCCAGGTCTCGGTGTCCGGGACTCAATCTCTCTACGAGCTTCCATATACGATACATTTTTTGTTGTTTTTAATATCTGCACTTCTTTTTCTGTCTGCCATTTTGGACATGTGTTCTTCCTTACAATTAGCACACCGAACAGGGGCAGTGCAGCCTTCACCGTCATGGCCGACCTCGGCGCAACGAGGGCAGGTAACAGACCCACGGCATGCATTTTTTGAATGGCCAAAGCGCTGACATTTGAAACAGCGCAAAGGGTTTGGGATATAAGGTCGAACTGGACAACGGTGGTATGCAGCTTGGATGTGTGACGGAAGTGTCGGAGTGTCAAATGTCAGGATGATATGCTTCGTAGGAAGAAGTCTACCATCCCGACGAATCGTTACTCTGCGTACGCCACAAACGTGCTGATCACGCAGTTCTGATAATGGTTGGTTGGTTGGTTGTTTTGAGTTTTATGGCGCAAGGTCCAATAAGGACAAGCTGCGCCAAACACATGGTAAATCCCGAAAAGTATATACATAATGTTACCATTTTTAGTCCAAAAAATCCATTAAAACTATGAGAAAAAAATTATGCAAATTAAGTATAGTGATAAAACCAAGCAAAATTTTGAAAAGCACCATATAAAACACATGTATAAAGTGTAGAGTGAAAGTGATGGATAGCCATACACTTGGATAAAAGATTCATATTAAAAGGTGAGAAACACAGTATTAAAGAAAAGGTGATGAAAAAACCAAATCAAACGTAGAAGATGATTAAAGTGTCTCAAATAATAGGTGAAACCAGTCATGAAAAAAGGTGATAAACAGCCATATACATAAAAGGTAGTACAACTATATAAAGTGATAAAAACAGCCAAGTAGGTGATAAAAGTCCAAAAAAGTGGTCATCAGTAGAATTGATAACTACAGTGATGACAAAATATGAGAAAGCGAAGATAAGTTAAAACAGAGACCTCTGGTTAGGGATTCCTCCCTCCTTTAAAAACAACGAGAAAAAAAAAAGAGGTAAAAGCAAGGGCGAAAAGGAAAAATGGAGTAACTACTCCTCAAATACAATATCATTGTCCGAGTCAGAATAGTCATAATATAGGTAAAAAAGACAAAAAAGTCGAAAAAACAAATTAAATATGGCAACAGCAATTATATACAAAAGTGATAAAAGGCAAAAGGGAAACTGAAAAGCAAAACCTGGATAGGGTAACCCCTATCTAGATGAGGGTCAAGTACTAAAAGATGGTAAAGAAAAAGGCGGAGAGACAGAGTGGCCTCTCCCAGCAGGTTGAGAGGCGAGAGATAGAATCTCATTAGACTCTATGTCCTCGGTATCGGAGATACCGGAAGCATAGATCTCCAGTGTGTCTTGGGGAAGTGCTTGGAGATTAGTTATATTTAAATATTTTGGTTCTTTACGTTTGCTTGATAAGACAGGCATATTGCGTTGTTCAATAGCTAATTTGGATATCAGTTTTTTTTTGTATTTGATAGGTGGAAGAGTGCGTATGGTCCTGTTCCTATTGGGTTCTAATTCAAGGTATTCAGGTTTCTTTATATTCATTGAGGAGGTAGACGGTTTTGTATTAGAATTTGGAGAAATTTTATTTTGTTGTGAGACTGATATATTTTCAGGCGGGGTTTGAGATGGGGATTTTTTTTTGTTCTGCGGTTTATTGGTGGTGGGGTTAGATTCTGTCTGTGTTGAGGCTGTGCACATAATTTTCTTTGAAACCGTAGCAGCAGCATATGAAACACCCACACGTGGGATTTTTGATTCCACAAGTTTCCTTGCCTCGGGAAAAGAGATTTTCTTGGTAATTTTCAAGGTCTGAATTTCTTTTTCTACCGACCACTGTGGACACGAACGAGAAAACGCTACGTGATCCCCTTGACAGTTTACACATCGAGGAGATTTTTCGCAACAGTCACTGTCGTGACCAACTTCTGCGCAACGGGCGCAGGTAATGGATCCACGACAGGAATCTCTGGAGTGTCCATAACGTTGGCATTTAAAGCACCTAAGAGGATTAGGGATATACGGACGCACAGCGGTGCGCATCCAAGCCATTTTCACGTAACACGGGAGATCTGGCGTGTCAAAAGTAAGGATGAGATGCTTCGTTGGAAGCATCTTTCCATCCCTACGTATTGTGATGCGTCTGACTGCAGATACACGCTGGTCTCGTAGATTCTCTAAGATCTCATCCTCTGGAGTGTGAAAGAAAAGGGATTCAGAAACGACGCCGCGTGACGAGTTCAAAGAACTATGTGGACTTACAAGAACAGGAATTGTGCCAAGAGTTTCGGAAGATGAAATAATTGTTGCCTGTTTTGGTGATGATACCTCGATCAACAGGTCTCCAGATCTAAGTTTTTTAATAGATTTAGCCTCGCCAAGTAAAGATTGTAAACTTTTGTGAATAAGAAAGGGAGATACATTACTAAACGTACCATCTTTTCGCTTAATTATAAAGAACTTTAAGCTATTTAAACTAGTCTGAACATTCGACAGTGGTGATTTATCCCTCACCGTAGGATTTAAAGAGATATCCATAAAATGGGCCGAATATTCGGACCTGACGGCACCACCCACCATGGAGCCCAACAAGGGGATGCAGGTACCTACATCAGTGCTAATCAGGTCTATACGCTCACAGATCACTGATGAAACTGTCAGATGTCCAGCAGGTATCCGATTGCTTGAACCCTGAGCAGGTGACAAAAGTCTAACCCACCAGCCGATTGATACCCAGGGGAACACAGAGTACCTCCCGTTTATCCGAAGCGGGGGCCGAAGCAGTGTGTTGGGCAACCAAAACTGACCCTCAACTACCAGGATTCCCTTTTCCGGAGACACGGGTCTCCACGCACGGCAAACACGTGGGTGATAAAGACCCCAATAGTAGCAAGAGGCGACAGAACGGCAACAGCTACTAAAGGGGTGCCCTCGCCTCCGAAGAGGAACCACACCGAGGGAGAAAAAAAGAAAAAGTAAATGAAGAGAGAAGAGGAAAAAGGAAAGGAGAGATAGTTCGCTGGGGTACCTCGGGATTGCGACACCCGTGTTTACCTAAAGAAGGTAAACCCCCTGAGGGGCGCAGTTCTGATAAAATTTCTTCTTCTGACGTGTATAAGAAATCTGACTCTGAAAAGACACCACGGGAAAAATTAAGAAAGCCATGAGGCGTGATCGTAACTGGAAATGGGCCTAGATATTTGCAATTTGAAACTAAAATTGACTGTTGTGCAGAAGTCGCCTCTAAAAGAAGATCACCTGATCGAAGTCTTTTGAGGGACTTCACCTCACCTAAAACAGAGTTTATAGTTTTCTGGATTACGAAAGGTGAAACTTTTGAAAAATTTTCCTTCCTTCATAGATATTACAAAAAATCTTACATTATTACATTTTGGCTCAACATGTTCTCCACAAGGTGCAGAAATCTTTTGTGATAAAAAGTTGTCATTTTGTTGCGGTGAATTATCCTTCACCGTGGGATTTCCGAATGAAGTATCCATAAAAAAGGGTTTATAGTTCAGAGCCCGGCCGCACCACCCACCATGGAGCCCAACAAGGGGATGCAGATTACTGCACCAGTGCTAGCCGGGTCTATACGCGCACGAAACGACCCTGAAGCAGACTCCACCCTTAGCGAGATGCCCAGCAGTAGAAACGATTGCTTGGTTCCTAGCCGAAGACAAGTCAGCGACCAGCCGATTGATACAATAGGGAACCACTATGTACCTCCCGTTTACCTGAAGCGGGGACCAAAGCAGTGTATTGGGATACCAAAACTGTCCCTCAACTGCCAGGATTCCCTTTTCCAGGGACACGGGTCTCCACGCACGGCAAACACGTGGGTGATATACACGCCATTAGAAGCTAGGAGCAACACAGCGGCAACAGCTTCTAATGGGGTGCCCTCGCCTCAAAGAGGAACCACACCGAGGGAGAAAAAAAGAAAAAGCAGAAAGATGAGAGGAGGGGAAAAAGGAAATGAGAGAAAGTTCGCTGGGGTACCTCGGGATTGCGACACCCGTGTTTACCTAAAGAAGGTAAACCCCCTGAGGGGTGGTTGAATAAAGGAGGGGTGCGCTTTTTGGCGTGACAAAAATACACCAATATAATGAATAGAAATCTACATATTAAATTACGTTTAGAGTTGAAAAAATAACGTAAGGAACTTCGTTCCTGACGGGGGTCCCCCCGACCGCACAAATTTTTTGTTTTTGTTTTTTTGCTGTTGTTTTACTCATGCAACTTAATTTTTATGAATCTAAGCACGAATCCTAGGTGTGATATGTGATCTTTTGTTCATTGATTAGCTAATCATAATTATTTAAACATGAATCTACAGATTGAGGTTGGTTGGTTGGTTGGTTGGTTGGTTGGGGTTTTATGGCGCAAGATCCAAAATAGGATATAAAGCGCCAAACACAAGACTAGAGCAAAAAGAGATTAGAGAGTCGACACGCTCGAAACAACGGTGAAATAACAGATTTATAACCAACACTAATAAATATAAAAACGAGTGACCGTGAAAAACTGAATAAAAGGGATGATAAAAATTATGTATAAACATGTTAGAATGATGATATATACAAGGTAATATAGAAAGATGATATGTAAAAGTCATAAAAAACGGTGATATATAAGATGGTAAAAACAATGATACATAAAATTGCTAAAAAGATTATAAAAAAAGATATTTGTAAAATGCAATAAAAGTTTAACGATAAAATCAATTGCTAAAGCAAAGACTGTATAAAACCAGTAAAAAATAAAAAGGGAAACAGTGAAGGATGGGGGGGCTCCCCCAACAGATCACACAGATTGGGCGAAACGCAACCAAAATACTTAGTGTAGTGGGAAAGCAAACTAGGGCAAGACGTCAAGATGTGAGACACCGTAAGATGTGAGGAACAGTGTTCACAGAGAGGAGCATTCTCTCCCATCAACAAGTGGCGATGTGTCAACAGAGAATGTCCAATTCTTAAACGTGTTAGTATAACGTCTGCACGGCGCAAAGAAGCAGATGGCCAAGCACGAACATTTGCCTTAATCTGTCTTAGCTTATTGTTCGCTTCAATGTTCCACTCACTTTGCCACTCATGCCAAACTAACTTTTTGACAGCGGACTTCAAATCAATGACAGGAATAGGCTGAACCAGACGACACACGGCACCTTTAACAGCAGCATCTGCTTGCTCATTACCCGTTATGCCGACATGACCCGGCACCCAGCAGAACAAAACACTGAAACCACGACGACAGAGGCGACGATGCAGATCCACCACCGGAGATAAAAGGGAATGGGAGTGGGACATATCACCATTCTCAAAAGTCTCTAAAACGCTGATGGAATCTGTATAAACGATGAAGCGCCTACTTCTCTGACGGAAGATATACTTCAATGCCTCGTGTACAGCGATAAACTCTGCTGAAAAAACAGAAAGACAGTCGGGAAGTGTATAGCTCCTAACATCTCTGCCACAGACGTAGGCACAGCCAACGTGGTCTTCTGTTTTAGAGCCGTCAGTATAAACTTCAACATAGTTAGGGTAATTAGCCAGGTGTGACGCGAAAAGCTGGCGATACACGACTGGATCCGTACTTGACTTTACAAAACCCTGAAAGGGCCGCAAGTACGAAATCTTGTGATTACGCCAAGGTGGAAAAGGTGAAGTCGGTCGCAGCATAACATCCACATCACAGAGAAACGACGAAGAAAGGAACGTCCTCATACGAAGTCCAAACGGTGGTATACAGGATGGCCGATTTTGGTAAAGTCGGTCATTCTGACTGTCAAGTAGAGCAGAATGGAGTGGGTGATTAGGTTGCGAGAGGATACGGAAGTACAACTGAAGCGACAATTGCTTGCGAATAGATGGTAAAGAAGGCTCACCGCAGATCACATTTAAACTCTTTATGGGAGATGTTCTGAAAGCACCAGAACAGATTCGATGGGCAGAATGATGAATCGTGTCGATTTTCTGCAGCACAGAGACGCGTGCGGAACCGTACACGGCGCATCCATAATCTATTTTCGATCGAATGACCGCGCGATAGACCTTGAGCATAGTTGATCGCTCAGCTCCCCATGACGTGTTGGATAAAACTTTCAGCAAGTTAAGAGCCTGCTCAGACTTCCGCCGTAGATGCATTACGTGCGGAAGGAAATTTAATTTGCTATCAAACAACACGCCCAAGAAACGAACAACGTCCACAACGGTAATAACTGAATCTCCAAGGAAAATCTGCGGGTCAGGATGCAAACCTCTGCGTTTGCAAAAATGAACGCAAGAGGTTTTTTCGACCGAAAACGCAAAGCCGTTCTCCGAACACCATGTCATCATGCGAGAGATTGCAATTTGCAGTTGTCGTTCGATGTAACGCATATCCTGGCTTTGGCAGGAGATCTGTAAATCATCAACGTATAAGTTTCCACGAACAGATGGAGGTAAGCATCTTAAAATTCCATCTATTTTAAAGAAAACAGTGTCACACTAAGTACACTGCCCTGAGGAACTCCCTCTTCCTGAATGTAAACATCGGAAAGTGTTGTACCAATGCGAACTTGGAATTCCCGTAGTGATAGGAAGTTCGCAATGAATATAGGCAAGTGGCCACGAAAGTTGTTGTTATAAAGGTCACGAAGGATGCCATATCGCCACGTCCGGTCATAAGCCTTTTCGATGTCGAAGAAAACAGACACTAAGTGGTTTCTTCTGACAAAGGCATTGCGAGCTTCGGACTCTAAAGCAATGATATTATCCATCGTAGACCGACCACGCCGGAAACCGCTTTGCAGAGGTGACAGACAAAATTGGGATTCTAACACATAAACTAACCGATTGTTCACCATGCGTTCCAACAGTTTACATAAACAACTAGTGAGCGCTATCGGACGGTAATGCTTAGGGTTGGTGGCATCCTTCCCCGATTTGGGAATGGGAATCACTATAGCCCTACGCCAAGAGGATGGGAAAGCATGTTCCTCCCAGATTCTATTAAATAAATACAGCAAATTACGGAGAGAGCTGCGAGAGAGATGCTGTAACATGGCATAGCTAATGCCATCGGGAACCGGGGAAGTCATTCGAGTCTGCCGAAGGCAATTCTCCAGCTCGTTCTCCGTAAAAGGGCAGTTGTAGGCCAGATTGGAGCGAGTTTCGAAACGCAAAGGTCTTGACTCGGCACGCAGTTTGTGTCGCATGAAAGTGGTCGGATACGACGACGCACTCGACACTGAAGTGAAGGCGCTGCGAATGGCGTTACTTATTTCCTCTAAGGTAGAAAGTGTAACGCCATTTTGAACAATGCACGGTATTGGCTGGTCTGGATATAATCCTATGCATTTCTTTACTTTCGTCCAAAGCTGTTTACTGGGGGTTGATGGTGTCAATTCCGAAACGTACTTTTTCCACGACTCTCTCTGGCAACGTCGACGCACTCTACGAGCGTTAGCTCTTGCTTGCTTCAAAGCAACGAAATTTGGAGTGGTGGGATATCGGCGAAATATCCCCCACATTTTACGTTGTACTTTCAATGCTGCAGAACACTCAAGGTTCCACCACGGTTTCCAGTTTCTTCGACCATTAGGTGAGCTCTTGGGAATGGCTGCATCGGCAGCTTCTATTATAACGTTGGAGACAAGACGAACCGCATCATCGATATCACCGTCGACCATAGCCTGGGTAATGGTTACAATGTCTGTAAATCGCGCAGGGCGACAGACTATAGATCCCATGCCGGACAGTGACACAAAAAAAGGGAAGTGGTCACTCCCGCGAAGATCAGTCCCAACCCAGAAGTTACAAGATGGAAAAAGTAACGGTGAACAGATGGCAAGATCGATGGTATGAAAGGTTCGAGATGGTTCGTGAAAGTGAGTAGGATCACCATTATTGAGGAGGCAAAGATTGTGGTCAGTTAAAATTTCAAAAATCGTTTTGAAAGGTCCACCATCCCCTTAAATAGATACAGCAAATTACGGAGCGAGCTGCGAGAGAGATGCTGTAACATAGCATAACTAATGCCATCGGGACCCGGGGAAGTCATCCGAGTCTGCCGAAGGCAATTCTCCAACTCGTTCTCCGTAAAGGGGCAGTTGTAGGCCAGATCGGACTGAGTATCGAAACGCAAAGGTCTTGACTCGGCACGCAGTTTGTGTCGCATGAAATCGGTCGAGTATGACGACGCACTCGACACTGCACTGAAGGCGCTGCCAATGGCGTTACCTATGTCCTCTACAGTAGAGAGGGTAACACCATTTTCAACAATGCACTGTATTGGCTGGTCTGAATATAGTCCCATGCATTTCTTCACTTTCGTCCAAAGCTGTTTACTGGGAGTGGATGTTGTCAATTCCGAAACGTACTTTCTCCAAGACTCTCTCTGGCAACGTCGACGCACTCTACGAGCGTTAGCTCTAGCTTGCTTGAACGCAATGAAATTTGCAGTGGTTGGATATCGGCGAAATATCCCCCACATTTTCCGTTATATTTTCAACGTTGTGGAACACTCCAGGTTCCACCACGGCTTCCAATTCCTACGACTATTTGGCGAAGTCTTAGGGATGGCTGCATCGGCAGCTTCTATTATAACTTCGGAGACAAGATGAACCGCATCATCAATATCACCGTCGACCATGTGTTGGGTGATGACAGCACAGTCTGTAAATCGCGACCAATTCGCAGATTCATATTTGTATCTTGCAGGGCGACACACCACAGACCCTGTGCCGGATAGTGGCACAAATATAGGGTAATGGTCACTTCCGCGGAGATCTGTCCCGACCCAAAAGTTACTAGATGGAAAAAGTGACGGTGAACAAATGGCAAGATCGATTGTATGAAAGGTTCGAGATGGCTCGTGAAAGTGAGTAGGGTCACCATTATTGAGGAGGCAAAGATTGTGGTCAGTTAGCAACTGCTCCACTTGCCTTCCTCGAGCGGTGTTACAGCTACTCCCCCACAACACATTATGACCATTAAAGTCTCCGAGTATAATAAAAGGTTCCGGAAGCTGAGTCACCAAGTCGTCTAGAGTTCTTTGATCAAAAACGTCGTTAGGTGGCAGGTATATCACGCAAACGGAAATTAATATTCGCGTTTGTACGCGCACAGCTACTGCTTGGAGTGTAGTGTTCAAAGAAAGGACAGTAAAGGGATAGTTGTGAGAGGTCAGGAGAGCAACACCTCCTGACGCTCGCACACCCGAAACATTGTCCTTCCGAATAATGCTGTAACGACGCAATTTGGCCGTGTCCGCTGACTTCAGGAAAGTTTCCTGAAGTGCGACACAGGCCGGATGGTAATCTGTGATCAAAGACTTCAGATCTGATAGTTTATTTCGGAAACCGCGACAGTTCCAGGAAATTAAAACCGCCATCAGGAGGAAGAGGGAGAAGGAGCACGAGCTGGAAGAGTAGAGGTGTCCATTGACACCCCAGCATCAGGATCAGAAAGATCCGAATTTGACGCCCAAAGTTGGAGGGAGTCCTCCTCCATACGCGCCACATTGCGAGGGTCTTTCACCTTTTGTGAATGACTCACTCGCTTTAAATTCTCTAAGCGTTTTAATTTTTTATGAGAGTATGGTTTTGAGGTACAGGGTTTCTGGTATTGTATAGGCTTATTTTGGTGGGAATTAGTGGCTTTTTCAGGTGATTTATTTGTGCTTTTTGTTTTCTGTGTGTTATTATTGTTAGTGGGATAGGCTTCTGTTTGTGTGGAAGTAGTGCACATTACTTTCTTAGTGGCGGCAGCAGAAGCATAAGAGACTCCGATTCTGGGGCTAATAGCTTCGACGTGTTTTCGCGCTTCTAAGTAAGATATATTACTGTGGGCTCTGACAGTTTGGATCTCTTTTTCGAAGCTCCACTTCGGGCATGATCTTGAGTATGAGGCGTGTTGTCCATGGCAATTGACGCACTTTTCAGGCAAACTACATGTATCTGAAGAATGGTCAGGCTGGGCACAACGGGCACAGACAACGGACCCACGACACGATGCTTTCGAGTGTCCAAAACGTTGGCACTGAAAGCAACGGAGAGGGTTCTGAACGTAAGGTCTTGTGGGACACCGAAGATAACCAGCTATGACAAAGGATGGTAATTTTGGCGTATTTTTGACACATGTATTTTTGACACATGTTGGTGCTTTAAGTTTTCCAATATCTCCTCTTCAGAGGTATGGAAGAGATCAGCCTCAGATATAACACCTCGAGATGAGTTCAAATATGAATGTGGAGTGACGGTTATAGCTATATTACCAAACATTTTTATCTTGAGTAACTGAGTGGCTTGTGCAGAAGTCGACACTTCAACAAGAAGGTCACCGGAACGGAGTTTTTTTATTGAGTTAACGTTTCCTATAGAAGAGGTTATGCATTTTTGTATGAGGAAAGGCGATACGGTAGTGAAGTTCCCTTCCACTCTTTTAATAATAAAAAAACGAGAAGTATCATTTACATTTAATGAAGATGATGACGCGAGACTATGCTGAGCTTTGGTTTGAGAATCCATAAAAAAGGGCCGTATGTTCGGTCCCCGGCGGCACCACCCACCATGGAGCCCAACAAGGGGACGCCGGTTACTGCGCCAGTGCTAACCGGGAACTATACGCGCGCGGCCAATGACCGGATGCTTAGCCCTGAGCCAGTGAACAATGTCTAACCGACCAGCCGATTGGTACACACGGGACCAATGTGCACCTCCCGTTTACCTGAAGCAAGGGCCAAAGTAGTGTGTTGGAGCGTTATCTTACTGAAGCCCACATTATGGCGAAGAATAAAACCCCTCAACTACCAGGATCCCCATTTCCTGGGACACGGGTCTCCACGCACGGCAAACACGTGGGCAGTTAATCGCCATTAGAAGCTAGAAGCACAGAATGACTACAGCTTCTGATGAGGAGCCCTCACCTCCGAAGAGGCAACCGCAACGAGGGAGAAAAAAAGGTAAAAGTAGAAGGACGAGAGGAGAAGAAAAGGGAAAGGAGGGAAAGTTCGCTGGGGTACCTCGGGATTGCGACACCCGTGTTTACCTCAAGAAGGTAAACCCCCTGAGGGGACAGATTGAGGAGTTCTTACCTCTAGATCAATTGTTTGTGACTATAATCGTGCAATTTTGTTTCATTGTAAGATCCAATGCATTACCTACGTGAGCATTTTCTTTTTGTATGTATGATTGACAAATTGCTTTCTTGTATGTAACCAAATGAACTTCATGCAATTGCTCAATTGTGTTTGCCAAGATTTTTTTTTGTCTTGTTTGTGCTTAAGGGTACAATGCATGGTTATGGAAAGATGTTGATGTTTTCAATTTTAAGTATGCTGTAAATTAATTAAGGTCAATATTTTATTTCTTTTATGTAAAATAGGCACACGTTTTGTAAATTGAGCTTAGAGGTTATTTCAGGGAAATAAGTATGTTAAAAGTTCACAAAATGTGTTGTTTTTGGTCACACATTAGTTGTAAGTGATCTTGTAGTGTTTTCATCCTACTTTATCTCTAAGCAAACTGTGTTATACATGTTACTTCATCATGGAGTAGGCTTAATTGCTGACTATCAACACATGCACTCAACACGTATTTGGCACGTAGTGTTTTTAGTCTTATTGAACTATTAATGAATGACTAAATTCATATTTTTAAGCATTATTTATCTTACAATTTATATAGTTTTAGGTAGAAAATAATTGCATTCATGGATATTAATGTCGAAGCAACAATCGTTTAATTTAAGCTACAGACGTTTTCTTATATCTTTATATATATATTTCTTTGAACTTAACGTGTTGCATATATCAAAATATTTGGCACGTAGTGTTTTTAGTCTTAATGAACTATTGATGAATGACTAAATTTATTTTTTAAGCATTATTTATCTTACAATTTATATAGTTTTAGGTAGAAAATAATTGCATTCATGGCTATTAATGTTGAACTAACAATCGTTTAATTTAAGCTGCAGAAGTTTACTTATATCTTGATATATATAAATATATTTCTTCTGTCCGTGTATGTCACTGAACTTTACGTGTTGCATATATCAAAATATTTGGCACGTAGTGTTTTTAATCTTACTGAACTAGTAATGAATGACTAAATTAATATTTTAAAGCATTATTTATCTTACTGAACTCCTCCTAAACGGCTGGACTGATTTTTTTGAAATTTTGTGTGTGCGATTAAGTTGATTCGAGAATGGTTTAGATTCAGAATTTGATCCGATAGAAAATGTTTTTTTAATTAATTTATGTGTTGTTGTTGATCTTTGGTTAGTTTAGTTTCACAATTGGATCCGGTAGGCAGCGCTGTAATCGCGTTTCAGAATTTTTTTTATTTCCATAAATTTTAATGATGTATACACGTGCATTCAATAACAGTCAACTTAACCTACAAATTTAAATTGTCAATTCTCATTTGATTCTATGCAACGGCTCAATCATTAGTCATACTAATAGCCATATTAATTAAATTTCGTCCACATTTTTGCTAATTTTAACTTCAATATGTTATTTACATTTATTTGTTGCGTATTTATTACAGAATAATGCCATGTCTTCGTGGACGAGGAGGAAATATTGGTCGACGTACACCGAATGCACAAACAGTCCATAACTATCGTTCAAATAGAACGGCAGAAGATCAATTGGCGGACAATGTAAATTTAAGAAACCATGCTGCAATTACACGTGCAAATGAAAATCGAGAGCATTGCAATGAACGTCTTCGAGCTAATGCACTGAGACAAAGAGAGGCACGTCAACGAGTCACCGACGCACACAGAGCACATGATCGACAGCGTGCGCAAGAACGTCGCGCATTAACACGTACATCACTTCACCGTCTTGCGTTCGAATATGAGCCGGAAATGGACTATTCGTCACATGCACTAATTGTCATCGGCAATATGGACAAAGAATGCCAACACTGTCATGCATTTAAATACAAAGGTGAGTCGGCCGGTCTTTGCTGCGCATCAGGAAAAGTTTCACTTCCACCATTGAATTTGCCGCCAGAACCATTGAAAACACTATTAGCTGGAGCCACATCTCAATCGAAATTGTTTTTGAGTAAAATTCGTAAATTGAATTCTTGCTTCCAAATGACATCATTTGGAGCAACAAAAATCGTGCATGAGGATGGTCGTAATTTTGCACCAACATTTAAGATTCAGGGCCAAGTGTATCATCAAATTGGTTCTTTGATCTCAATGCCTGATGCCGATCCAAAATATTTGCAAATCTACTTCATGGGTGATGAGGAGCAACAAATTAACACACGCTGCCAATACAACCACATCGAGCAGATGGAGGAGCGAGAAATAGTGGCAACTTTGGAAACGTTTTTACAAAATCATAACCAATTGGTCCAGTTGTTTAAGACTATTTCCAACAGATTGCAAAAACGACAGCTACGTGATTATCATTAAAGAAGACAAAGTACCATATGGAGAGCACACAGGCAGATACAATGTACCAACTGTTAATGAAGTTGCAGTTGTTATGGCTGGCGACCCATCTGAACGTCGAGATATACGGATACAACGCAGAGACAACACGGTGCAGATGATTCAAGACAATCATCGTTCTTACGATGCTTTGCAATAACCATTGATATTTTGGGAAGGAGAAGATGGATATCATTTAAACATTAAACAAAGAAATCCAGTGACAGGTATAACATATACATGATTTTATTTTTATTTTTTCGTATAATTAATTTATTTTGTCTTATTTATATTTTTATTTTGCAGGTGCAGAACTTAACAAGAAAGTTAGCGCGATGAACTTCTACGCATATCGGCTGATGATTCGTGCCAATGAAGATAACAACATTCTCCGATGCCGCCAGCAATTTCATCAATACATTATTGATATGTATGTGAAAATTGAAAGTGAGCGATTACGGTACATCAAATTTAATCAAGCGAAGCTTCGTTCTGAGGAGTACATTCATTTGCGTGATGCTATTGTCGGTAACGTAGATGAAACAACTAATATCAACAACATCGGCACCGCATATATTCTTCCATCATCATATATTGGTAGTCCGCGTCATATGCAAGAATATATTCAAGACGCCATGACTTTCGTGCGTGTATACGGCCAACCAGATCTGTTCATCACATTTATGTGCAATCCAAACTCGGATGAAATTTTGTTATTGCCAGATCAAACAACTATGCATCGGCATGATATCACTGCACGTGTGTTTAAACAAAAATTAAAATCGTTCATGAACTTAATTACACATCACTGTATTCGGCGAAACACGTTGCTGGCTGTATTCTGTTGAATGGCAAAAACGAAGTTTGCCACATGCGCATATTTTAATTTGGTTGGTCGATAAAGTGCGGCCAGAAGAAATTGATAAAATTATTTCAGCGGAAATTTCGGATTGGAATATTGATCAAGAGTTGTGCGACATTGTTACCACTAACATGATCCATGGTCCATGCGGTACTCTGAACATGATGGCGCCATGTATGGACAATGGGAAATGTACGAAACATTTGCCAAAGAATGTATGAACGATACTATCACCAATATCGATGGTTATCCATCATATCGTCGTAGAGACATGGACAATGGTGGCCAATCATATTAATTGCGTATGTCAAATGGTGTAATATTTGATATTGATAATCGCTGGGTGGTTCCGTATTCTCCATTGCTGTGCAAAACCTACAAAGCACACATAAACGTTGAGTTATGCAATTCGGTGAAGTCCATCAAATACATTTGCAAATATGTTCATAAAGGCAGTGATAAGGCTGTATTTGCTGTTCAAAATGTAAATGATAACGACGAAATAACACGTTATAAAATGGGTCGATACATTAGCAGCAATGAAGCAATTTGGCGCATTTTCAATTTTCCCATACACGAAAGAGATCCTGCTGTTATACATTTGGCCGTGCATCTTGAAAATGGACAGCGTGTTTATTTCACGGAACAGGCTTCTCTAAAACGAGCATTCACTGCCCCAAAACCAGACTAACCGAGTTTTTCAAACTATGCAGGCGATTAGATATTTTCGGTCAATTCGCAAAGACATTAATTTATACTGATGTACCACGATTTTTCACATGAAACAAAGTCAAAAAATTGGGAACCACGAAAGCGAGGCGTTCCAGTCCAAGGATACGTCGGCATAATCATAGTTTAGGCCGATTATATACAGTCCATCCAAAGCAACGCGAATGTTTTTTCCGTTTATTGTTGGTTAACGTTCCTGGACCGACATCCTTTCAATAATTGCGAACAGTCAATGGCATTTTGTACGACACGTACTTCGATGCGTGCCACGAATTGCATTTACTGGAAGATGATAACCATTGGGATCTCACACTTGCAGATGCAGTACTGAGTTCCTCTCCTCATACAATTCGTCACTTACTCGCTATATTATTGAAGACATGTTTTCCGTCTGAAGCTTCTGATCTCTGGGATAAATATAAAGATTCGATGAGTCTAACGCATTCTACATTGCGTTCGGATTGCTGATCAAGATCCCAACGTCGATTTATCGCCGGAAATATATAACGAGGCGCCAATAAAGATTGAGGATATTTGTATTCTCATTTCGAATATGCCACTCATTCATTTCGGCATGTCATCGCCTAACCGCCGAGTAGCAGAAATGATTAAAAGCGATGTTCAGCGTGAACAACAGTTCGATACAACCTTTTAGGCTACTTTTGTTGCTAATAATGAACAACTGCTCACTGCTGAACAAAATAATATATATATGAACAAATTAATTTGTCAATTGCAGCACAGCAAGGCGGATTCTTTTTTTTTTGGACGCACCAGTTGGCACTGGCAAAATATTCCTCATCTCATTGATACTTGCGCGCATTCGATCACAAAATCATATTGCATTGGCAATTGCTTCATCAGGCATTGCAGCGACCTTGCTTGATGGTGGGCGGACTGCGCATTCAGCACTCAAGTTACCATTGAACATTCACACAAACCCAAACGCAATGTGTAACATAAAGAAGCATTCAGGCATGGCTGAAGTTTTGAGAAAATGCAAAATTGTTATCTGGGATGAATGCACTATGGCCCACAAGCATTCACTTGAAGCTCTCGATAGGACGCTGAAAGATCTCAATAATAATACCAGACTTTTTGGTGGTGCTCTACTGCTGCTGTCCGGTGATTTCAGACAGACATTGCCGGTCATTCCACGTGCTACATATGCGGACGAAATTAACGCATGTTTGAAAGAATCATACCTATGGCGAAGAGTCAGTAAATTATGCCTTACCATAAATATGCGTGTTCAACTTCAAAATGATCCATTGGCATTAGCATTCTCCAAACAATTGCTCAACATTGGCAACGGAAAAATTCAATTGCATGAAAATACACAATAAATCCGAGTCCCAGACAATTTTTGCAACATGGTGGCTACCAAAGATGCTTTGATTGAAAGTATATTTCCAGATTTACAAGCTAATTACACTAATCATGCGTGGCTACGTGAACGAGCTATTTTGGCCGCAAAAAGTATAGATGTCGACGCAATTAATTTTAAAATACATCAGTCATTGCCTCGCAATGAAATATCATTCAAATCGATCGACACTGTTGTCGATCCTGAGAAAGTCACACATTTGTGTACAGACGTGTTTCGCTACTGCTCCTGTCTAGCTGAGAGCGCCTACACACATGTATTTGCACGTGCTCGCTTTTACTGCCTCTCGCTTATTGCTCTTCGTAACCCAGTTACGTCTAGTCCTGTTATTCTGTGGGGTTATTTTATAGCTTGCACATGGATGACCGGGCAAAAGCCCAGCTGGCGGCTTTTTTCGTACTTCTGAGTTAGACTCTGATGACGGCTCAATTCCACGTGCCACTTCTCCCGATAAAAGGAAGGACTTCCTAAAATCGCGATCTTGCTCTTTATCACGTGCATCGCGAAAGAAGAATAGTAAGCCGCGTGCGGTGAATAATACAGTACAGATCGACAAAGGACATTCTCCAGCGTCATTAAAACCTGACCCTATCCTCCCATCGGATTTGACCTGGATAAAACTTTGGACTCTCTCGCACGAAAGAGTCTTCATGAACTTGCCTCTACAATCACGGATCTCTTAGAGCGAAATTTCGACGCCTCGTGGATCTTCTTCAATACAGTGAAAAAGTTCACTAAACATCTTCCAAAGACTGTGGATAACGCCAAGACAGAAGACATCGACATGGTGAGAGATGCTTTCGTTCATATAAAATCAGTGCTTACTAGTAATAGCAGGGAAATTAATGATTACATTAACAATAAACTATTTTCCTTATATGCTAAATCTTTTTTGACTAATATTAATAATACTAATAGCTAATTTTAACTTAGAATTCATAATTGAAGAGGAAAATGTTAAAATTATAACTAAGACTAATGTTAAACGTTCGCTTGACGAAGAGGAAACTCCAGTCTCGCGAAACAAAATTGCTGCCATTAATCCTGATAATACCGAATTAATTTATCATAATAGTGACGTAATGGAGACGCAGGAATCTGCCGACCCCGTAGTTCATAGTGACGTAATGGAGACGCAGGAATCTGCCAACCCCGTAGTTAACAGTAAAAAATATCATATATACTTTGAAGCCGGAGCTAGCTACAAGACTTTAATTCATAACATCAAGTCCATTTATCCTGATGCCGAGCCAGTTATGGTCGGCAGTTTAATACACATTATCTTCCGCGATATCGATAGGTATAGGGAAGTAATTAATTATTTGACGGTGAACAACATACCTCTAAGATCGGTTGATCCGAGGTCAGAGAGGCCTAGGAAAATTCTAATAAGGGGCCTGCCAGCTACCACTGATCGTAACGACATACAAGAAGCTCTATCTAACTTGGGCATAGAACCAATTAAAATTGCATTTCTAACAAACAAAAAAACTAACACCACTCTGCCTCTCTTTATGGCATCCTTAAAACCCTCTCCTAACCTAGATAACCTTCATAAGCTTACTCACATAAACTTTCTTTTAAAACTAATATTTCCAATTTCGTCAACTCAGGTATTGCTCAGTGCTACAACTGTCAAAAGTTTGGGCACTCCAGCACTACCTGTAAATTAACAACTAAATGCTTACTGTGTAGCGGATGCCATCAGGCCCGCTCCTGTCCTTTTCGTAATAATCCTACTAATTTTCTCTGTGCCAACTGTGGGGGAAACCACACAGCTAATTTCACTGGTTGTGAAAGGCACCCTAAGAATATAGCTAATAAAAATAATGTTAAAAATTCTACTAATAACAGTATTAAACCTGCCTCTAACTTTATTCCTGCTCCTATTCCTGCCAAATCGACATGGAATAAGAGTACTAACTCTGCTAATAATTCTAACAACCCGACCTGCCCAGTGGATAATGATTCGACTAACTCTAATGTTATCACGGAGACCCATATCGATCCTGACTTGAATCAAAATGTTAGGACTGCCCCCCCCCCAAAAAAAAAACCACACTTGAAAAACCAATTTCAAAGCACAGCTCTCAGCCTGCTAATATTAATAGTCATAACATTCCTAGCAACAATAATAACAGCGGTCCCTCTGACTTCACAGAAATCGTGAAATATGTCAAGGAAATCACTCAGTTATTTTCCATCGCAGAAATAATAAACCTACTCAAAAACATTGCCGAAGCACTTCGTGCTTCGGGAGATATTCATATTAAAATGTTAGAAGTCTTTAAAATCATTTGCGACTTTTTCTGTCCCAACCCCGGTTTGAACCCAGGCCAGGATGTTTCTGCTAAATTGATTTTTCTGCTCTCCCCTCCCTTCCTGAGTCTTTATTCCGGTCGGATTCGGTTTTCCGCTCTTCACTCTAGCAGTGTTTCGCGTCGTCATTACTTCTTTAGTTATTTCTTACTTTTCCACTTAATTTTAAGTTTTTATTCAAGTAATTTTATTTTTACACTTTTATGCACTGATTTTATATACCACGTTTGTGTCACATCCGTGTTTCACTGATGATTGTTACCAGTGATTATCTCTCATCTTGCTACTGGAGATAAATCCACTTGGACTAGGCACTCCAGTTTGTATCAAAATTTCAGCAGTCCTGAGAAAGTTGTCAACTATCCTGTTGAATTCTTGAATTCACTGAATTTACCTGGAATGCCACCACATAACTTGCGATTGAAGATTGTTTCACCAATCATTTTGCTTCGAAATTGGAATCCACCAAAGCTATGCAATGGTACGCGATTGGTCATAAAAAAATCATGGGCAATGTTCTTGAAGCTACCATTTTCAACGGCAAGTTTCAAGGTGAAAGTGTTCCTGTACCACGGATCCCAACGATCCCTTCAGACTCGCCCATTCCATTCAAACGTTTGCAATTTCCAATTCGCTTGCCATTTGCAATGACTATTAATAAGTCATAAGGCCAAACGATGTCAATTTGTGGGTTGGATCTAGAAAACCCGTGCTCTTCGCATGGCCAATTATATGTTGCGTGTTCGAGGGTTGGAAAACCTTCAAGTTTGTTCGTTTATACCCCTCAGGGATGAACTAAAAATATTGTTCATCAAATCGCATTAAGATGAAATTTTAAAAAAAATTTATTCCTGTTAATATTAAGATTAAAAATATATTTAAATATTTATTTTTTGTACATTAAAAAAAATATACCTATCATAAAAATGATTTGAGTTTTTCCTTTCATGCTATTATTTAAGACAATTTTAAGTTTATACTCGACACATTTAAGTTTATAGTACTGGTTACCTCTGGAGAGATCCCCGAGAAACTGGTCACTTGGGGAGAGTTCTTTTTTGATAAGGGGTGAACGTTAAAGCGAAGATCAACGAAAAGAGGAAGAGATTGTCACCAAACATCCCCCACTTTTCGCCAAATATCGGCATTTGCCCCAAGGAAGAGTCGAACAGGTGTTTTTCTGCCGATGGGCAATGGTTTACTCTAAGAAAAGGCAGTGTTTACAAGAAACAGATGGGGAAAAATACGCATCTGCAGTTACAATTGAAAGGAAAAATCAAACACTATATTACCTATTTGAACTATTATACGTTTTGGAAAATTAACTGCCGTGATGTGCTGTATAATCTGAAATGTTTAAATGCTGATTTCTGAAGTCTTATTTTCCAAGGTATAAATTTGCAGCCAAGCAAAACATCTTTCCCGTTTTTATTAACTTTTAAACTGACCAAAAATATGGCTAACAAAAACAAAGTTATGAGAAAATATTTCAACGAGGAGGAAATTAAAAGTTTGACGAAAATTTTCCTTATTCAAATTGCGGAAAATGGGAAACTTTTATAGTGTTGATAAAGTTAATTGTGCATTTTCATTAGAAGAGGTCATTAGGGTAGCACATTTTAAAGGGCAGGGCCGACCTTGCCAATTGAACCTATTTGATCTGGAAAATTAAAAATATGTCTAAACTGAAATGGCTTTAACATATGAGCTGTTATTTTTGAAAGTGGTATAAGTCCATTTTTTCATGTATCGAGATATTTAAAGGTTTGCATTTGAATGAATTTAAAAATATTGGCAAACGTTAATCAATTCGAGTGATGTTTATAACAGTATACACCTTTTAAATTTAACTATGAAATAATAATTATTAAAATTATTTTTAAAAAAAAACGACTAATTTTTTTAGCTCCAAATGGAGTTATATCACTTTCAAAAGTAACATATTATCTATATATTTAAGTTGCTAAGCCGACTTTTTGGGCAGTCCGTGAGAGAAAACTAGTGCATCAATTTACTTCATTTTGGTCTTAAACGAAAGATTGTAATATGTAGATTTGTCGAATTTGGTTTTTGGAACCGAAATTTCTATTAATTAGGGATAATTTGCAATTAAAAATTGATTTCTGCGCATGCTCAGTGGCATGTTTAAATCTGTCTTTATATACTCAGTTTCTGCGCATGCTCAGTGACATGTTTTTAATGATATACGGTCCACGGTTATTCCGACAAACGCGTGCATACGAGGGGTATCTCTATCTCTCTGTGCCATTTTTAATTTTATGTTAATCATGTTTATGAAATATAAAATCAAAGGTGATGGTAACTGTTTATTTCGCGCTGTCTCGCAGTGTATTTATAATACAGAAGACAGACATCGGGAAATTAGGTTATCCACTGTTACTAAAATAGTTAACAAGTGGGACTTCTATCAGAATTTTGTTGTGGATATGTCAAGCGCTGAAGATTATAAAAAATTGCTTTCAGCGGATGGAGAATATGCTGGAAGTATGGAATTAACATGTATAAGCCATTTGTTTTCGGACTATGTGTTCAGGGTGCACTATGAAAACAGTGACCGAACTGTTGATTTCGGCACCGGCAATATTGTGTGCAATCTCCTGTTTTCAGGAAGTTATGATGGTGGACATTTCGATCTGTTACAGCACTCTCCAGTTGCTGTGAAACCACCTAGGACTAAAAAATATATGAAGAAAAAGACATTAACTGGACGTAGAGAAATAACAGCGAAACGTGTATATCGTACAGAATCAACAACCAAACAAACTCGAACTAATCGTTCATTTGATGCACATTATAAATGTGCTATGCTCAGTGATTCGAGTTCTGATTTTCATTCTCATAATATTGGTACCCTATCTTATACATGTGAACATTGCCATGCACTTCATTTTTTGTGTGAAAAAAATACATCGGGAAATTTTACACTTTGTTGTTCCGCAGGAAAAATCAGTTTACCTTATTCTGATATCCCTGATGAAATAAAAAAATTGTACATTGGTAATACTGATAAATCCAAGAATTTCAGAGCAAATATTCGTCAGTATAATAATGCTTTATCATTTGTTTCGTTTGGTGCAGATGTCAAAATGCCCCCTGGAAATGGGCCGTATTGTTTTAAAATCCTTGGTATGGTTCATCACAGAATTTCCTCACTTTATCCTGAAAATTTAAATAATAGTTCTTATGGGCAATTATACATTTTAAATTTTTCCGAGGCAAATCAAATTAGGTTAAAACATCCTTCTAACAGTAACTTGAGAGAAGATGTTCTTAATATATTGAACCAGCAACTACAGATGTGCAATCCATACATACGATCATACAAGACAATGCAAGAAAAGCTTAATGAAGAAAAACAATTAGCAATAAAGCAAAATCGACCAGAAATAAATTTAGTGATGCGTTTTTACCATGATCCCCAATCTGACCTGTCATAGGGACATGACAGTAGTGTTACGGCCAGGGACAGGAGCATTGAAAAGTACAAAATAAAATAAAATAATTGTTAAATGCAAGAAAGAAACAGGGCAATAAAAGAGAAGGGAAGAAAGCCATAGACCGGAACGAAATTTAGAGATAGTGTTGGTAGCAATAAATAGTAGATAAAAGTTGAAGAGAGTGAGTTGCAAGAAGAGAAGAAAAGAAAATTTATGATGGCTATAAAACAGCCCACCCTGCTTGAATCCAAAGCATGGGAAAAAGCTAAAATTGAGGTAGAATTTATAAATCCCGCCCTCGATGCGCATTGGTAAAAGGGGATTGAGGAGAGGCAGCACGGACGAATGGCGATGGCATGATAATTTCCAGATAACCAATGGAAATTATAAGAGGCGGAGACATTAGTAAGAAAATATATGAAATAAAAAATAGTGTGAAGGCAGAGAGATAACCTGAGAAGAGAGAGTCAGTCAGAAGTTTGTGAGAGGTAGAAGTGGTGTCAAGGCATATAGACGTATGAGGAGAGAGCAGTAAAAGTTAGGGAACCGATGCTGACAGTGCCCAAGTGTCCCGTGCCGAGTGTCTGCAATAAGCGACGGAGCCGTATTTGAGTGCATTAAAAGTTTGGAGATAGAAGTTGTCGAGCGCCCAGTGTCCTATGCCGAGTGTCTGCAATGAACGACGGAGCCGTATTCCAGACAAGAAGATGCCCGAATTCCGTTTGATGATAAAGACGACGAATTCCTCATTACGAGTGCCAGCTGCCTAGAGGGAATCCACCGTCATTTGCTGAGGTACCGACTTTGCGTTTCCCTTTTATATTGTTATCATTGCTTCTCAGTGGGTAGCCATAATAATTAAGATAAGAGCGCGATGAGTATAGTTTTGAATATAAGATGTTGAGTAATTGACCGATAATTCGTACTAACAATTTAATATAATGTTTTGTATATATATATGAATTAATTTAGTAGGAGTATAGTTGAAAATAATATGTATAGATGCAATATGAAATATTGTTATAATAAGTGAATGAATCAAACATAGGTGTCGTAAAGAATTAATTTAGTAGGAATGAAGTTATGAATAATGTGTAAATGCCGGAGGAAATATTGAGTAATTTTGGAGTTTATTATTTATGTGTGTTAATATTCAACAAATTTATTTGTCAATATAACCAGAGTGATTTCCATTATTTGGGAAGCACATCAATGTACTAGCCACAATCATGAACCAATAAATTACTAAATCAAATCATAATTAATAAATATAATTAATATAAGAATAATACAATAAACTCTCCTTCCTAATAATTTCATTTAAAATAATCTAAACAATCACGGTTACATGACCCACGTCGATATAATGGTCCATCCTATTCTGAAGTTGCTGCAGTGTTTGAATCATGCGATGGGGCTCCCCCTTCTAACAGGCATATATCTGTGTATCCAAAACAAGGAGGTTTAACAAAAAATGATTATGATAGCATGCATTGTGATCCGATGTGCTATGTTTTAATATGGCCTAAAGGTGAGACAGGGTGGCACATTTCAATGCCAACTGGAGGTAATCGCAAAACGAAAACAAGGATCACTGTTACTATGCGAGAATTTATTTCCTATAGACTTGCAGTTCGTGGAAAGCCCCCTTTTGGGGATTTCAGTTCTGTATTAAATGCTGGGCAACTGACACAGCAATTAATTGTTGATTATTATTGCCGTATTGAAGGCGATAGATTAAAATTTATTCGTAATCAACAAACCAGATTAAGAGTAGATTCTTATGTGGGTCTTGCTGATGCTGTTCGAGCTAAAGCTGATAATGAGAAACTAAAAGCTGGAAGAATTGTTATCTTGCCATCATCCTTTAATGGTAGCCCCCGAAATATGCTGCAAAATTATCAGGATGCTATGGCAATTGTTCGAAAATTTGGTAAACCTGATATTTTTATTACTTTTACCTGTAATCCATTGTGGCCTGAAATTGTTGCATTCATTCACATGAAACTGTAAATAACAGACCAGATATTGTAGTTCATGTATTTCATGCTAAAGTTAAAGAACTCATAAGATTAATAATTATAAAACAGATTTTTGGAGAGGTACAAACATTTATATACACTGTGGAATTCCAAAAAAGAGGCTTGCCACATATTCATTTATTATTATGCTTAAAAGAACATTGTAAGCTGCGAGAAATAGAACATATAGATAATGTTGTGTCTGCAGAAATACCTGATCCTAATGATAGTACCTTATTTAACTTGGTGAAATCTCATATGGTACATGGACCATGTGGGCAATTAAATCCACATTCTATTTGTATGGACAAAGGGAAATGTAAAAAGGAATATCCAAAGGCATTTGTGCCAGTAACTTAAGAAAATGTGAATGGTTACCCTCTCTATCGGCGAAGAAATAATGGAAGAACTTTTTCTAAAATAATTAATGGGGTCAAAATTGACATTGATAATCGTTTTATAGTGCCGTATAATGCTTTCTTCTTAAGATACTTTCAAGCACACATAAATGTTGAAATTTGTGCAAGTGTGCATAGTGTGAAATACTTGCATAAGTATGTATACAAAGGCCATGATTGTGCAAATATTCAAGTAGCAGCCGATGATATTTTTTTGCATCATGATGAAATATCAATGTTTTTAAATACTAGGTATGTTGGACCAACTGAAGCTGCATACAGAATTTTTGCATTTCCCATGCATGAACAATCGCATACTATTATCAGATTACCCGTGCATTTACCTAATGAACAACAGGTTTACTTTAATACTGATAATGCGTCTGATGCATTGTTAAAAGCTAAATTAAGAAATACTGAATTGATTGCATGGTTTGAATTGAATAAGAACCCTACCACTAAAAGTCCATATATATATATCCAGAAACTCCAGTTCATTATGTATGGGATAAAAATGCATGTCAGTGGAAAAGAAGAGTCAAATTTGGAAAAATAATTGGTAGATTATATAATGTTGCACCATCTGAAACAGAAAGATACCATCTTCGATTATTATTGCTTCATGTCACGGAGGCTACCAGTTTTGTAGATATTAGGACATATAAAGGAATTGTTTATTCCACTTTTAAAGAAGCAGCAATGCAACGTGGTTTACTTCTGGATGATTCAGAATGGATGCGTTGTTTGAAGGAAGCTTCTGTTTTCCAAATGCCTTTTCAAATGCGGCAGTTATTTGCTTATATTTGCATATTTCAGCAGCCAAATGATGTATCACATCTATGGAATACCCTTAAGGAATCACTTTCTGAAGATTATCTTTTTTTCTATGACAGTAATGTTAGTTATCAGTTAGCTCTTAAAGATATTAACAGTATTTTTCTACAGCATTCAACTTCTGTATCTGCCTTTAAATTACCAATTATTGAAAATTTTCCCATACTTTCAAATAGTCATTTTCCTACCAATAATAACCTTATTCCAGTATTACAACACCCTAATGAAGAACAAAAAATTATTATTGATCATATTATATCAGTAGTTGAACAAAATAATACCAAAATGTGTAATGCTTTTTTTATTGATGGACCAGGTGGTACTGGAAAAACATTTGTTTATAAAAACCTTATACATAGATGTTCAGAATTGGGTTTTGAAGTAATTGCTGTAGCTTGGACTGGAATTGCGGCTATGTTACTACCGAATGGTCGTACTGTACACAGTCGTTTTAAATTGCCTCTTAAATTGACGGAAGCCTCTGTATCATACCTAAAATTGAATAGCAAAGAGGCAGAAAATATCAAATCTGCTAGACTTATTATTTGGGATGAAGCACCAATGGCTAATAAACATGCTTTGATGTGCATTAACAGACTTCTACAGGATATTATGGATACTGACATACCTTTTGGAGGAAAGGTTATAGTTCTTGGTGGGGATTTTAGACAAGTTTTACCTGTTGTACCGCATGCCTCCAGACAAACAATTATACAGAATTGTATTAAACTTTCACCACTGTGGCCACTTTTTAAGGTATTTAAACTTTCCATTAATATGCGTGCAAAACAAGAGGAATTGGAATTTGCAGACTTCCTACTTAAAATTGGGAATGGTGAATATCCATCTATAAATGAGGAAGAAAATAATATAATTGAATTGCCATCACTAATAATTACTGAAAATGATATTGTTTCAGAAATTTATGGAAATAAATTTAATTCACCAGATAAAATGATTAACTTTGCAAAAGTTGCTATATTAGCACCAAAAAATGAACATCGCAATAAAATAAATTCAAAGCTTCTTGACTTATTACCAGGAAATTTACGATCCTATACAAGCTGCAATTATTTAATAACTGAGGATGAAAATGAAGTTTTGAAGTATCCTATTGAATTCCTGAACAGTCTTGAATTAAGTGGTTTACCGCTTCACAATTTGCAGTTGAAATCTGGATCAATAGTCATACTCCTCCGTAACTTAAATCCTTCTCAGGGATTATTAAATGGAACAAGATTAGTTGTTCATAACATGTATGACAACTGCTTGGATATGGAAATTATAACTGGTAACAATGCTGGTGAGAGAGTTTTACTTCCTCGAATAGATCTAACTCCTTCAGACACCAGTTTGCCTTTTTCATTTAAGAGGCGACAATTTCCCATTCGACTTGCCTTTTGTTTAACTATTAATAAAGCCCAAGGTCAAACTTTTGATAAAGTTGGTCTCTATCTTCCACAACCAGTATTCAGCCATGGTCAGTTATATGTGGCTATGTCTCGAGCCCGATCATTTCAAAACTTAAAGGTACAAATAGAACCAAAAGGCAAAATAACATCTAATGTGGTGTTCAAAGAAATACTTTAAGATCGAAGAATATTTACTATCCAGCCAAGGTGTTCAAAAGAATATTTACTATCCAGCCATCATGTTTGGATGGGTACCAACTACAAAAGAAATACTTTACGATACAAATTAATTTAATCTAGAGCCTAAATGAAAGAAAAGCTCTAAAGCAACGTATATTTTAATTTTTGAGTTTTTTCATCATCAAATAGTGTATTTATTTCTACTTCATGTGCATTTATGTCAATTTTTCATTTTTTTCTGCATGGCATGTTTCTATAAATTTGAGAAGTTTTTAGATTTTACATCTTTGATATTAGCATTGCATATTAATATGGTATGAGTCTTCATCAGTTATTCTTGAGATTTTAGTTATGATAAACTATCATTGAAAAGTCGTATTTCTTTTTATTATGTACAATAGCAAATTTTAATATGTATTTCTGTATTCTCAGTATTATGATTTTCAACATTTGGCGATGATTTGTTGAGTATGATTCGTGCATTTAGTACATTTATTTACTATCCAGCCATCATGTTTGGATAGGTACCAACTACAAAAGAAATACTTTACGATGCAAATTAATTTAATCTAGAGCCTAAAAGAAAGAAAAGCTCTAAAGCCACGTATAATTTAATTTTTGAGTTTTTTCATCATCAAATAGTGTATTTATTTCTACTTCATGTGCATTTATGTCAATTTTTCATTTTTTTCTGCATGGCATGTTTGTATAAATTTGAGAAATTTTTAGATTTTACATCTTTGATATTAGTATTGCATATGAGTATGGTGTGAATCGTCATAAAGTTTTTCTCCAGTTTATTGGTATGATAAACTGTCATTGAAAAGTCGTATTTCTTTTTATTGTGTACAATAGTAAATTTTAATGTGTATTTCTCTATTCTCAGTATTATGATTTTCAACATTTTACTGAGTTATGGAGTTACTGAGTACACATATCAAGTTTTTAGTTTTTTATACAGTAACCATATTTCTTTTTATTTTCAATAGTAATTCAGGGTTCAATAGTAATTTTTTAAAGTGTATTTCTCTATTTAATATTATGATTTTCAACATTTGGGGATGATACATTGAGTATAATTTGTGTATTAGTACATTTATTAACCACTATCTAGCCGTCATGTTTTGACGGGTACCCACTAGTTCTAATTTAATATTACAAAATACGGTGTTTGGATACGTCGCGAGTGGTAGTGTACAGAGCTTTAAAAAAGATACGCATATTCATTGTAGAGTAGTTATGGATGATAATTTAGATAAAAATCTAAAAAGATTTTGGGAAGTAGAAAATATTGAGGAGGAATTAGTAAAAAGTAAAGAAACTAAAATCTGTGAGGAACATTATTCGCGAAAGCACATGAGAAATCATGAGGGCAGGTATGTGGTAACAATGCCACTAAAAGAGGAGCCTACTTGCCTAGGAAAATCCAAAGAAATAGCTCTAAAAAGACTGAATTCACTGTGGAATCGTCTTGAGAGAGACCCTGAATACTTAACTTTATATAAAGATTTTTTAAAAGAGTATGAAGAATTAGGCCATATGAGGGAAGTCACTGAAGATAAAGAGCCTGATGTAGTGTTTTACATGCCACACCACGGTGTGTATCGACCTGAAAAGGCCACTACGAAGCTTAGAACTGTTTTCAATGCTTCCAGTTTAACGAGCAAAGGCAATTCTTTAAATTCGCTGCAATATAATGGTGGAGTTATTCAGGATGATTTGTTTTCCATCATGATTAGATTTCGAAAACACCTGGTAGCCTTTACAGCTGACATTAAAAAAATGTATAGGATGATTCTTATACATCCGAGTCAAAGAAACCTTCAACGGATACTGTGGAAGGAAGGAAAAAATGAGCCTGTAAAGTGCTACGAGCTTTTAACGGTGACATACGGTACTGTTAGTGCACCATACCTAGCTATGAGGACTCTGAAACAATTGTCCATTGATGAGAAGGATCGTTTTTCTCTAGCATCACCGATACTACTAAACGATTTTTATATGGACGACGTGCTCTCTGGAGCGGAGAATCTGGAAGAAACTGAGAAAATGCAGCGCCAATTAAGTAACATCTTAGATTCTGCAGGTATGAAGCTGCACAAGTGGTGCATAAGCAATCAAGAGCCTAATCCTAGCCCAGAAGCCGATTATTGCTTCTCAAACCCTATTGAAACGAAAGCTTTGGGAATTTCATGGAAGCCTAGGAAAGATTGCTTCTCATTTAAAGTAACTGTGAATACAAATGCATTTTATAACAAAAGATCTGTGCTGTCCACAATTGCTAAAATTTTCGACCCACTCGGTTTGCTAGGGCCTGTTGTGGCCAAAGCAAAGATTTTTATGCAGCAATTATGGCTGCTAAAGATTGACTGGAATGAGCAACTCCCAGCGAAAGAGACGAAAGAGTGGCAGATATTCGTCGAATCTCTAAGCAAAATAAATAACATTGACATCGAGAGATGCATTTTCACCGAGAAACCAGAGAGGATCGAGTTCCATGGCTTCGCAGACGCCTCCGAACGAGCTTACGGAGCTGTGATCTACGACAAATCAATTTCCAAGTCTGGAGAAGTGACAGTTAAATTGATTACGAGTAAATCAAGAGTTTCACCAATCAAAAGGTTTACCATTCCGAGGCTGGAGTTGTGTGCAGCTGTTCTTCTAGCAAAGCTGATGAAGAAGACCCTGACTGCATTAAAACTTGAAGTATCCAACATCAACATGTGGAGTGACTCTATGATAGTGTTAGCATGGATCCAGAAAGAGCCCATATGTCTAAAGACGTTTGTGGCAAGCAGAGTCGCCACAATTCAAGAACTGCCATATATGGAGCAGTGGCACCATGTCCCATCTGAGCAGAATCCGGCTGACCTCATTTCCCGAGGACTAGACCCAGCAGAGCTGTCCCAGAACGAGCTTTGGTGGAATGGCCCCCTGTTCCTGAGACAAGATGAGTATCCCTTCAAAGTGATTGCTGTTTCAGACCAGCAAATTGACTTTAATTGTGAATTTAAGAACTCTAAAAAGTGCATGTCTGTTGTGAATATTCCTGGTAATACATTTGTACATAATATAATTAACCTTAGTAATAAGTATGTTAAATTTACCCGTATTTTAGCATTTGTTTTTAGATTCGTAAGCAATTGTAGAAACAAGGAGAATAAGAGTCCCTTGGATCTTAAGGAAATTGAGAAAGCTGAGATTTTTCTCATAACGAGCATCCAAAATGAGGTATTTCGCGATGAGATTAAAAGCCTAAAGAAAACAGGTAAGGTTGATTCCAAGAGTCAAGTGAAAAATCTTCATCCTTTCATCGACGATAAAGGATTACTTAGAGTTGGCGGTAGGCTAGTGAATAGTGAGTTAAATATTGATCAGAAATTTCCCATTTTGTTGCATCCCAAGAGTAAGCTAACACGCTTAATTTTAGAATATTATCATGTAAAATACTTGCATTTAGGCCCACAGGCCTTGTTATTTCAAGTTAGGCAGAGGTTTTGGCCTATAAATGGTCGAGCAATGTGTAGAAAGGTAGTACATGAATGTATCACCTGTTTCAAAATAAAACCTATCGTTTGTCAGCAATTTATGGGTAATCTGCTCAAAGAGAGAGTGAGAGAAAACTACCCATTTAATTGTTCTGGTGTGGACTTCACTGGTCCATGTAAAGTATAAACACCAAAGAAAGGGCATTTATCACAAAATATATGTGGTCATATTTGTATGTTTTGTTACCAGAGCGGTTCACTTAGAAATTGTAAGTGATCTGACCTCACAAGCGTTTATTGCAACGCTAAAGAGATTTTTTGCGAGAATAGGAAAGTCCTCTTACATATTTTCTGACAATACCAAGAATTTTGTCGGAAGCAATCATGAGTTAAAAAGATTGCATAATTTGGTCAACTGCCCAGATGATCATTTATCTGGGTATTTGTGTAATGAGAATGTTAACTGGAAATTCCTTCCACCTAGAGCGCCAAACTTTGGAGGCCTTTGGGAGGCGGGAGTTAAATCCTTCAAATACCATTTAAAACGTGTCGTTGGTAGTGCTAAATTAAATTATGAGGCATTTTTAACAGTAACTACTCAAATCGAGGGCATTTTAAATTCGAGACCTTTAATGCCAATTTCTTCTGATATTGATGATTTGAAGGCTTTAACTCCAGGCTATTTTCTTATTGGAAGGTCTATTAATTCTATTGTTGAACCTGATGTAAGTGACATTCCAGATAACAAATTGAAGTTGTGGCAAAGAACCACGAAAATGACTCAATTAATTTGGAAAAGGTGGAGAAATGACTCTCTGAGTTCTTTGCAGCAAAGATCAAAATGGTATTTTGAGAAAAATAATGTTAAGGTTGGTGATCTAGTTATCATTAAAGAAGATAACCTGCCTGTTTGTAGTTGGCCACTAGGTCGCATTTCTGAATTTTTTCCAGGTAATGATAATAGAGTACGAGTTGTCAGTGTCGAAACTCAACGAGGTGTTTTCAAGAGACCTATATCCAAAATTTGTTTATTGCCTTTGGAAAATTAATTATGTAAATAGATTGTATTTGTATTATGCTACATATTTTTGATTAATTACTTGTTTTGCAATATGTATTTTTTCCTGTATTGCTGTGTAAGTGTAACAATTTTTGAATGTTATTTAAAACATTGCAAGGCCGGGCGGAATGTACGCGCCGAGCTAGCGCACCCTCCCAGCCCGGTGACGTGCTGATCACGTGACACGGTGTTGGAACAGGTGTGAAAGGCGGAAATCGCCAGTTGGCCTCGAGGTGAATGTCTGTACGGACGTTGAGTGAGGTAGCTCCTAATATGTGTGGAGCACATGGCTTTTAGGCCTAATTTGTGATGTTAAATAAAAGAGTTTTAAAAAGTTATACAGTCCGCTATTTAATTGAGCTGTGTCGACCAAAGTTTACAAACACTTAGGTCCAAGAAGTGGTCAAGGTGTGATTGAGGTAAGTTATAAAAAACAATGATATTAATAATGTTATTCTTGAAATTTCATGTTAAGTGAGAAGGAAGTTTCCTATTGAGCCCAAACTAGATATTTGTTTGTTTCAGGTAGAAATTACATTTAAGGAATTTATAGTAATGGAGGGATATTACCATAAAGAGCCCCCCCCCCCCCACTCACACACACACTTTTCATATCCACGAGCTGTCACTGTTTGTTTGTGTTGATTCACTTTGATCCCTTTGTATAATAAGTTATTGAATCATCCAGGCTGTCATCAATTATTTAACTCTTTAGAACATAGTGGTATGAAAAGCATACCACATATTCAAGCTTTTTCTGGGTTATTGCATGTTGGTATATTTTTGCTACCAATTGTTATTAAAGTTCAAATACTTCTATTTTTCAAGTATAGCTGGCGATAGTTGTCCATTTCTGCAGATGCTTTTCAAAATTCTTTCGAGGCTGTCAAATTGTCGTCCTTGTGTACTCGCGTCTGAATAAATTGGTATATTTTACTTAAATTGATTGTTACACAGGCATATTTTTATTGATATCATATCAAGATAAGTTGATAAAAGGTACGCACATTTGATTTATTAATTTAATTACAATAATAAATATATATTACGTTGTTAAACATGAGATGGTAATAAAGCCATACCATCTTGCATTTATTTAAGTATGTATATTCAAACATGCACACTTGAAAAACATTAATATTTAAGTAGATAAACGGACAAGTTAATATAAATAATTTATTAATATGTACTGTAAAACCTCATACGCTTTCTACATTTGTAGGTTTCTATATTTGTATGCAAAATGGTAAATTGCATTTTGGCATATGCTTCGACGTTATTTTTTTATAATTATACATAATCTTTTAGAGGACATTTTTTAAAACAATTTCTCACTTTTTATTTATTTTCATTCCATCCATTTCATTTTCGTTAAATTTTAATGTTATATTAGTAATATGTTTTCTCAATTATACGTTTCTTGTTCGAGGTCCCTTGAAGTACTTATAAATGAGGGTTTACTGCAATTAAAAAATTGCATAACATATTCTTCCGAAAACATATTACTGCATTTATTATTTTAGATGTTCTATAGTGTTGTAAAAAGAAGTTAAAGATGAGAAACAATTAATCAGTGTAAAATATATGTGTATGTTCATTTGAATCTATATATGCATTAATAGCACGGTGGTATAATATGTATACCACCTCAGCACTGTAATGGTAATTACTAAAAGATTTTAAAAATAATTGTTTTCAATTTTAATGGCATCCTTTAGTTTGTAGATATAAATAATTTTGTGTTTGTGCGTGAAACAAAATTTTGTGCATTAAAGAGTTAAACCTGAAAATTTAAGGCAGTACCTGGTGTTTTAATAAATTTATACACTTTTGTTATTAAGGTTTAACATACATTCTTTGAAACTTAAAATATTCATGATAAAATATAATAATACTTTTTTATTTATTTAGAAATTAAAAGAGAAGTTAAAAGTATACGAAAATAATGGCATTACTGTTCGGTTTAGTGAAGAACCATTTGCTGTGGTGATTGTGACACCAATTATGAAAAGAGCCCATGAATTGAAATCCGCAGGTGAAATGATTTTCGTGGATTCTACTTCTTCCTGTGATCCTGAAAATCAGAGTATAACATTCATGTTATGTCCGTGTGATGTACCAATTGCTGTCCTAATTACGAAAGGACAGACAGAAGAATCATATCGAAAAGGTTTTCAGCTTTTAAATGAAGCATTAGAGAAAACATTTTGCGGTAAAGGATTTCCAAATATTTTTATGACAGATGACTCTGAAGCGGATATTAAAGCTCTGCAAAAAATTTGGCCATTTTCCAGAAATTTACTGTGTATTTTTCATGTAGCCCAGTTAGTATGGAGATGGCTGTGGGAGGCAAAGCATGAAATTCCAAAGGAGCACAGGGGTATACTAATGCAATTTTTTCAGCACATTCTATATGCTCGGACTATTGAAGAAGCTGACGAAGCGTACAAAAGTGCATGTGACTATGTTGGGGCCTATCTGCCAACATATGCAAATTGGAACAAATATTTGCAATCCTATTGGGAAAGAAGAATATTGTGTTGTCTGGCGTTTAGGAATCAGGAAGTGAAAGGCCCTCACACCAACAATTTTTCAGAAGTGTGTGTGCGTATTTTTAAGGATGAAGTTTTATGTCGGGTCAAAGCATACAATGTTTTGACCCTTTTAGATTTTGTAGCCACACATTTAGAAGCGCACTACATAAAAAAATTGAGAGATTTTGCAAATAATAGGTGTGCAAATGCTCGACTATTTCTCCTTTCACTGAAAAATAAAGCCTCCATAATAAAAAAAGAAGACATAAAAATGGAAGATGAAAATACATTTTCCGTGAAAGTCAATAATGATTATTATTTAGATAATATAAGAAGTGGTTGCTGCTCGTGTTCTATTGGTTTATATGGTCGATTTTGCAAACATCAATTTGCAATATTTAATCATTTTAACATTGTGACAAGCAATTTTCCACCAGTGAGACCGAAGGATAAACACGAAATAGCAGTTTTGGCTTTAGGAGAAAAGGCATCTCCTAAGGAATTTTTTGAGCCATTACGATTTCAGATTCCTGGCACTCGTACTATAGAAGATATTCCTTCCACTTCAGAAGAAATTTCCCAAAACATTACTCACGAAAACGTTGAATCTACATCTTCTGATGAAAGGCGCCAAGAATTCCATAAGGAGATTTTTGATGTTTTTTCTCAAAAAAATGAACTTTATAAATCTTCTACAAATGGGCAAAACACTTTTTAAAAAAGAATTAAAAATATTAATTCTACAGGAAGCTGGGAAACTTTTCTGCACACAGCTGGTAGTTACATACCTATAAAACGAAGAGGTGGTGCTGCAATTGGAATTCAGCCGACTTCTATTGCAAGACGCTCTCCCCACATTACTAGAGGAAGCAAACGTTTGCCAGCAGGACGACCAGCTGGTGTGCCACCAAGTAAAAAGAGAAAACATTCCCTAGCAGCAAATATATGCCTTAATCAGCCTAATGCAAAACGGCATTAAATTAAATATTTGTGCATTATAAAATTTATGCATTTGTACAATAGTCACTTTATTTTCAGTCTATTTTTGGTAATTTTTAGAAGAGTATTTATAATTTTCAATTTATAAGAGTAAGGTTAAAAAAATAAAGTGTGCAAAACAGCAAAAAATATATAATTTGCATCTTGCAATTAAGATTTTAATTAAAAAAAATAAACAAATTTTTTTAAATTCAACATTTGAATTTTAAAATAAATAAATAAAGCTTGCATTTTTTAAAATTCAACATTTAAATTAAAAAAAAAAAAGAAAATATATTTTCTTTTTTTTAATTCAACATTTTATTCTACTCCTAAAATTTTACAGTGAAATTACTACGGAAATTGGCAATTTCTTAAAATTTTCCATTCACAAAAAAGAAATATGAAGGCATTTATGGCGAAAATTTCTTTTACAAATAGCTTGTTACTTTAAATTACTTTTACATTAATAGGTGGCGCCACTTAAAAAAATTTCATGTTCCTTGTAAAGCATAAGGAAAAAATATATATATAAATGAAAGCAACTAAGAAATAGATTTTATCTCATTTAAAATACGCTTAGGATCAAATTTTATGCAATTATCGAAATGAAAGCAACTAAGAAATATATTTTAGCATTTATCATATTTAAAATGCGTTTAGGATCAAATATTATAGCAATTGCCGATGAAAACTCGATTGACCAATCAGCAGCCGCCAAACGATGTAATGGTGTGAATCCATGTAAGGAATGGGAATATGCAACCGGTCTCAGGTCTCTTCTGAAGGGAGGTCTGCAGTACATAGATACAACACGAAATTGATAGGTCGAGTTGTGATATCTGTAAGCGTGAGGGTTTAAGCTTTTTTAAAAATATATTTTCTTTACATATCTTTTCATCAAAAAGGTCCAAACAATATATAGTTTATTAAAATAGTTTTATGATTTTTGGATTTACAACGTTTGAACAGGACAACGTCTGTCGGGTCCGATAGTATATATATATATATATATATATATATATATATATATATATATATATATATATATATATATATATATATATATATATATATATATATATATATACACTGAAGTGCCACTGAATTAGGGATACCTACCTAGTAACGAGTTGGGCCTCCTCTGGCCTTGATAACGACTGCCACACGACGAGGCATAGATTCAACAAGTTTCGGGAAACGTTCCACGAGAATGGCTTGCCAAATATTGGCTAAAGCTGTCCATAATTCAGTAAGGTTCTTTGGTGCTGTGTGATGGCCTTTCACGCCTTGTTCCAAAACATCCCAAAGATGCTCAATAGGATTTAAGTCTGGGCTTCTAGGTGGCCAATTCCTGACAGAGAAGTCAGAGGAATGCTCATCCAACCAGCCAGTAGCCAACCGGGACTTGTGAGAGGTTCAGTTGTCTTGGTGGAAAACTCCATTACCGTGCGGATAACAGAACAGCATAAACGGATGGAGGTGATCACCCAGCAACTTTACGTACCGAATTGCATTGAGGGAGGTTGGTACACGCACCAAAGATCCCAAACTGTGCCACGAAAAAACACCCCAGACCATGATTGAACCACCATGCCCTTGTACAGTTCCGGCCAGTCATGCAGGATCCATGGCTTCATGAGCCTGACGCCATATTATCAGCCTCCCGTCGGCGTTAAGTAGTCGGAATCGAGACTCATCACTCCATGCTACTCGTTTCCATTCCTCTACAATCCAGTCTCTGTGCTCTCTTGCCCAGGCAAGACGTGCAGCCCGATGGTGAGTATAGAGCAATGGTACTTTCGTAGGTCGACGGCTCCCGAAACCCATACGGTGAAGCGAGCGTTGCACAGTCCGTTTACTGACTGTACGACTGGCACCGTCATTAAACTGGGTGGTAATTTGAGCTAATGTTTGGCTTCGCTGGCTACGTACATTACGGCTGAGACGTCTCTCACCACGCACTGTCAAGGCTAATTGTCCTTTGCAGTTTGCCCGATCGCTAGTTTTTTTTCCACCATCCATGTATTCTTGGTATACTCTTGACACTGTCAACCTTGAAAATCCCAGCTGTCTGACGATTTTGGACATTGAATGGCCCATGCGTCGCGCACCTACGATTTGTCCGCGATCGAAGGCATCTAAATCAGGCAGTTTACCCATACTGGCAATTCCAACAACTAATTCAGAACAACCACAGTACGCGCTATATATGCAGTTACCACAGCGCCCTCACTTGCGCATACATGATGCGCAGCGCTACACAATTTGCATAGGATTTGCTATCCCTAATTCAGTGGCACTTCAGTGTATATATATATATATATATATATATATATATATATATATATATATATATATATGTTACGGTGAAACACCGAAATCTGGAGAATGTCGACTTTCACCGGTGAATATCAACAAACACATTGTCGCTTGGTGTATGTCCGAAATATTTGCTAAATACCCTTATTTCTGACTGACACCAGTAAATGTCGACATTCACCATGCACTAATGGTGAATGTTGAACATGTCCGAGATTTATATTTTCTTCTCCGTAATTCAGTCGCGATAAATTTTTCGCCTCTCTTTCTGAGAGGAATGACTAAGAACTTAAAACACACAGTACATTCAAAATGAGAAAGGAAAATAATAGAAGTTAAAAACTTACTTAATTATACAGTACATTCAAAATGAGAAAGGAAAATAATAGAAGTTAAAAACTTACTTAATTATACAGTACGTTCTAAATGAGAAAATAAAATAATAGTAATAAAAAACTTACTAAATTATGTGATTCAAATCTTATTTATTGCAACAACTTAAACTATTTTGACACTTTGAATTGCACAAGAGGCCCTTGCTTTTACAACTGCATTTATTTGTGGAACACTTTCTTTTGCAATGACAGCGTGTATAACCTTGCCCACCACTTCTCGAATTAGCTGCAGCTGCTTCTCTCAACGAAATTTCTTGAAAATAAATCTCATCAATGGAAAGTAACTTTTGTTTACAAATTACGAACTGATTACGTGTGTAAAGCTGCTTGAGGTTACCATTTTCATTTGCAAGTTTATAGAAGTCGGAGTCTTCTATTCCAACAACAACCGCTAACACATTTCGGTTACATCAGGGACTTGTATTCGTACAGTATCACCAATTTGAGCAGGAGGAAATTGTTTTTGTGAGGTTCGTAACATTTTTGTTGCTTGCAGTAGAAGATTATCTTTCGCGGCCGCTCTTTTTATACAAATTAACTCGTGTTTTTCAGTCAGAACTTGATGTGAAGACGTGGTAGATTGCAAGTCCTTTTCAATATTTTTCTTTGGAATATGGTTTTCGGTATGACCACCGCTCAAATTTTTTTCAGAAGTATTACCAGTTTCTTCAAGCTGTTCTTCGGTTTCAAAAGTATTGGCAATTTCTTCAAGTTGTTCTTCGGTTTCGATATTTGCGATTTGTTCGCTAGGCAAAAAAGACGATGCTATGCCTCTTTTCGCTTTAATGCCAAACATGGCTTCATAAGGACTTTGGCGTATTCCTTCGTGGTATGTAGTGTTCTTGGCAAATTGAACAAAGGGTAAACCTTCTGACCATTTATTTGTATCGTTATCGTTCATCCATGCAGTTAGCATATTCTGTATATCCTGATTGGCCCTTTCAACTGAGCCTTGTGTTTGACTGTGACGAGGCTTTCCATGAACTATCTTAACATCTTTCCACATAGCGCATATTTCGGATATGTCTTGATTACTGAATTCTCTACCATTATCTGATTGCAATACTGCTGGAGCACCAAATGTTAAAAATATTGGAAAAACGTGATACGCTACTTCTTATGCCCTGTTAGTTTTCAAAGGTCGTAGCTGGACAAACTTAGTTAAATGATCTTGATACACCATTATGAACTTATATTCACCATCTCTGTTCGACTGCAGATCTATCAGATCAACTTGACATCTTAAGTTTAATTCAGAACTGATCATTGGTTTCACAACAATACCTTTCTTAGGTGCACTGTGTTTCATTTGGCACTGTTTGCATAAATTTAAATACAACATTACAACTTCATATGTAATATTTTTGTATTTATTTTGCAACTCTTTAAGCATACGTGTTCTTCCTCCGTGGCCTATTCTGGTGTGAGTTTCATATAGTATACTGAACAATTCCTCATTGGTAACATAATACTGTATATTCGTTTCTCCTGGCTTTAATGATACAATTAACTTCTCTTCATCATTAATTTTTAAAACGTCAAAACGTTTTAATCGTCTGTAATCCAAAGGTGTGTTGCACTTAGTTTTAGCAGAAACCACTTCAGAAAGTATTTTAGAGTACTTTTCTTGAGAAAAATAAAAACAATTGTCTTCTCGTTTACCCGCAATTAATGCATTTAACTTTTCAAGAAAAAGATCACGATTCACTGCAGTATCCATTCTGTATAAATTAGGGTATCGGAAAAAAAATTAAGAAAACGTTGCTCTCACCATCAAACCTTGCATAAGACTGACAAAGCTGACTGACTCCAAGCAGAACTAAGGATTTGGCGGGAAACAGCCAGTCGCCTCTTTGTCGGCTCCTCTCTTTTCGACCTCCACCAGAGCATATCTGTGATTGTCGACATACACCAGTGAGGGTCCGAATGTACAAGAATGTAATGAAATATTCGATCTTTCACCGACGTATTTGGTGTTTGTTAACATTCACCGGTGAAAGTCGACATTCTCCAATTTCGGTCTTTCACGGTAACACACACACACACACATATATATATATATATATATATATATATATATATATATATATATATATATATATATATATATATATATATATGAAATAAATTTCAAATCTTTTATTATTAAAACGCCAATCTAAATTCTTTTACCCTTTGGCAATAAAGCATTACCCCTCAAATGCAACCCGAAATAATCTATTAGTTTTCCCCTAAGGCCACGCGCGGGAAGAGTTATATAACAGTTATATAAGGTTGGAGAACTTTCCACCGAGCATTTTTTCCGATAAAATTATTTATACATTATTTTTTATTTTAGATTATCGAAGAATTAACGCAGAACTTTTTGGAAGCTGAGGATGATGATGTAAATTTTATTAATTTTTAAAAATAATAATTTTTTCTTTTAATTTACTTCTTCTATAAATTTATTTTTATGTTTTAGATATTAGGTGAAGGTTCTCAAGCATTCATCGAAGCCTCGCAGACTTTGCATCATTTACCTCTTTATTACCAGGTCGGCTCTGGATTTGAGGTACATATTTTTTCCTTATTTTTGTTCTACTTAAACGCTGTTTTATTTTAACGTATGTTAAAAGTTGATAATAATTTGATAAAAATAACTTTTTTTTAAAAGAATAATACTGGTCACTCTTCAGCTATTACTACTTCGGTGTATGTAAATCATAGGAGCTATTCTGGGGAAGATGTAAGTTGTTATATCTGTTTTTTATAAATTTTTATTACCTAGTAACTTTTTTTTCTTAAAGATTTTAGTTTCAGTTGAAAGATGCTATTATAGTTGAAGAGACGAACCGCAGAAATAATATGAAATATCAAGCAGAGGAAGTTAGGTATCGCATTCGTGTTGACCCAGAAAAGTTACCACAGAGATTGAAAGTTAATCTTGTTTTGGTTACTATGGAAAGTGTTCAACAACTCTTTACAATATTATTAGAACGTTGCAAGAATACCTGCCAAACAACTGATTTTATACGATTGTGTATACACTCTCGAAGTTTAGACAAACCAATTTCCACAACATTAATGGCTGTATCGTTGCTGACTGTCGAAAAAATTGTGACGATGGTCATGAAAGTTTTGCAGTCGAAAGAAGAGCTCCACCTAGACGATGGATTTGCAGTGGATGTATTAATTATTCACCGGGATAGCGGAGCGGGTCGTCAACGTGTCATAAATATAGACGTGGATCGATTTAGAAAGAAATCAATTTTGGCCATACCAACTGATGATAAAAATGGATTATGCTGCGCTATGGCTATCTTATTTGCTCTTGCTCACGTAGACAGAGATAAACAAGCCATCACTAGATTAAGAAACCATAATCGAATGACTCTAAAGAACGAAGCCCGTGATTTGCACCGAGATGCAGGTGTTCCTTTGGGTCCGTGCACTTACGCAGAAATTGAGATTTTCGAACGTCATTTGGATATACAAGTAGTGGTGATCTCATCGCAGAACCTAAACAAAGTAAGCTAGTAACTTCTTGAATGTATTTTAATATAGAATTTTTTTTTCCTCTTTAGATTTTCTGACTTTAGTGATTATTTTAATTTTAGGTGTCATATAAAGGTCGCAAGAAATCAAGACGGGTTAACTTATGGCTGCACAATGGACATTTCGACGTAATTATGAACTTGAAGGGATTTTATGGTTCTCATTTCTATTGTGAAGAGTGTGAAAAGCCTTATCATAATTTAGAGGAACATATCTGCCCAGAATCATGTGCAATTTGCCGAAAGAGAGACTGTACACCTGATGATCCAATACGATGTCACAACTGCTTTCGCCTATGCCGCTCAGAAAAATGTTATAATGAACATAAAAGTACTAGAAATAAACAAAAAATATCGATGTGTGATAAGGTAAATTTACTTAGTTTTTAATGTTAAAAAAAACTAAAAACTTATTGTTGATTTTCTATTATTTTAACTATTTTTTTATAGGTGTACCAGTGTAGAGACTGCTGCAAAGTAATAGAACGGCGAAAATGTTCAGTGGAAATGCACAGGTGCTACACTGTTAAATGTCCTTCGTGTAGTCTATTTGTGAAAGCAAGTGAGCATTTCTCTACACTACGCACTGTAGCAGCTAAATCTCCCTCTGAGAATTTAATATTCTTCGATTTTGAAACTGATCAGTCGACGGGGGAGCACGTGGTAAATTTTGCTGTCGCGCAGTATGCTAACGGAGAAGAAAATGGTTTTCGTGGGTATTCGGCCTGCTCGGAGTTTTGTTCCTGGTTGTTTTCCCACAGCACAAGGGGTATACTGCTATAGCCCACAACATGAAAGGGTAAGATAAATATATTTATCTATACAATGTATTTACGCATATATATATATATATATATATATATATATATATACAAAAGTTAGAAATAAAATATTAAATAACTGTACTCAATTAAAATACCATCAGGCGCTATGCTGCACTACATTAGTATTTCATATATTTCTAACATTAAAATAAGTGTAAATCAGAAAACTAGTGGAATGCTAATCCAGGGAAACTACATCCAAATCCTGAAACTGAAGTTTCGAATGGCTGGGGGGAGTTGTGACCCCCCTACTCCGGTTAAACTAGTTTTGTGCCGCGGCAACACTCCCGGAAGCCCGAAACCTCAGTGCGACCTAGACTTTCGTCAAATATTATTAAAAAGAAAATCAATAATCAAAACAACATTTTAAACATCAAATCTCGAAAAACTTATTTAAACACATTGTTTGTGTAAATTTCAACTATTATATTCATGTAAAATTATAACCAACCTACTGTGTTTCTCACATACCTGTATATTGCTACTATGTAAGGATGTTCCTTATTCAAATATCTTTTATACTGTATCCCAATCTCAAATAATTAACATACCGTTACGGTTAAAGAAAACGGTGTTTATATTCGGTTTTACTGATATTTAAAAATTTTTTTATATTAGACATTAAAAAAGACTTAGGGAAACCCATCTCTAAAGCAAAATTTATAAATTGTTTAATTTTAAAATCCATATCTATATTATTAGTATTGAGACGTTTACATCTTGTTAAAAAATTAGTGATTACATTTCTTTTGAAGTTTAGGTGTATGCATGTTGTCCATGACATAATACGATTTGGTTTAAAACTATATTCATCTCGTTTATCATACATTTTTGTAATAATTGAGCCATTGCTAACTAAAATACTTAAATCTAAAAAGTTCAAAAAATCCTCCTTATTGCACGAAGTTTCAACTAAATTTAAATTACTAGGGTAAAAACTAAAGTCCAATCCTGTGTTATTTACAAAGCATACCAAAATGTCATCAACATACCTAAAAAACTTAACTTCATTTAATAAACTTGTTCCTGTTTCGTAATTTCTCTCTCCGTGATTAAATGGTGGTGTAGTTCGTAACAAAAGGTTTAATGGTCGGGCTGTAGTGATACTTGTAGCGCATTTTAGATATGATTAGCAAAAGAGTTGTTACCTTAAGGTAATTAAACAGGCTGTAATGCTTGTCTACGTAGTTTATAGTGTTTTTATTATAGTATTTCTTTAAAACCCCCTTTTAAAAATTATGGATAAGTACAACTCTAAGCATTTAGCGACTGGCAAAATTGCAGCTACGGCAGCAATTGCTCGGACGGCTGCTAATAGGGTATGCAATCGTTCGTTAAACAGTTACCCTAAGCTTATTACAAGTTATTTTAAACCAACCAATTCAACGGGGAGAGGATACAAAAAAATTGTAAGTGTTTGTCAGAGTAATGTATGTTCTTCAAATGAAGTATATAGTAATAATATATGTAACTTAGTGATAGGAACTTATAATAGTCATTATACTGGTATGGATAGTTTTAAATATAATATGTGTAAAGATGGTAGATGTAAATCATGTCCTAATGCAAATGAAAAACAAATAGATAATTCTCATAGTTTAAAAAAATTTTGCAAGGTTTACAATTGCATTTATCTAATAGAATGTAAAATATGTGGATTGGGATATATAGGTCAAACTGGAAATACCTTAAATAAACGGATAAATTTACATCGAAGTCAGGTTTATAATGCCAAACTTCAATCTCAGGTAGAAGTATCTATAGAAATTAACCATTTTGTGGAACATGGTGTCGAAAACATGAAGTTAACCATAATTGATTTAATTATTAATGACAAGATACGATTATGGTGGGAAAATTACCATATACAAAAGTTTAACACTGTTTACCCTTACGGTCTAAATACGCTTTTATTCGGCCAAAATATAGGACCAAGCTATATTTCTAATGTGTCTTCGCCGGGAGTTAATCCATACAATAGCATGAAAGTGAATAAAACGTTAAAAAGGAAACAACGTGGTGGTGGTGGTGGTACTCGTAAATATAAAGATCTTTTGAAAAAACTAAATACTTTATGCGTAAAGATTAAACAGTTATCCTATATTCCATTTAACTGGATAAAGAACTTTGTTTATGGTGTAAAGCGAAAATGGCTGGGTAATTTTTGGAAATTGTGTAATAGTTCTGATTTTTTAACCAGATTTGGAAAGGACTCGCTTACCCCTTATGCATTTATAGATAACATTAAATCACGTAGTTTTTATCTTGGTTTTAATTTGTCTGATCTTGTAACATACCAAAAATTGACTAAGGAATATTGTGTTGTGACATATAACAATAGTATTGTAGACAAGATAATTTTTTCCAAAATCCTTAATTCTTGCAGTAGTTTATTACCCATAAAAGATTTGTATATTAGCCCTTGTTTCAAATATTCACTACCTATAGGTAGAAAGATTTTTAATTATAACGAAATATCTAAAAATATATATAAACATATGCCAGAATCTTGTGATTGCAGCACGTCTTCCCCTTATTACAACGAAAATTATAGACATGTCATCACTGGTAGCATCGAAATAGTAAAAGATGAGAAGTTGAAGTTCATAATGTATAAGGGTACAGGTTATCGTGTAGAAGGATCTAGATTCGGAGTAGTAAATACTTTTGACAGAGATTTAGATGTTTTTGTGTATAAATTAGCAGTAAAATATAGCCACCCTACAACCACTTTTGCAGAATGGGTTTTTAACATTAAAAAGTTATTTCAATTATCTATTAATAAATATTTACAAAAATATAATCATCACGATCCTAGTGTTTCTTTAAACAGTTTAAAAAACAGTATCGTTAAATTAAGGCATAGTTATGTTATAACTTATGTCGATAAAATGGCCAGCAACTATGCTTTATTATGTAAACGTTTTTACTGTAATAAATTAATTGCTATTTACAGAGATACTTCAGTTTATCAGAATATAGATATAAACAATGACGAAATTAAGAATAAAATAAACGCGTTATATCTACGTATAGGTTTCAAAATAGGCATTAATAAAATTAAATTTACTTACATAGTACTAATCCCCAAGTTTCATAAGGTGCCTATAAAATTTAGAGCCGTAACAATAGGCTGTAACACTTATCTTACTATTACAAATAACCGTCTATTACAATTACTCAAAAACGTTATGATAAAAATTAAAAAAGAAGGCACATATATAGTTAATAATAGTTATGAAGTGGTAAAAAGTATTAGTTACATGGAGGATATTGTGGGAATTTCTAGTTATGACTTTTCGGATTTATTTAACTCTATTAACTTAGATGACTTACATAATATCATTTTAAATCTATATGAACGATACGATTTACAAGAGTTTATTACATATAACCGATATAAATCTTTGTTACAGCTTGTTTTAAAAGAAACTTATTTACACAATGGAAGAGATATATATAAGCAAATACATGGGATCCCTATGGGAGGGGGATGCTCTTCAATTCTTGCTGATATCTATTTACATAATTACGAAACAGGAACAAGTTTATTAAATGAAGTTAAGTTTTTTAGGTATGTTGATGACATTTTGGTATGCTTTGTAAATAACAAAGGATTGGACTTTAGTTTTTACCCTAGTAATTTAAATTTAGTTGAAACTTCGTGCAATAAGGAGGGTTTTTTGAACTTTTTAGATTTAAGTATTTTAGTTAGCAATGGCTCAATAATTACAAAAATGTATGATAAACGAGATGAATATAGTTTTAAACCAAATCGTATTATGTCATGGACAACATGCATACACCTAAACATCAAAAGAAATGTAATCACTAATTTTTTAACAAGATGTAAACGTCTCAATACTAATAATATAGATATGGATTTTAAAATTAAACAATTTATAAATTTTGCTTTAGAGATGGGTTTCCCTAAGTCTTTTTTAATGTCTAATATAAAAAAATTTTTAAATATCAGTAAAACCGAATATAAACACCGTTTTCTTTAACCGTAACGGTATGTTAATTATTTGAGATTGGGATACAGTATAAAAGATATTTGAATAAGGAACATCCTTACATAGTAGCAATATACAGGTATGTGAGAAACACAGTAGGTTGGTTATAATTTTACATGAATATAATAGTTGAAATTTACACAAACAATGTGTTTAAATAAGTTTTTCGAGATTTGATGTTTAAAATGTTGTTTTGATTATTGATTTTCTTTTTAATAATATTTGACGAAAGTCTAGGTCGCACTGAGGTTTCGGGCTTCCGGGAGTGTTGCCGCGGCACAAAACTAGTTTAACCGGAGTAGGGGGGTCACAACTCCCCCCAGCCATTCGAAACTTCAGTTTCAGGATTTGGATGTAGTTTCCCTGGATTAGCATTCCACTAGTTTTCTGATTTACACTTATTTTAATGTTAGATATATATATATATATATATATATATATATATAAAACTTTATTTTGATTGTTTATTTTATTTAAGGTTCGATGGACAATTTGTTCTAAGATAGTTATTAGAACAAGGTACTGCTCCTGAAGTTATACCCTGTGGATCAAAAATCATGTCTATGACGCAGAAGACATTAAATATAAGAATTATTGATTCTTTCTATTTTTTGCCCATGCCGCTATCCCGTTTACCATCCAGCTTTGGACTGACTGAATTGAAGAAGGGGTATTTTCCCCATTTATTTAATACCCCCGCAAATCAAAACTTTGTAGGTCCTCTACCAGATATTAAATTTTACGCTCCAGATCGCATGTCAACCGCTACGAGAAATAGTTTCTTGAAGTGGCATAAAGAACACGAGAAGGATGTGTTCAATTTTCAAGCTGAAATGATAGAATACTGCAGGTATGTATTGACTTTTTCTTTTTTTTTAAATTCATGTTGTGAAAAAAAGGTATATATTTAGAATTACTTTTTTATCCTTCAGATCTGATGTAGACATACTACGCAGAAGCTGTCTAGAGTTTCGAACAAAATTTATTGAAAGTAGTGGAGTGGACCCCTTTTGGTAGCGTGCAAAAACTTTTAATTTTTCTTTTAATTTATCTTTACATTTTTTCTAAATTAACGTTTCATTGATTTGTTTTCATAATTTTATTTTATTTTAGTTATGTTACGATTGCTTCATCGTGTATGGCTGTGTTTAGATCGCGACACATTGAAGAGAACACGTTAGCCATGGTTCCAGGTCATGGTTATGTGAACTCTACAAATTATAGCCCAGATTCCATAAGATGGATGGAGTATATAGCAGCCAAAGACGAAATATTTATAAAGCATGCCTTGAATGGACTGGGGAAAAAAAGTTCGGAGGTATATCGGTAGATGGGTACTGTAGCAGTACAAATACCATTTATCAATATCACGTGAGTTATCTTTCAATTTTTAACTATAAAATATACTTATATAAACGTTGCTAAATTCTTTTTTTTTTCTAATTTAGGGCTGTTTTTACCATGGATGTTCTGACTGTTTTAATTCAGACATCAAAAATTCTCTTTCTGGATTGACAATGTGTACTCTACTCCAAAAGACGGCAGAAACAACCTCAAAACTTCGTTCTCTGGGGTATTCAATAGTGGAAAAATGGGAACACGAGTTCATCAAAGAAAAAAAAAAGATGACACCGAACTCCAAAATTTTGTAAGTTCCCTTGAAGTAACAGAAAGATTGAACCCAAGGGATGCGTTTTTTGGAGGACGAACGAACGCCGTTCGTTTGTATTATGAAAGTTCCGCAAAATATGTGCACTTCATTGTATCCTTGGGTAAGTTCTGTTTATTTATGTCTTTGCAAATGATTTTCATTTGAAATAATCTCGGTTTTACACCTGTTTAAAATACTTTTTAGGTGAATAAATACTGTAGGTACCCGACTGGACATCCCACAATAGTAACCAAAAGTTTTGGAGACGTTGAGGAATATTTTGGGATCATAAAATGCAAAGTGTTACCCCCAAAAGGATTATACTTTCCTGTATTGCCGTACAGATCTAATGGAAAACTTATGTTTCCGTTATGTACGAAATGTGTTGACACTTTGCAACAAACTGAATGTAACGATAGTGAAGAAGATCGTATGCTAACGGGAACATGGGTTACAGAAGAAGTGAAGATGGCGATTAAAAAAGGATACAAAGTTGTCAAAGTAAGAATATTTTACACTTTTTTTCTCAATTTTTCTAGTGTAATTTGTACGTTTTCTAAAATAAAAAGAAAAAATAATTGTTTCCTTACAGATTTATGAAGTTTACAATTTTGAATCCACAAGTGACAGTCTATTTAAGTCCTATATAGACTTATTCCTAAAAGTAAAACAAGAAAGTAGCGGCTGAAAGACTTCTTGTATAACAACAGAAGCGAAAAATGAATATATAAAGAATTATGAAGAGCGGGAAGGTGTTGAATTGGACCCAACGCTGATAATCAAAAACCCCGGGAGAAGACAAGTTGCAAAGCTAGCTTTAAATAGTTTTTGGGGACGGTATGTTTCTCCTTCTTGTTTTATTGATTGAAAAACAAAATTTTATGTATGCATTTATGTACCTTTTTTTAAAAATTTTAGCTTTGGAATGAACCTCAATAAACCACAGATTTCCTATGTGAATTCTGTACAGTCTTTCAACAAATTCATGTCAGATCCAACTAAAAGTGTAAGTTTTGTTTTTATTTACTCTTATCAAGACTTTATTTAATGTTTACTGTTAAACATTCGTATTTTTTTTTTTTAGATTAAAGATGTATACCTTCCATCAGAGAAAATTGCTGCAATTCACTGGCAAAGCAAGGATGATTTTACCCCCCAGGATGCCTGTACAAACATTTTTATTGCTTGTTTCACAACGTCGTGGGCGGGATTGAAGTTGCTTTCCGAAATGGAAAAACTAGGGAATGCTGTCTTGTATCACGATACGGACAGCATCATTTATGCAAGTGACGGAACAAATGATCCCCCCCCCCTAGGTAACTTTTTGGGTGAGTTCACCGATGAACTCGATGGGGATACAATAACGACTTTTGTGTCAGGTAATTTTTATTTATATTGTTTTATATATTTTTAATATGACGCAATTTTAAATATGTATATACGTGTGTGTGTGTTTGTAAATTTATTTATTTTAAATTTCTTATTTAGGTGGGGCTAAAAATTATGCGTATCGAACTTCAAGAGGAAAAACTGCTTGCAAGGTGCGCGGTTTTCGCTAAACTTTGCAAACAGCATGCGCCTTAATTTTGAATCGGTCAAAAGTTTGGTGTGCAGCATGGACAAGGAGACGACCATTCCAACCCCATATTTAACCCCAGCAAAATTACGACAGAACATATGAGAAGAAAAGTTATTAATAAAGAAGAGAAGAAGTTATACAGGGTGGTGTATGACAAAAGAGTCATACAACCAGATCTCACAACCCTACCCTATGGATTTTAAGATATTTTGGTACGTATTATTTTAACACATACTCTGAAAAAAAATATTGTTAGGAGTTATTTACTTATAATATTCTTATTTCTTTTTCTGGTCCCTTTCATATTGTTTATTAAAAAAAAAAAAAAAAAGGTCCTGCACATATTGATGTAATAAGGATGTTAGGGTAATAAAGATTGAATTTTTAATACCATACTGTTTCTCTTTTATTTATTATTATATATTTTTTAAATGCTTAAATAGGAATATATATATATATATATGTAACATACTGGACAACCCAAGGAAAGAGTGGGCGTCCAGCACATCACAGGCAATGAAGAGTAGTCGTGGCTCGAATAAACGACGCGGCAAGTTACGGCATTAAATTTTATTAGACGGCGAATACGTCTTTCCAAGACAATTACAAAATCAAAAAAGCGTACAGGTTTCCGTTCATGTTGTTTATATAAACTTTGTCATGTGATCATCATCGCGATTAGGGATTTGCTGTTGTCTATAAGTCACATGTGGTTTTATATAATCTGCGCAGAGCTTATCTAAAATATTGGGGACGCCGCACCTATTTGAAAAAGGAAGCCATTTAATATTTTCTCTCGAGGTTATTAGAGTTAAGAATCAAAAGCGAAATTTAGCTCGTACGCCAAAGGGAATTTAGAATAATGTTAGATTTTAAAATGGTATGGGGTTTTTAATGTTATAGAATATCCCCCCCGTCCGAGAAGAGGCTGACCAACAATGCCTGCATTGGAGGACAGACTCACCCGGCCATGTGAGGAAAATGGGCGTCGACCACAAATTTGGAAAAGTTTTAAAAGGAACATATGTTTTAAGTTAATTTAGTATGATGATCACATGGCAAGACATTGCACATTTCAATATCGAATACACAAAAATACACTAATGATTTACTAATTTATGAACACAATAAAAACAAAAAAAATTATAGAAATTAATGATCAATTATAGAAAATTGTAAATTATATAAATTTCTTATATTGTTGCTGTGAAAAAAAATTAAACTTAAAAATAAATTTATCATCAACTGAAAATTGCTGTGCAGGGCGGCCGTTCCCCACACAACAAAATCTCAAAAAAAAAAATCAATTAAATTTTAAAAAAATTATCAAATTTTCACTCTACATCAGTTTTAATTTTGAGTCGACTCACACAAATAATAGAATATAACAATGAAAATATCAAAATCAACAAACAAACATGTTAAGTAAATGGAATTGAACATGACAATAATAATTTGAAGTTATTGTACTTTCCTCCTCAACTCTCACAACATTGGGGTGAGTCCAAAACAGTTTGTAAGGTACACATGGTAGCTTATAGTTCACGTTCCTTGTAATGTTATCTACAGTATGTTGCTTGAGAAAAGTACAAAAAAAAATCACAGTTCGGTAGGTTCTGTGTCCTATCATCTCGCAAGTGCAGAATACACAAAAAAGATCACAATGTATTGGCTTAAATAGAAAAAAAAATAGTCCTTTGTATTTGGGTACAAAAAAAAATCACAGTCTTTTTAGTGCTGTGTTATTTCTGCTTCACAAACGTAGAATACATAAACATCACATTATCTCGACTTGTTTACATATAAAGAAAATTAGTTCTTTAGTTATATAATAAAAATCACAGTTTATAATAAAAATCACACTTTCAATAAAAATCACAAGATTTAATAAAATCACATTTCAAATATATCAATTGTATATAAAAATTACAAAACATATCACTCATTATCTAGTTTTCGTATCTTTATTTATCTCATTATTTTTTCTTAATATCCATTATCTCCTTTATTTCAATATTACTTATTATCAACAAAAATCTCTTTTTAATATCTTTTATATTTCTTATTATTCTCATTTCATCATTTCTTATATTCATTTTATTTCGACAATATTTATTCATTCCAAAATTCTATTCAATATTCTTTAATTATACTTATTCATATTTATTCTAACTTTATTTATTTATTCTCAATACTTTTCACTTTATTTTCAAATTATTTATCTACTATTCATCTTTGTACATTTATTATAAGTTTATGTGGATCCATTTCCTTGCTCTGAAGGTACCTTGTATGTGTTCCCCAACTCTTAGTTTCAAATTTTTTAATTCTACCTCTAAGCAGTGAGGGTTGTGTTTATGTTTGTGTAACAAGTGGGTTTTCTTTCTCCATATTGTTCTCTGACTAATAAGGAGGAAGAGTCTTTTAGCCGTACAGTGGACTAACCGTTAAATCTCCGACAGAATATGACTGCGTTGAAAAACAGCATCTTGTATAGTACAAAGATGGAGAAAAAGGAAAAGGTGCAGTTGTCATACCTGTGGGAGTATAATATATAGAAATGGGAGGACAAAAGGAGTGGCCATCCCAGCCCTGTTTTAGTCATTACTCAAGCATATAGTCTTCAGCACTTTAAGTGACTGAGTTGAGGAATTAAAAACAAATAGTAAAAAAATTAAAAAAGATCTTAAACAGTTGGGACGACATCCAACGCGCTTGTAGAGTTGGGTGATAGGAAAGTGTTTTTCAAGAAATAGGAAATTTACTGAAAGGTTAAAGAAGTAGAGTTGTCATAGTCGGTGTTTAAATTGAGATCCAAAAAAAATTCACATATAATAGTATTCTTAAGAAGAAAGTTTAAGTTAGACAGTTTTTTTTTTGTTTTTTTTTAATATATCTTTAGTAGGACAACACATAATTAATTATATCAATTTAAAAAAAATATATAATGATGTTAAGCATCACATAGAAAAGAAAGAAAAATGGATCTAATGTTTGTCATTATTCGTGGTGTAGTTTTAAGTTCTCTGGTGCATTATAATATCTCAATCTGCAAGCATGGACAATTTCAGAATCTCGTTTAGTGTGAAAGTTTGGCCTATCAATTTCATAATTAACTTTTGACATTTGTTTTAGAATAGTGTAAGGTCCAGAATAGGGTGAGCTTAATTTTCTTGTATTAGGGTAGTGAAATTCTTCGAATAACACTAAATCTCCAACATTAAATTTAGATTCTACAAAACGTGCATCATATTTTACTTTATTCCTATTATGGTAATTAATTGTCCTTTCTTTAGCTAATTTTCTCGCCTCATCCACCTGAGGATAAAAATCTTGTTTTTTAACATGAGGTTCATAAGGTAATATTCCAAAAAGTAGGTAAGCTGGGGTCATTTGGGTGACTGAATGAGGCGTATGATTGTATTCATTAATTACTTCATTTAATAGGTTTGTCCAAGGAGTTTTGTTTGTTGAGTTATGTACTTTGCACCTTAATCTAGTAATTATTGTTTGATTTACCCTCTCTACCTTTCCATTCGTTTGTGGATGATGACTCGAGGTAAGTAATTGTTGCACATTGTTATGCTCTAAAAATCTTCTAAACTTTGAACATGTAAAAGCTGCATTTCTGTCGGTTAGCAATTTTTTTGGTGTTTGAATTTGGAATATTTGTTTTAAGCAATTCGTATAAGTTTCAGTAGTTACGCTTTTTGATGGAAAAGCCCAAATATAACGCGTTGCATGGTCAATTATCAAATGTAAATATTTCTTTGTGGAATTATAGTAATTAAATCCGCCTACTGTGTCTAAACTTAAGCACTCAAAGGGTTGGTCTGTCGGAGGTACTTCTTGCAGCAATCCAAACCTTTTCTGTCTTTTCTTTTTGTTTAATTGACAAGTATGGCAATGTTTAACATAATTACTAATGTCCTCATTGATTTTGGGCCAATAATATTGGGGTGTGAGTAATTGCATTGTTTTATTTATTCCAGGGTGTCCATGATCCTCGTGGGCCCTTTTTAAAATTTCTAACCTCAATGAAAATGGTACTACAATTTTTAAAAATCCTTTCTTTCTCATGTAGATTACATCATTTAGTTTTTTATATTTAAGTCCCTGTACATTGTCTTTATTTTGAAATTCTACAATTTTTCTTAGTTCAATTAAATGGTTTATTTGGGTTTTAGGTTCTAGAATAGGGTTCCTTGAAAGCATGTCAGCTTCAATATTTGCAGTTCCTTTCTGGTATTTAATTTCATAGTCGAACATACTTAGTTTTAATGACCAGCGAAAGAGTCGACCTCGAAGATTTTTCACATTTTTAAGCCAAACTAAGGCAGCATGGTCTGTGTGAATTGTGAACTTTTTCCCGTGGAGATAATCATAATACCTGTCTAAACTGTCCACAATTGCCAAACACTCAAGTTCAGTAATAGAATAATTTGCCTCATAGTCCTTTAATACACGAGAGTGATATGCTATGGGATGCAACACCCCATCTTCACCTGGCTGTTTTAAAACAGCTCCAACCTGTTGTTTACTAGCATCCACAAATAAATGACAGTCTTTGTTTACATCATACAATTGCAATATTGGTTTACAAATCAATAAATTCTTAAGATCCTCAAAAGCTTCTTGGCACTTGTCTGACCATTCCCATTTTACCCCCTTTTTCAATAATGTATTTAATGGCTGTCTTACTTTTGCATATTTTGGAATAAACTTATTATACACATTTATTGTGCCCAAGAATCTTTGGAGTTCTTTTACATTAGTTGGTGGTTTCAAACACTTTATCTTTTCAATGTTAATGTTGTCTGGGGCAATTTTCCCATTTGTTACATTATATCCAAGAAAATTAATTTGTTGTTGCAGAAAAGTACATTTAGTTAATTTTAACTTGATATTCTCTTTTTTGAAAATGTTAAATAGTATCTCTAAATGTTCAAGGTGTTGTTCTTTGGAGTCTGAAAAAATTATAATATCATCGAAATAGTGGCATGCAAAGTTAACTTTATATTTATCTAAAATTCTCCTGATAGTCCTATTGAATATTGCAGGGGCGTTCTTTAAACCAAATGGGAGTCTTAGCCATTCGTATAAGCCAAAAGTAGTGGCAAATGCCAATTTCTCAGTATCTTTTGGGTGGACGGGTACATGCCAATACCCTGAGGTAAGGTCTAAAGTTGAAAAGTAATTAGCTCTGCTTAATTTATCTAGAATATCATCAATTCTGGGTAAGGGTTCTGCATCTGTCTTAGTAATTAAATTTAGTTTTCTGAAATCAATACAAAGTCTAGTTTTTCCCTCATTTCGCTTTCTTGCCAAAGTCACAGGACATGAGTATGAACTATGTGATTCTTTTATGATTCCTGCTTCTAACAAATTTTTAATTTGGGTCCTGATCTCTTTTTCCTCAGTTGGCGAAGTCCTGTATGCCCTTAGACTCACTGGTAAATAAGAATTTAGGATTATTCTTTGGGGTTCCATCCTTATTTTGCCTATGTCATATTTGTTAGCTGAAAACAGTCTATTATTTTTGTGCAATAAATTCTTTAATTCCCTATCAACATCTAAATTTTTGATTTGATCATTAATGTCAACATTTTCATAATTTGGATTAATTTCTGCTTTGATTCCACCAGAGCTTTCATTAAAATTGTCATTTACATCATAATCAATACAGAAAATATCATTTTCTTTCTGCGAATTTTCTTCATAAGGGTCAAACATATCAGAAACTTCAATTTCATGATCATTACTATTATTATCACATTTATTTTGTAGGTGTAATGAAATTTTACTTATATCACAAATATTAACCATTTTCAAAGCAATTCTATTTTGATACACACACAATTGGTTACAATCAATTACTAATTTAAACTCTTTACACTCAGGAAGTCCCAGAATAAGATAAGGCAAGTCATTGTCCAAAACATATGCAGAAATGTTTCTAATTATTTTCCCTATTCTCAAAGTTAATACACATTTAGTTGTAATTAAGATTTCACCCTCAGCTTGCCTGACCTTAATTGGAGAACTTGAATAGCATTTCAGTTGACATTGCTTGACCAGTTTTTGTGACATCAGACTAATAGTCGAAGCAGTGTCAATCACACAATTTAAAAAATTCTGTTTCTCATTTTCATTTAGTCTTTTTGTTTTGTCAACCCTATTATTTCTGATAATGTTTCCCCTCAATGACAGTAATTGTCATTCTGGCGCCTGATCTCTTTCAAATTCAGGTTCTTCATAATGATGTTTATTGTCTGACACCGACATCTTATCAAATCTCTCATTAATAGAGCAAGTTTGTTCCCAATGATAAGCATTACTTATGCCAAAGTTAGAACATTTTCGACAGGGTCTAGATGGTAAGTCTACATATTGTTGGTGGTGATTAATTTGGTTATTGGGATTGGGTGCAAAATTTCTATTCAACCTTTGATCTCTGGGTTGCCATTGTCTGAATTGTTGCTGCTGACTATAATTGGGTCTAAACTGAGTTTGTTGATTATTATTAGGTCTAAATTGAGGCTGGGAAGAGTAATTTTGTCTAAATTGGTAAGGTGGGCTATAATTCATCCTAACTTGAGGTTGGTTGTAATAATTCTGTCGTAATTGGTTCCTATTTTCAAATCTAGTGTTAAAAAAGTTATCCCGATCCCCTTGATTAGTTTTGTTTCCTTCATTATTTATTTTGATTAGCTTATTAGCCAACACTATCCATTCTGTTGTGGTTTGAGGAGGATTTGCAGCTATGGTCATTCTCATTTGAGCATTTAGGCCTTGTGTTAGGCCTTCTAGTATTAATTTCTGTGATAACCCCAATCTCTTTCCTACATCAATTTTTTTATGAAAATATTTGGTTAAGTCATCATTATATTCAAATTTCAAATTGGAAAATTCAGAGAATTCCACGCTATCTGCCTCAAAGAATAATTCTTGCAAAGTGTCTTTTAATTCTGTCCAATCTTGAATGTCTAAACAATTGTTAATAAAAACTGTTAGAGCCTTCCCTTTGAGAAATTTTGAAATATATCTTAATTTTTGTCCCTCTGGAACATTTGCTTGGCAAAATTTCTACTCAATATAGGCAAGCCATTTTTGTAGTTTCATTCCCCCCTCTGGGTCAAAAGGAATAAAATCCCTGAATTCCCTCTCTACATTTTCAAGTTGAAAATGGTCTTTGCATTCTGTCTTTATAGTTTTATCTTCCATCTTATAAGTTTAACACAATATCACAATTATATTTCAATTTAAAACAAGAATATAATATCATACAATCATAGTTTACTAAACAATTTTAAAAAGTTTATGATGGGAGACATACAACCTGGTCATGTGATGCTTGTCTTGTTACTGTAAAATTCTCGGTTGCACAAATTTTTATTTTTATTTATTCACGGTACAGCGCTAGGGCTTGCATACCGGCTAAATTAAATTCACACACAAGAACACATCGATGATTTTTAAATGGTGGGGATTACGCACTTTTTACATGATGACACTCGCGAAGAATTTAAATGGTGATCACACGGAGCAATGGTGAACACAATCACCAAGAAGATTCACTCGAAGTTGAAGTCAGAAGCAAAAGCAGCTACATACTTGTGAAAAAAAAAAAAAAGACGCACATTCTTCGATGGCACAATCTGTAAAGCTTCTTTCAGATACACGCGTACACAATTATTATTATTATTATTATCAGTTTTTTGATGAAGCCTTCAAGGTATTTTTTCAAAAACGCGCACATTATTCCGCTCGAAAATCACGATGAACTCCGGCTCAGAAAAACAAACATGTCTCTCTCCATTGCTTAGCACACAGAACCCGAACCAAAACAGTAGCGCACAACACGTACTACATCGGAATGACGGGGAAAGAGGAGATCTCGACCTTGACATACAAAGTCCACAGCGTGAAAATTATTCTCCTGACCGAAGACTGCAAACAGCAACCGTACTTATGGCCTGGAACTCCACTGTGGATTTTCCGCGCAGCAAAACTTGAATTTCTGTTACATATATATATATATATATATATATATATATATGTATGTATATAAATAATTCACACTAATATATGCAAAAACAATAATATTTTTATTTAATGAAAAAAAAAATTACATATTTATTTTCACAATTTCAGCCAAGTCTTTGGAGATAATTTTCTTCTTGTAGGTCTTTTTGGTTTTCATAGATAGATTTTTTACCAGTTAAATAAGTATTTTTTATGAAATCTTGAGGAAAATTGTTAACATGTAGCATTTCTTGAAACTGATCGAAAGCATAGGGTCTTTTCATTCTGCTTCTCAATAAAAAATTAATAAGTTCAATTATATCAGGAATCAGGAACCAGGAATAACATTGCCTTTGTATACCAATTCTTTATTTTTAGTTCAAGAAATATTTCGTTTTTTTAAAAATTCAATTATTTTCTGAGCTTGTTTTTGATATTTCGAAGGTACAGATTCTACAATTCTTTTTTCTATATCATGACTATATTCATGAGAACTTTCGAGAATTTTTTCTTTATTTTCTTCATCATGATCATTTTCAGAAGGGGTCTAAGGAAGTGATTCTTCTGGGGGTTGAACAGCATTCACATCTGGGAATGAGACATATTTTTGCAGAATCTGTATGTATAACTTGCCCTTTTCATCATCATCCATGTTTTTTTTTCTCAAAATACTTTGAATCTGTCAATCTAAATCACTCAAATATTCATTCTCAAATTGCTGCATACGGTCTATGGGTACCAAAGCAAATTTTTTACTGTGCTCCATGAATGAGGGATGATATCACACTGACTGCTTCAGGAAGGAGAAATGATAAGAATCCTTCACCTTTTTGGATCAATAGTCTTCTTTTTTTAAAGAGCGGAACTCTTTTCTGGGCAAGTTTTCTTAATGTTCCTTTAAAAGGTGCTAGTTTAGTTTTGGTACGTTTACTGATTGGAATATTACCCTTTAAAAGATTTAAAACACATTCACAAACAGATTTGACAAGACTATTTGGGCTATTTTTCAATATAGCAGCCTTTCTTCGACTTTTCCCTAAGAGTTTCAGGCATTGCACATCCTTCTGTCAGGACATCCTGAATGGAAATGAGCTCTTCTGTTTGTAAGTTTTGTTTTATATAAGCTGCGTAAACTTCAGTCTTCATTAGAGCACAGCAGTCAAATACTTGTGAATGATAAGCACAATATACCGTAAGTTTGTTTTTATTTAAAATTTTTATCTTAGGACAATCCAAATTTATAATATCGCGATCTAAAAACTTTGCTAAAAATGTTCTCTTTTCTAAACCTTTCACATAAATAGTAGAGTAAATCGAAGATAAGCACTGTAGAATAATACGCAAAGTACAATAGGGTAATGTACCCGTGCACCAGTCCAAATGGTGCCGATTTCTTATCACCCAAGAGAAAGACTTTTGTTGAGTTAGTGATAAATTCTTCCAAGAGTGAGGGGGTAGAAATGACCAGCTGGCATGATGCTCTTCATTGATGGAATAAAAAGCCAATTCTTTAACTATGTAACACATGGGATTTACATGAAAACCTTCAAAATCGATCACAATCGGAGAACACATGTTTTGCTTTCGACGTCTGAGAGATAAATGTCTTAGCGTGGTTCGAATACATAATGTTTATCACCAGGAAATATCCCAGTGCGCAAACGTTCAGTTGTCTCCGGTCTTAAATCCATTAGTCAGTAATTGAAAGGTATTGAGGTAGCATCATTAAAAATTTCTTGAAAAGCTTTACTTTTTCCAGGGAACATCTGTCTAGCTAGATGTATGATTTGACTTTTATCTCGAGGGTTTTTGTATAGCACAAGATAATGTGAATTTAAATGAACGTTTCGCATTTCTTTACCTTGATGAAACAAATTTTGCGTTATAAAGATGACTGAAAGATTTCGGTGATGACTTCCTTTAGTAAAAAGATTGCTTAGACGATTATCATTAACTAACTCCGCCATTAAATCATCTAAAATAATTAAAGCATTTTGAATGGAACTAAGATTAGAGGGTAAACCTTCTTCAAACTGTACATTTTTCATCGAAATAAAAAGGGGCTGGTAACTTCCATAGCTGTAAATAATATTCGTCGGCATAGGATCGAACATTTTATGATCAATCAGTTTCTTGACAAAAATAGTTTTCCCTGATCCCGTAGGACCGCTGAGAAGACACGTAGAGGAGTGAACTAATTTGGGCAGTTCCATTTCTAAAATGAGAAAAATTTGTGAAAACGTCGACTTTTATACATGTTAGATTTTTTTTTAAAAATTTATTTAAAATACAACACGCACACACACATATGGAAGGAAGAGGCCTTTTTTTAAAAAACACTTTATTATTTTTTGAAAACCATGCTTACACCATATCTTTTTTTGACAAACTGAAACAAACGAAAATCATTCTGTTTTAACAATAAATGAGTAATAGATTTCATACAGTGACCTTGACATCGTTTTACAATAAAATAAATACAGTATTGCCCACAGACATTGGACGTGAGACTTTGTAGGGGTATCTTATTCCAGTGAATTTGATAATATCTCTTTATAAACCTTGTTATGTCTTCACCGTAGCTTTCGGGAGGTAATCCATAGGAATCGAAGAAATCAAGAGTATTTTTATCTGGAATATAAACAGCCAGCCAGTGGGTTCAATTTTCATCATGTTTATCCGTATTGAGCACTAATGCGCATGGGAATGTTCGAATAGTAGGTATTTTGTCAGAAGGAAAAACACCAGCAAAATATCTCACAGAAATAGGTTCCCGAGATAAAATGGTATGAATCTGTGATGAATTAATTAGTTTCCAAAATCATACAGGATATTTCGAGCTTTGTTGATTTCGATTAAATTTTCAAATTCAGCGTAGACCAATAATGAAACCGTTTGTTGTAAGGCAGTTCCAAATTTTACTTGTAATCTGAGGTTGCTATAACGAATAATGTTTAAATGTTGACCATCGCACAAATCAGGTGACAAATCAAAGTGGAATAAAGTGTACCCCGTTGAAAAATTCGATCTCGTAAGATACAAGCCTTTGTTTTCTACATTCATGAATAAGTTTTGGTAAGCTCGGATAAAATGATTTTTATCAAAACGAGGTGTGATTGGAGGATGAGGCACGGGCTGACCATCGACGTACACCCCTATGAAATTAATATCATAATGCTTAAATTCAAACGGAGACTTTTTATAGTTGCCATTGAATGCGTCATTATCAACACAAGCGATCACGATGCGATTTGGCATCTGGCCTGTAAAAATATTATCTTGTACGAAACTCATATTACCAGCAGGAATAGAACAGGCTTTGCAGAGTACTCTATTAATAGGATATTTGGCTGTTGTTTTTTCTAAACTTTTCGCCTGTCCCAAAACAACACCAGGACTGACCCTAACTTTTCGAATAAATAAGGAAACATGCTCCAATGCCAGTTTAAATTCATCTCCGTCACCTAACAAACAAAATTCTGGTTTACTGCGTATAAGTTTAATTTTTACGTCCACCATATTGAGAAGAAGTCTTTCCTGATGAAACATGTCCAAGTGCAATCGTCCGATTATGTCTACGGAAGCGCCGAGTTTGAACATTTCTGACCGTTTATTAAATCCTTCATTAGGCTGAGCGTCTGCCATATCAAAAACATTCAGACGACCAGCGGTATCTTTATAAAACATTTCTGATGAAAGTTGGGAAGTTTTAGTATCAAAACCATGATTAAGTAATTTTTCTATCATAGCTCTGTAGGGGTACGTGTTATTACTAGAAGAAACAAGCCTTTCATTGAGACTGATATCGACTTGGAAAAACATAGAATGTAAAAGCAGATTTACAGGTCCTACTTTAGATTCCGCTGTAATGGGTTTACCATCACTCTTTAAAATTTTTGCCTTGACATACAATTGAGTCTGCGACAAATCGAGATATTCTTCTCCGATTCCAGAGATATTGAATTCCACAGGACCTCCGTCAGACACATTGGCAAGTGGATGAAATTCAACACACAGACCTCTTTCAATAACTGTTTGGGTGGGTGGTAGAGAAAATAATTCCAGTTCCGATTTTGCACATTCTGGGGAATCTTTTAAAAGAAAAGCCATGGTATTGTGAAGGTATTACGAATCAAAAATATCACGTTCTTGCACCTTGCGTGCTTTCGATCGAATGAAGTGCTTGGGCGCTTTGCTGTTTTCCTTTTAAGTACAAAAGTTCCTTTTAAGCTGTCCGCGGCCGATCATCTCATCTGCTTTTTGAACTGCCTTTCTAGTTAATTTCTTTCCGCTTTCATTGGCTCGTGTTTTAAGAGATGATTTAAAACTTTCACCCGATAATACATCATTTGCAACCATAGTTCCCGTCCTTAAAACTTCTTTTCCAACTGATTTCGCTCCACTTATCAACAATGGCATTGCGCTACGAAAAAGTTTAGCAAAAAATCCTCCAATACCGTATCCTCTTTGTAAAACTGCTCCTCTGTAGTAAGGTAAACCTTCTCCAGTTTGCCTCGCATAATAATCTTCGAACTTTTTTGTACAGCACGTATAAGGCACCAACATCTTTGTTAACCCTTCTTCTTTGCAAACAAAAAAACAAAATGAAATCTGTTTTCAGAAAACAAGGGCTTTTATATGATTTGTCTCAAGCGAAAATGTAATGTGACAAACACTTTACCTCTTTCAAAAGGTACCGGTTTTCCGGAATGAAGTCTTATATCAATGTGTATAGTTTGAAAATGCTGTCGTATGACAGGTAAGTAAAAGGGTCTGGGATAATGTGCGTTTATAATCTCGCCATCTTTTCATTCCACGGTTACAATCTTTAATAAGGGGGCCTGTACATTGCCTACTATTTGAGGTTCGACGAGATCACAATACACATACATGACAGGAAAAGAAGACTTTGGATGGCTACAAAAGGACTTTCTTGAAAACCGGCATATTCACCCGGTTCAAATCCTAGGAGCTCAGCTAATCCATCGTAAAGAACTACTTTCGATTTTTCGTCTGTCTTGATTTTAACTCTTTTCGTAACAGCATGATAATGAAAATCGATCTTATTTTTATGCGATGTTAATGTCATGCCTTTGATAAGGTCCGGTATGTTTTCATAGCAACCCGGAGGAATTCTTCTGCCTTCAAGTTTTCCATCACCTAAGTCGAATCCAAACAAATTATTGTCACTTCGGACTTTATACCAGGTATGCGGGTATATGAAATCGACCAAAGCCAGTTTCCATTCTCCATTTAAATTAATCGGACTGGGAAGTTGGGTTGTAAATTGCGAGATTTTATTGTTTGGGAAAAAACTCAAAGAGCTATCACTGATAAGTGTGATGTAGAACGACATCTTTTTTAAAATAAAGGTAAGTAGGCTGACTGCCCTATTTATATCGTTTTGACCTCTTCGACCCATGCATTAATTTTATCTGGGTATCCTTGAAATTTCACAAAATATTCAACTTTTCCATTTCGCTTTCTCTTTTTCAAAATTTTTTCTACAGGATAAAATCCAGAATCCGAAATCTTTTGTAGCTCTTGTTTATAAAAGCTGCCTTGTATGATTTCCCCTGCAAAATCTTTCAGTTTATAGACCACAGGAACTCGTGGTATAATTTTATAAATAGTAAAAATTTCCCTTGTCCAATTTTGTTCATATCCTTTTTCAAACACCATTTTCTCTCGGCTGATGCGAACAGTATCTCCAACTTTTAAATCGGAAACGACATGTTTTTGCATGGGTTGTTGCTGTTGATCGTATAATGTATACCAAACTTTTTGCTGATTTTGTAATGTAACGGATGCGGGTTCTGTTTTAATACTACGATGCCAGGTGTGATTATAACTATGCATCAGCTTGTCTATGACATCAATGTAACGTTTCGTATTCATTTCAGTAAAATATTTCCACATCTTAGTTTTAAGTGTACGATTAAACAGTTCAACTACCGATGCTTTTGTTGCATTGTGCGTTGTAAAAAAATGAACTTTTTTCTTTTTTAAGAAAATTTGTACTATTTTATTGGTAAACTCTTTACCAGCATCAGTCTGTAAAGATTGAGGCATGCGTTCCGAAAATATTTTTTCGAAGGCAGCCATCACAGTTTTAGATTTCTTATCTTTTAGAGGTATAGCCCATGCATATTTTGATAAAATATCAATGCATGTCACTAAGTATTTATAATCATCATTATGAGATGCGAGAGACTGCATGTCTACTAAGTCAGATTGAAACTGCTCGTTTATGCCTCCTACGATAACACGATTTCTCTTGAATTTGTGTCTCAAGGGCTTGTGCAAAGTATAAGAATCTTTCGTTTGCAGCCATTTCTTTATGTCTTTCCCTTTCACGCGACCCTTTAATGCACGTTGTAAAGCACTGATACCACCGTAACTGGCGGGTAGCTTTGGGTTCTGATATGTTTGAATCAACGCTTCCATTGCAACAGCTGTTATGGTCTAACCTAAGGGATATATTCATAATGACTTATGAATAAGATTTAACTCTCCTATTTATATACTTTTGCTACCTTATTGTTTTAAGTATATAGCTTCTATATAACTAAATAATTTAAAAAAATAAAAGAAATTCTAAAAAACAATGAATAATGACAAATAAACACGTGAAAATAATTAACACATTTAAAAATTTATAATATATACAAATAATGTTCAGTACAAATCTTCAAAATATTCAGATGCATTGGCTGGACAAAGTACATTTCTAACCTCTCTCAACACATCTTTCAAATTTATTTCTTTTAGAAATTTTCTTGTCACATACATTGCAGGTTTTGCTAACACCAGAAAGTCCTTATGTTCCCCCAGCCTAGAGTAAAAAGACTTCAATTTCTTGAACACCCACCGCAAAGGCGGTTGAATCAAACGTTTCCGTACGATTCGTAATTACTTCTTCTGCTATTAATTCAGGATTTTTCAGGCCACCCGTATCCATCCGGCAATAACTTAGAGAGTCTCGAAGCAGTTGCCGCAAACACTGTGTACCAAGACTTACATCTAAAGCCTCAGGCAAACTTTCATCGATAGGTCTTTCCTCATATGACATGTAGGCACTGATAAAGTCAATAGATTCATAAACACGATCCAGTACAACTGTAACAATATCGTGATACTGTTTCATCATTTGCACCCAGTGCGAAGAAGACAGATTAATAGATTTAGTTACAACTTTACCATGTTGATCCCTTTTAAATCGGGTAAATGTGTAATGTACGAAGTCTGAACTGTCAATTCTGAAGTCTTCCTCTCGATACACAAGGACTGCGTTTAAATCTTCGATCTTTTGAGGTAAAGTGTGGGGTCTCATAATATATTCAGCCCAACTGGGAAGTAACGTAACACCTTCTGCGGTTGGATAGAACGTGTTCCCATATTTCTTAAACCGTCTGATATGAACGGACACATATCCTCGAAAAGTTTTTGGAAAAACAAATATAGAATCACCTATGTGAAACATCCCTTCCGGAATTTCATCATCTTTAAATATACCTTCCTGAAAAAAAGAACAATAATGTAAGAAAAGAAATTGAAATTTCTGATGAATAAATGTAAAAACTATGAAAAACCTGACTCCATTATAAAAAAGAACTTACCTTAGGTTTATCTTGCTTTATTTTCTTATTATTTCCTTCCGTATCCATATTGTCTGCAAGTTTCCGCTCGTTGTCATGTCTGCCTTCCATATTAGGTACAGTATCCATCTTTTTTCAGTTTCTCCGAACACAATATAACAGAAAATGGTAAAACCCCTGCAACTTCGTAGCAACTTTCACCTGAAACAAGATAATCTCACGACCGCGTGTAACACACTACTACTGCAGACCTCCCTTCAGAAGAGACCTGAGACCGGTTTTAAGGTTGCTGCCTCGGGGAGGTCGATTCTCAAAATGAGGGGTCGGGGATAATCAACACCCCAGTACCACTTCCCGCGGAAAGTATTTATCGCTCTTTAGGCATTAAGAAAATTATGAAGGTTTTAATTATTTAGGCTTTAAGAAAACCATCGCATGTTTTGATTTCCATTTCCATGTAATCAACGTATTTTGGGACTTTTTACCCTGCATCGTATTACTTACTATTTCCCGAAGTAATGTAAGGGAGTTTCAGAAAACCTCAATAAAATTTAGAATCATGTTTATTTTTATAAATACTGGATCATACAAAAATTTATTATTATAGATACAGATTTCAAGTATTTTGGTTTTGCAACTGTTATTTTTTCTTTCGCCAAAGGAGACGCGATCTTTTTCGGTAATTTTGTTTTCATTTAAGGGGTCTCGGGAGTCTTATTTTTTTACTGAAGGTGCAATTTAGCATCATATCACATTTAGTTTTATTTCTCATTCCCTATAAAACATAAATACATGAAATTTTTGCCACTGAAAGCTTAATATATGTTCTATGTAGAATAATTATTTCAATGTTCTACAACTGGTATTTTTAAATTTTCCATTTTTAATTTTGATGAAAATTTTAAAATTGTGTTTTGGCTTGCATCCATTGCGCGCCAGACTGTAGCAAAACTGTTGACTCTAGATTTCCAAAAAATATTGATAAAATTGTATAAGTAATGTATATTTAACGCATACTCCATTTTTAAGCAATTAAAAACTTAAATTTTTTAAATTAAAATTAAAATTACAAAACTTTGAAAAAATGCATTTTTTTATTGAAAACATGTTAATTTTAAATAATTAATGCAATTAAAAATACTAAATTTGAAGTATACATTATTCCTTGCATCAAAATAAACGTATTCACCAAGTTTTATAGAAATTGCTTTATCAGTTTCTTTATCAGTCAAAAAATGACTGCAAAAAAGTCACAACTCTAGTATAATTTTACCCCAATTTCCCCCTCCAAATTTCGGAATAGAACTGCACTTTAAAAGCACCGGCCTTAGATATTGCGGGGCCCAACTGCAGAAATTGCGATAAAAATATAATGTACAGATATTTTGATAAAAATATATGTATACACTGGCCTGTGGCGGCCTTGTGGTACAGCGCGCTGGCTTTCGGTGCTGAGGGTGCTCGGATCGAATGCGGGCGTTGCGCCACTGAAAATGCCTTCGTTTATGTCGTCCCTTTATAGAGGGGGTAGTGCTGGTCCGCTTATATGGCACCCCCATAATAAAATATTTGAAAGTGGTGTATGTCCACTTTAAAAAAATGAGTTAACGGTGATTTTAGTACGATATAGACACCTTTTTTTCGTACGATTTTTTCATAAAGTAAACAAAAGAATTTTGGCTATAAAATGTTATCGCAAAAAATTTTTTTTTAAAGTGGAATAAGTCCATTCCGAATAATTATAATAAAAGCAACTTGCTTATTGCAATTATAATTGATTATTACGACTTCAGTGTACACTACGCTTTAGCATATATTACTTAGCTAGTGTCTTAAAAACAACATCTTTACAAGATAACGGTATTATTGTTCTGATTAAGTGGTGAGAAGTAATTTCACTGATTTTGTTTGGTTTTCTTTCGCAATTCCTACTGTTTGGTTTGTGTTTCTTATACTAATAGATTGCAGCGTGAGTATTATTTAAATATTTTTATTAAAGCAGAAAATCAAAGTTTTAGATAAATAACATTGAATACAGTTGTTACAATGAGTTCACATACCTATAAAAAGGACGATAATATGTCAATTTGGTCTGATAGTGATGTTGGTAAGTAAGAGTTTACATAAAAATATCCATTTCATTGAAGCTAATGTATATAAAAATATGGACTTGAATTTCCACTTGTTTTTATTTTTTATAATATGTTATTTTTGAAATTGGTATAAGTCCATTTGGAGCTAAAAAGAATCGTTTATTTTTTAAATAATTTTAATAATTATTATTTCATAGTAAAATTTAAAAGGTGTATAGTGTTAAAAACATCACTCGAATTAATTAACGTTTGCCAATATTTTTAAATTCATTCAAATACAAACCTTTAAATATCTCGATACGTGAAAAAATGGACGTATGCCACTTTCAAAAATAACAGGTCATATGTTAAAGCCATTTCAGTTTAGACATATTTTTAATTTTCCAGATCAAATAGGTTCAACTGGCAAGGTCGGCCCTGCCCTTTAAAGTGTGCTACCCTAATGACCTCTTCTAATCAAAATTCACAATTAACTTTATCAACACTATAAAATTTTCCCATTTTCCGCAATTTGAATAAGGAAAATTTTCTTCAAACTTTAATTTCCCCCTCTTTGAAATATTTTCTCATAACTTGGTTTTTGTTCACTTTTAAACTGGCCAAAAATATGGCTAATAAAAACGGGAGGAAAATAGATTTCAGAAATGAGCATTTAAACATTTCAGATTATACAGCACATCACGGCAGTTAATATTCCAAAAGGTATAATAATTCCAATCTATACTTATATATAAAGAGAGAGCGATTTTGTACGTGGAGTGTAATCTTCAGAACCACTGTACCTATTTGAAAAATTCCTTCACTGTTTGAAAGGTACATTATTCCAGATAGACATAGGCTATATATTATGTATATCTAATCAGTAGAAATAAAGTTAGGGGCTTAATCCTAACAATCTCCATTGTTACCGCTACTGTCCTCTACCGCTTTTTGTGCCGAAGTCTTCAACGATCCTTAGCGTGGTGCTATCTATACTTATATATAAAGAGAGAGAGATTTTGTACGTGGAGGGTAACCTTCAGAACCACTGTACCTATTTGAAAAATTCCTTCACTGTTTGAAAGGTACATTATTCCAGATGGACATAGGCTATATATTATGTATATCTAATCAGTAGAAATAAAGTTAGGGGCTTAATCCTAACAATCTCCATTGTTTCCGCTACTGTCTTCTACCGCTTTTTGTTCCGAAGATTTCAACGATGCTTATCGTGGTGCTATCGCGGAGGGCTTCTGTTCTAACGCTAGCGGTTCGAACCTAGCCGTTCTCCGGCACGCCTTTTTCTTTTAAAAAATTTATTTTAATTATTAACTAACATAAAATTAATTTAAGGTATTATTTAGGTTATTAAGGTAAAAAAAGATTTACAATTTATTGGCTATCAACTGGAAATTTGTTGGTATAATTTTTTGTTCAACCCGGACAAAGTCGGGAAGGGCCGCTAGTAGGTAATATAGTGTTTAAAATTTCCTTTCAATTATAACTGCAGATGTGTATTTCTCCCCATTTGTTTCTTGTAAACACTGCGTTTTCTTTAGACTAAACCATTGTCAATCGGCAGAAAAACACCTGTTCGACTCTTCCTTGGGACAAATGCCGATATTTGGCGAAATGTGGGGGATGTTTGGTGGCAATCTCTTCCTCTCTCGTTGACGTTCGCTTTAACGTTCCACCCCTCATCAAAAAAGAACTCTCCCCGAGTGACGAGTTTCTCAGGGATCTTGTCTTCAGAGGTGACCAGTACCGGTGATATGCAATCACTTTTCATCAAGAACGGACACGTAACGACAGCGTTGCCATTTTTAAAAACATAATACTCGAAAAATACGACGATTGATAGTGACGTCACAAGGTATTACACCCTTTCCAACAAGGTGGGAAATTTTCTAAGTTCACCATCCAAACATAAATGTGTTGCCATTTCACATTAACCGAACTTTCACCTCTCTTGTTTCACTTCACTTCGTACTTTTCCAAGTACCCGTTCCACGAGAAACAACTCACCACTGACCCTCAAGTAATTTATTTTTCAGCAGGAGCCCAACCACTCAATCCTACTCTGGCTTAAAAACACGTGGGTGACTAGATCTCGAAAAAAATTTCTAAGTCCCATTCCGAAACTAACGAGTGTAGCCATTCCGTAAAAGATAAACTTTTTACTACCCCCTGAAAAAGTTACTATTTTATTTCATTTTGAAAGCAGGAGCCCAACTACTCAACTCGTCAACCCTCTGAAAGTTTCCCCCCCCCAAAAAAAAATTTCAGCAGAAGGAACCCAACTACTCAACTCTACTGAACTCAGCCTGACGTCACTCGGCCCCGCCCCCCTTTGATGACGTCACTTCTGTAGCACATAGTGGCTGGACTACTACTAGCGTGATTCATCATAGTGGATGTCAAAGCGTTGGAAACAACTGTTTTTCGCTTATCAAGAGATTCTGTGAGAACTTCAAAATTGTGAGCGTCCGCAGTCAGTATTTTCGGTTTAACGTCACCGTGTGGATTTTTCGTGGAAAAAAAAAACGTACGTACATAATAAAAGAAAAACAAACGATGAAAATAACTCGAGTTCAAATAATAAGATATGGTTAAATATTGATACTGGATCTTCGGTGAATATAATTCCAAGTAAAATTGTTGAAAAATTAAATGTTCCCATTAGAGAAAATAAAGTGATAAACGTGAAACAAACAAAAGGGCTAATACAGCTTAACAAAACATGCAATCTCTACCTTAAAATTGGTAATATTGTTAAATCGGCAGAGTTTTTCATACTTGACATCGATTTACCATATGCCCTCTTGGGTTTAAAGAGTTGTGTTGATTTTCGTTTGGTAATTAATTGTGTGAACCAAATTGTTGAGCAGGATGGGAGAAAACTGATCACTTTCTCTAGTTCTGAATGCAGCGATTTGTCTTTGCATATCATACCCGAAAATCATGTTGAGTTAAATGTTAATAACGTTAAAGAAAAAAAGGAAGTAAAGACAAAGTCTAAAAATAAAAACGTTTTAACATTTTCGAATGTTTCCGAGATGGATTCTGGTAATGGGTGCACACATTATCAGAGTACAGTCGAGGAAAAAACGAAAATGAGTGAAAATGTAGGAAGTTCCGAAATAAAAGAACTTTTAGAGGAATATAAAGACATATTTGCGAAAAATAAATATGACGTGGGATCAGTAAGAAAAGAACCACAAAGAGTGATATTGACTTCCGATTTGCCAGTTTCGTTACGCGCATATAAAACTTCACCAAAACAACAAGAAGAAATTGATACTCAAATTGAAGAGTTATTAAAAGCCAATATCATAAAAGAAAGTTCGTCTCCATTTTCGGCACCAGTAACACTTGTTTATAAAAAAGATGAAAACAAAAAGAATAGGTTATGTATTGATTTCAGGAAATTAAATCAGGTGACGAAGTCGGATGCCGAACCATTACCGCTAGTCGAGACATTGATTGATAAACTAGCTCAAAGTACATATTTTTCAAAATTGGACATGGCCTCAGGTTACTGGCATATCCCTATTCACCCAGATGACACAGAAAAACTCGCTTTTGCAACCCATAATGGATTATATGAATGGCTACGTTTACCTTTTGGTTGACGCAATGCACCCAGCATTTTTCAGAGAACAATTCGTAGAATTTTCACTAAATATAAAATTACATTTGCTGCAAATTATTTTGATGATATTTTAATTTTTTCAGATAGCTATTCTAATCATATTGAACACATTCAACAAATTTTTGATACCCGCAGACAGGAAAACTTAAAACTAAAATTTTCTAAATGTTCCTTTTTACAAAAACAAATTCAATTTTTAGGATATGAAATTACCAATGGGATTGTCACTCCGGATAACACCAAGATTGAGGTTATTAAAAAGCTAAAACCACCCAATAATGTAAAATCTTTACAAAGATTTCTCGGTTCAATTAATGTGTATCATAAATTTATTGACAAATATGCCACTATTAGACAGCCACTAAATAACTTGTTAAAAAAAATACACCTTTGCAATGGACTGAGAAATGTCAAGAAGCGTTTGAAATGTTAAAAAGAACTTTAATTTGTAAACCTGTGTTGAAAATTTTTAATCCAAAAGCTGAATGTCATTTATGTTGATGCCAGTCACACTGGTGTAGGAGCGGTTTTAAAACAAACAGATGCTTCTGGTGTCCTATACCCTGTCGCGTTTCACTCCCGCTCATTAAAAGATTATGAAAAAAAATTATTGCATTACTGAGCTGGAATGTCTCGCTATAGTGGATTCTTTAAATAAGTTTCATCATTATCTTTTCGGACAAAAATTTACCATACATACGGACCATGCGGCTTTAGTTTGGCTCAAAAATGTTAAAACCTTAAAAGAAAGATTGTTCCGCTGGTTTTTGCAGTTAAGTATGTATGAATATGATATTAAATATACAAAGGGCACCACAAACATCGAAGCAGATATGTTCTCTCGTGCTGTACCAGATAACAATGTACACAATGATGTTATTGTAAGCAATGTTGAAACTCAGGTATCACATCTCTTGCAGTTGAGTGAAATTACCGAGGCTCAAAAAAATGACAATTTAACTGGAAAGTTTGTCGAAATTAACAATGTTTTATGCCTTCGTAAAAAAGGGTTTACAAAGATTGTAGTACCTTTTTCTTTAAGACTGAAATTACTCAAAATTGCTCATGAAAAATTTGGCCATCCTTGTATTCAAAAAACAATTAATTTGCTCACCCCTGTTTATCATTGGCAAAATATAACTTCTGATATTAGTAATTTTATTAAACATTGTCATACATGTCAGGTAAATAAAAAACCTCGACAAAAAAGATTTGGATTTTTGCAATCAATGCCTCCGGTTGACAAGTCATTTGACTTGATTGCAATTGATAGTGTGGGTGGCCTTAACCATTACAATTCAACTAAAAAATACCTGACGTTAATTATTGACCATCACACTCGATTTATATGGGCTTTTGCTTCAAAATCAATTACAACAGAAACTTACACTAACTTCCTAAACCAAAATTTCAAATTCAAGTGCCAAAGAGTATCTTAAGTGATAGAAATCCAGCTTTCACATCTTCTCATTTTAAAAAATTTCTTAAGCATTATAACGTTAAACAACTATTGACTACAGCACACAGACCAGAAACTAATTGTAAAGTGGAGAGATTAGGCCAAACAATAATCACACGTTTAAAATGTAAAATTAATGAATCATCTACAAAAGTTCCATGGCCTAAATTACTAAAGGAAGTAACTCACGAATACAACTTGACCCCCCATTCCGTTACTAAATTTCCACCAGCCTATTTAATGTATGGCACAATTCCATATACAAATCCGTTAAAGGAAAGTATTTATCCTCCTGTTGAAGAGGCGAGAAAAATAGCAGTTCAGAGAACAAAACATTACCATGAAAGGAATAAAATACATTACGATGCTAGATTTGTGGATATACAATTTTCACCTAATGAGTCAGTCATTTATGAAGAATTTAAATACCCTAATACTAGGAAACTGTCTCCAATTTTCAGTTTCCTTAACAAAATTTCTGACGTTAATTATGAAATTAATAAGAAAAATACCCACTCTCAAGAATCTTCAGAAGTTGTGCATGTTTCGAAGTTACGAAAATACCATGTACCAGAAAAATTAAAACTGAGTCATGAATAATGTAAATAAAGTATGTATGTTTGTATATTATTATAGGGTTGTATTTTTTTTTACGTATTGTTGTATTGCAATTTTTTTCAGTATTATGATAGTGCATTTGTATTTATTTTTATTTGGCTCAGCAGTGAAAGGACAATAATTTCTCTGCAAAAGACTGTATAAGGCAAAAAACAAAACAACCATGGTTGTCACCACATGTTTTTCTTCAAGACGTCTTATATGTTTATGTTGTATTGTGCTTGAGCATTCAGAGTTCTGAATATTAGTTTTGTACACAGAAGAGTTGGTGGATAGGTTCAGTTTTTAAATTGTCAGAATAGGTAAATTAATTTTTTTCTTTTTGTTTGGCATGGGGAATTTCTTTTTCTTTGAGGGGGGGGGGGTGTAATATAAAAATAATTTTTTATTAATTATCTGACTTGTCTATAATCCTATAAAACATAATTTATTCCATTTCTAATGATGATATAATAGCTCTTAAAGTTTGCAGTAGTTAATCCCTTCGTTCCCCTATAGACAGAGAAATATCCTGATAAGACTTAGAACAGCCTCTGTCTAGGGAGACTGAACCGATAAGAATCATCGGACACGCCCTAGTCCATGACGTAGCATAGCGTCATAGGGATTATTGCTTACACCAATTCTTCTGTATGTTCCCGATATAAAATGTGAACACGGCTAAAAGCCGCGCTCTTCCTGATAATGTTTGAACATAGAATGTATCACAAAGTCTAGCTCCCTTCCTATGGGGGAACTACGTATAAAACGACAAATAAATGTGTTAATTCAGTCGCCTGTTTACTGCGTCCCAAGAATTCCTTTACAGGTGTTCCAGTATCAGCTGTTCCAACGATGCCTATTGCTATGATATTACATATATATATATATATATATATATATATATATATATATATATATATATATATATATATATACATACGTATGTATGTATAAATATTCTATATTGATCAGGTAAAATATACAAACTAAAGAAAATCAGATTAAATAATCATACAATTACCAAGAACACATATAAAAACTCGGAACAAAATCAAAGAACTGAACTGGTCACTTAAACAGCAGAAAAAAATCCGTGTACTGACATTTGACCATTCTGAACTATTTCGGCAACCCTTGTGACGTAGCTCATCGAGGCGGCTCTCCCGGCGGGAGTAGATCGAGCCGCGGCGCAAGGATTGGCGCAAAATCATCTTGGCGAGAGTGGAACACATATACGGAATCTTAGCCAAGAATTCTTTATTTAATGTTCATTACTAGTTTTTATTATGTCGTATCTGTTTATGTCAATAATGTAAGATTCAGTAAGTAGATGGTTTTCCGAATAATATGCCTGTTAAAGCTTTCTTGTTATTGTTTTGCATTATAAATATTGGAAACATTAATTGTTTCAGTTATGTATTCTTTATAACTATTTATGCTTTATAAATAACAGACTCTAATGGCTAAGTATTTTTTCATGTATCCTTTTTGTTACTGGCTGGTGTTAAGATGGATTTATTTGATTTAATGTTAGTGTTATCAATTACTGTTTTATATATATAGATATAAATATACTCATATATATATTCTTACAAACACACACACACATATATATAACATTAAAAACCCCATACCATTTTAAAATCTAACATTATTCTAAATTCCCTCGGGCGTACGAGCTAAATTTCGCTTTTGATTCTAAGTTCTAATAACCTCGAGAGAAAATATTAAATGGCTTTCTTTTTCAAACCTGCGCGGCGTCCCCCAACATTTTATATAGGCTCTGCGCAGATTACATAAAACCACATGTGACTTATCGACAACAGCAAATCCCTAATCGCTATCCTGATCACATGACAAAATTTATATAAGCCGCCTGAACAAAAAACCTGTGCGCTTTTTGGATCATGTAACTGTACTGGGTAGACGTAATAAAGTCTTTTCGTAAGAAGCCGAATTTGTCGTATTTGATATGGAGTGAGTTTTAATATTAACAGCACCTTCTCACCGTGACATGGGAGATTTAGATATCTATTGGGCCAGTGTCTGTCTCTCATGTTAGTTGTAGTGTCATCTATTCTTCAAGCCACGACTACTCTTCATCCCCTGTGATGTGCTGGACGCCCATTCTCTCCTTGGGTTGTCCAGTATGTTACATATATATATATATATATATGAAACAAATTTTAATCCTTTTAAACACCCCCAACATGCTTTTTCCAAATTCCTTTATCTTTGTGCAACAGAATACCGTTCCCTTAACTTTGGATTGCGACCTATAATCGACCAACATAAATTTATCTTTTCCCCTAAAGCGGCTGCACGTGCGAAAGCATTATATAAGCATTATATAACGGGCATCGCGAGCCATCACCTCATCTGACGCGACTTAATCACGTGTCAGCCTTTTAACCAATAGAAGTTCAGCCCGCCTAAAAACTCTGGCGTCTCCTAAGAGTGCCCCGTGCTTTTGTGTTCAAACCAGCAAACCATTTGGATGTAACATCTCGAGCTGCCAAATTGCGGGTGGGGCCACCCCGTTCCCCGCTAGCACCACGATGTGTCGTTTGATTTATCCTGTGCTATTCCAACAGCCCCAGGACGATATTTCTTATGTATAAAGTTCTATAGCTAGTGTAACTGGAATTTAAATAGTGTATTTGAGCCAGTACAGTATCACGAATAAAGAACGGTAATCCAGCAATGTGGAGTATTATGTTTTTCTGCCTGGACTTCCTTCCTTCGTCACTCGCTACGACTACATTGAGATTGCAATCCTGGTTATGCGACTACAAGCCGTCCAGCTTCTCCGTCCATATCATTACATTTAAGTCGGCAGGATGGTTACCTCCGCCATGAAGATCCCAAGTGGATTTCCAGGCCGTGGGAAATAATTGTTTTTCGCTTTTCCAGAGAGACTCTGTGAGAACTTCAAATCGCGAATGTCCGCAGCCAGCATTTTCGGTTCAGCGTCACCGGGTGTGGATTTTTCGCCTCGCTGGTGATGCGCCTGTGATGACGCAATAGTGGTGTTTTTGTGCGCGTTTCTGCCATAAGTGATGAGTCGGCGCCATCTCGTGCCGATAATTTTTCTATACAGATATTCTTCCCCTTCGTTCGTCGCTGTGTATTTTCATGTGTTTTCGCCAAGTGAGAGAAGGAAAAAATCTGTGTGTGCGCGAAAATGCTCTGTGTTTACATTTTTTTTTCACCTTGCTGATTTCCGTGAAAGTGCCAAATGGTGGAAAAACATTCCGTTGTGTGTTTGCAGTTTTAATGATAAAATAAGTACTTGCTAGCCACCTGTCCATCATCACTAATTTTGGCATAAAATGATCCTGGTCTTGTGTTGTCATCATGTGTGAGGTGTTAAAGTCTGACATGATGGTGACTATTAATTGGAAGAAGAGGAGGAAAATATATTTTATGACTTAAACGTTGGATCCAATGTTTCGAGGTGACTCCTGGACATCAAATAATTTAGATTTATTTTCTTAACCCATTTTTTTTCTCCTTACCAATTTGAATTTTGAGTTATATTATAATGTAATTAAAATAAAATAGTGATTGAAACTCCATGGGTAAGTTACAGTGTAAAATATTTTCAATTATTTTCCAATAGAAGATATATGCGCATTGATAATTTGATGTTATACTTGAGATTTAAATTACTAATTTTGATATATTTTAATCATCTCATTTATTGTGTATTTTGGTTTTAGTGAGTGATTTTTAACATTTAAAGTATTATTGATTTTTAATGTGTTATGAGATACCAGTGAGGTTATTAATAACTGAAGAATATATTAAAATTTAGATTGGCCATATTTTACTGATATAGTATGTCGTGTTGTTATATGCACAAGTGAAAAATAATATTTAGTGTCTATTTAAGTGTATATTTAAGTGTTTTTGATGTTCTTATTTTATAATGAACATTTTGATATTTTTAAATTTCGGATGAGTCTTGAATATTCAGAGATTAATAATATTTGTATCCGTATACTATCCAAATAACATGACAGTAAACGTGAATTCCTGATTTGTGTTAAAGATATCCTGTTTCTCTACGATGACTTTTTACCCTAACAAGACACGCTTCTAACTAAATGTGCACGCTTCTAACTAAATAAAAATATTTGAGAAAATTGATAATTTAAAACAATTTGCACCGAATTAAGTCAAACAAATTTTTCTTCCTGTAACCTAACCTCAACTTAATTGAAATTTAATTCCTTGTGAGTCGGTTCGACCCCGACCACAAATATGATATAATACAAATTCCAAATGAGTCGGTTAGACCCCGACCATAATTTAATTTAATAATAAATCTTTGTGATTCGGTTCGACCCCGAACGCAAAATAATCCTCGAACAACCCAACACAATGGTAGCTCAGTGGGCCTGAATTTAGTGCGTTTTCACCGGGCCTCTGTGGAATATCACACCGCAGATTGTCACATTTGGAGACCTAGGCTAAGTTCATTGCTCCAGTGGTGTAAATCCATTTCTTCCTAACTTAAAAAACATTAATGTTGAGTGTTTTGGTTCACTGAGAATTGTAACACAACTTTTAAGAAAATTATTTCTAAAACCCTGTTTAGCCTAATTGAACCATTTTCCTAATTAATCGAGAAGTGTATTGCCAAATTACCTTTATTCGATTTGTTTACTGTGTTGAACTGTATTTTTAAAATTTTTCTTATTAATTTGTTTTCCATGGTGCATTTGAAAAAATATAGTAGAAAAACCGTTGAAGATATTTACCAAGAATTTAACAAATTGACTTGAATAACCACCATGAAGCCTGAACCCGAACAGCGACCAACCTCATGAACCAGAGATCCTTTTCCTTTTTGATTTTAAATTTTTTTGGGTGCCTAACACCTCTTCACTCCATTTAGATGGTTAAACTTTGCGTGTCGTCCAAAAAAAAATCTATCTTTTAAACTTTCTCTTAGAAAAATCCTATTATGTGTGACCTCTGGATCTCATGAATGTAATGACAATTTAAAATTTTTTCTTCTTTTCAGAGTTTAAGTACTTATTTCATAGAAAAACAAGTGCTGTAATTTATTGTGTTCCTTAATAAGTATATTTTTTTTCATTCCATTCTAAAGTGTATATTCAAGTTTTGTGAACATTGACCTACTAACATACTTATCTTAGAATGTAACAAGTGTATTGATATTTTTATTTTGTTTTGTAATACTTTGTGATATATTGTATGATATTGCCATGTCTGGTGCGAACACAGGGGTGATATTCTAAATTTTAAAATCCTAAACCAAATTTTTTCAAAAATTACTCCACAAAAATGTTATTCTCAAATTTAATCTTTTTGTTACGCGGTTCTCGCCTGATGGAGGGTCTTGCTGAGGGAGCCGGCCCCTCACGCAAGTCTTTTCCGGAGGGGGGGAAATTGAAACAAATTTTAATCCTTTTAAACACCCCTAACATGCTTTTTCCAAATTCCTTTATCTTTGTGCAACAGAATACCGTTCCCTTAACTTTGGATTGCGACCTATAATCGACCAACATAAATTTATCTTTTCCCCTAAAGCGGCTGCACGTGCGAAAGCATTATATAAGCATTATATAACGGGCATCGCGAGCCATCACCTCATCTGACGCGACTTAATCACGTGTCAGCCTTTTAACCAATAGAAGTTCAGCCCGCCTAAAAACTCTGGCGTCTCCTAAGAGTGCCCCGTGCTTTTGTGTTCAAACCAGCAAACCATTTGGATGTAACATCTCGAGCTGCCAAATTGCGGGTGGGGCCACCCCATTCCCCGCTAGCACCACGATGTGTCGTTTGATTTATCCTGTGCTATTCCAACAGCCCCAGGACGATATTTCTTATGTATAAAGTTCTATAGCTAGTGTAACTGGAATTTAAATAGTGTATTTGAGCCAGTACAGTATCACGAATAAAGAACGGTAATCCAGCAATGTGGAGTATTATGTTTTTCTGCCTGGACTTCCTTCCTTCGTCACTCGCTACGACTACATTGAGATTGCAATCCTGGTTATGCGACTACAAGCCGTCCAGCTTCTCCGTCCATATCATTACATTTATATATATATATATATATATATATATATATATATATATATATGACAGGCAGCGTGTTTGCTCCTGTATAGATTCAATATTATGCAGTCAATTCGTACTTTAAGTTATTGGGCGAGTGGCGAGGCAATGACTCAATCAACAGTCCATGATCTCTTAAATCTTCTTTATTACGTTCCTTAATCGAACAAAGCTCCAGGTCAATCCTTTTCGCGTAGCCATTTTGTCAATTCCTAAACACGCCTGCCGCGAGCTTCCGCTCTCAACGAGATTTTCCTCCAATCTGGCGCGTAAAACTCAATTCCCTCCGAGCACCTGCTGTACGCGCATGTGCAGACTTCAAACTTTTGGTCCTCTGAACTTCAATACTGCTGAACATGTAATTTTGACTTCGCACCCAACCTTTACATTTCTAAAAATAAATCTTCCAGCCTTGAATTATTCGTTTTGCGCTCAAGTCACCCCTAAAAGATGATTTTCCCCACAGCAAAATACGCGCGCTTTGTAAATGAAATATTGGATTCTTATTATTTTAAGCCCCCTTTTCCCGTACTTCTCAACCCGTCGGACGGGTTTGTAACCAGTTGCGCTGTGTGCGTGGCTCCATTCAATTACATAGGTTACGACTCAACACGGACTGGTTTGTGATTCGAGTCAGTTATCAGTTTCTTTTGAGTTGCTCCGTGTGCAGACGGCCTTAGTGACATAGATTCCTCTCGAGGCAGCACACACACAAACACTTCCTTTTATTAATATAGATTTCTTTTGTTATATTATGTGCGATTTGAAAAATAAATTAATCTAATCTAAAGTAATATTAATAGTCTAAAGAAATATTATACTAAGATTGTTACGAATTTAATTTGTAAAGAAATGCACGAACTTCTCACTGTTAAGACACTGAATTGAATGTAGGTATTGGATATTAAATAGATTTGTTAATTTTTATGCACTTGTTCTTATGTTTATTTTTGCTAAGTTTTATTATCCTAAATTTTCAGATGTTACTTAATGTATTTCTTGACTTTAAACAGTAGGATGATAAACATAATTACACGTAATTTACATTACGCTGTTATGCATGTGAACATAATATATATAAATATCTTGTTCAAGTTTATTATTGATAAGAAATGTCTGAAAAAGTTAACATTCGATTGTATAACTGTGTTAATAAATATACAAATATCAAATGTATAATTAGCTTTTTATGTTGTTGATCCTTTTGTATGTTAAAGCTACTTAAAATGTCTAAAACCTTTTTAAAAAAGATGAAAGTAAAACGTGTATGCTGCTTCATTTGCTGCTTTCTTGTACGATGAGAGTGAGAGGCTACAGGGTATACCCCGAAGGGTCTTTCGAGATAGGAAAGACGCGTTTTCTCTCATTGAGAGAGAATTTATTAAATATTTTAGGCTGAATAAACAGTCCACAATACAAGTGGCAGAGCGTATAAAAGCCATGTTGCCGACTGAAGGATTGTCACTTCATATAAGGGTAAGTACATTTTCCTCTTTTGTTTCTAGTATTATTCTTAATGCTAATGTCTTTAATTACAAGGAAAACATTTTATTTCATACTTTGATGTGATGTAATGGCGTTCTCAAGAGCAGTTTAGTCCTTTGCACAGTTAGTAGATTAATTTTAAAAGGAAATTTTTTACTGGAAAGAGAATATTTTAATTGATTTCTTCTGTATTTACAAGCCTCCAAATAATACGAGCAAAATAAAATTAATTGTTAAATTACATGGGAAAACATTAATATTAATTATAGATGCCATTATACTGAAATGTCAGATATTGACAAAAATTATTTGTGAATTGAGTGGTGACTGTGACATGATAGATAAATAGATTAGCCCAAATACAAACATTTACATTACATTTGGAACAGTGTTACTGAAATAAACATTTCTGTCTATTTTAAATTATGCGCTAAAATTTCAAGGTTTTTTCATTTATTATCTAATTTTTCTCTTTATTAATTTTCCTGTAATATTGAGTTCTCATATTGTCAAGGTATTGTTTATGTTTTTAATACACAGATTACTTTATTTTATATTTCTTACTTTGTTTGTTATTGTGTCATTCTTAAGGCTTTAGCTGCCCTACGATTTTATGCCACTGGCAGCTACCAACAGGCAATTGCAAAATGATATGTTTCTTGGACTCAGCCAAGCGACTGTTAGCCGGTGTATTGAATCAGTAAGTCATGCAATAATGACTACAATGATGGGAGAATTTGTTCAGTTTCCCGGTGTCAAAGAGCAGCATGAAATTAAGAGGAGGTTTTACTCTTCATATGGACTCCCAGGAATTGTAGGGTGCATTGATTGCAAACATGTAGCTATAATACAACCGACTAACAATTCTGAGTGTACGTCCCTATCTTATCTGAACAGAAAAGGTTTTTATTCCATTAATGTGCACCTGGTAAGTATTCATATAATTTTTAATAAAATGATTCTTTTATTAATGAGGAAAAATTTCAAAAATGATCATAAAGCTCTTAATTATGATTTTCAAAAACTAACATGATTTCTTTCAATGAAAACATAATTGGGCAAATGTATTTAATTTTCTACAGATTTCGGATGATATTCTGAAAATAAGGGCTTGTAGTGCCAGATACCCTGGGAGTGTCCACGATGATTTATATGGCGGCATAGTGCAATCAAATCACATATACAGAGGCAGCAAGATAATGGAAACAATGCATGGCTATTAGGTATGCATATAGTGAACTTCAGCTATTAAAACATGATCAACATAAGTTATTTTGAAAATGTAATATGTACTAAGGAACAATTATTGTCAGAATTTCTTCTGTGTTAATTAGGCTCCTCAATGTGTATCCTCTGTTGTGTTATCCTCAATGTTGCAAGCAGTAATATCTTCAGCAAAATAACTTTTCTTTTATGTATAACCTTTCGTAATTGTCCTGCATTACTTTTGAAGCAAAGCATTTGCATTTCAAACATTATTTTCATTTATTAAAAAAATTTCCCATTAGATAATTCTGCAATGATTCCTCTGTGTTATAAATAGACTAATATGTTATCCATCACTTATTTTATGCTATATAAAATGTACATTCAAATAATTTTACTCTTCATAAAAATGTTTTTGATGCTGTTCTTAAATACAATGCTATGTTATGTAACATTTCAAGTGATAGCGGTTATCCTCTAGAGCTAGGGTTAATGACACCATTTCTGGACCCTGGTTCGCCAGATGAGGAGACATTAAATCTCAAACATGCCTCTGCCCGCAATGTAATCAAGAGATGCAATGGGGTTCTAAAATCTCGATTTAGGTATCTGTCAGGGCACCGGATTTTAAATAATGAACCCACACATGCATCCTATATTATAAATGTATGTATTGTATTGCATAATTTAAGTATACAACATAATTTGCTATTGGATGATGAAATCATTACTGATGGTGGTAATGATCAAGAGGAGGAGGAAAATCAGGAAAGATTTGATATATAATATGCCGAATTCACAAATTACAGCCCAGCGAAAGAGAAAACAAATATCTGTGACATTATAACTTATGTATTTTCTTGTTCAAATAGTTATTTTTCACCATTTTAGACGTGTATAAAATTTTCTTTAAGGCTCTGAATGTTTTCGTTTGGCAATATTGCCACCTCTATGAATCAAATAATTTTTTATTTATGTACTACATCCCTATATGCTTGAAATGGTATTATAAATAAATTATTTTTTATTAATGGTTGTTATCAACTTTTTTGAAGTGAAAAAAAATTCATAAGTTGGTTGGAACTTAGCTATCCAATGAAAAATCTGTTCCTAATCTCAACTGCATTGTAAAATATAATACTAGAGCAGGAGGTGTTGGAATATTTCATAATTCTAACGATGACATCAACATTCTAACTCCATCTGTAGATTTTTCTGTTACTGGCCACTTGTGTATGGCTCAATGTCAAATGGAAAATGGGCGAAACATTATTATTGTAGCATTCCTAATCAATAGTAAATTGATATTATTGGTTTTATTCATCATTCATTATTATCGTATACAATAGAAGGTGCAGCTTTACTCTGTAATGATAATGATAAAATACCTATGATTTCAAGTGGGGATTTTAATGTCAATTTTGCATTGGACAAATCTGCAAAGCTGGTGGAATTTTTAAAAAGTAATTTTAATTTATCCATGCAAAACAATCAACAAATATCAACAAGGAAATCAAATACAATTGATGCAATTTTTACAAGGCTCCTGGAGCATGTTGAATGCAAAACATATATTTCTTATTTTAGTTATCATAAACATTTGATTACAAAACTGAATAATAATAATTCTCTTATAATAAACGAAGTTGAATAATAAAAATAATAATAAATATAGTTTTTAAATATCTCTATAGTAAACTAGTTTTTATATAAAACAAAAAAAAATTCTTTTGCTCATACCTCATCTATCCTATTTATTTTAACCATAAAAAAAAAATTATACTTGTATATAACCTGAAGTTTCACTATGGTTTTAACATCAGTCGACTGTACTAAGATGCGTGGATATAACTCTGAGCTATTATAGCATCTTTTTTATAAAATTTTGATATTAAAATTTTTTAAAGTGAAATAATACTGAAGAACTTATTCCTGCAATTATAACAAATGAGAATGAAAGCTAAAGTCAACACAGTTTTCAAAACTTAACAGTGTACTTTATTTTACAAATTTACAGAAAGTATGACATATTTAAAACAAATTTGAAATGATTTTAATAAGATATTAAGTGTTTTGAATTTTTTTTTAAAGTTGCCAAAATTTGCTCCAGAATATCTGACTGTCTGCGAGCTTCATGAGTTTGCTTTCGGGCTTCCTCTGTCTGCAGACGAGTTTCTTCTGACCGTGCTGTGTTTGTCTCAGCAATTACTGATAGGATAGAATTCTGTTTGCGCATCAACACAACCATGTCATCAACATTATTTCTCAGTGAGGCTGAGCTTCTCCTATCCCTCACTCCCTTGTTACTCAAATCTGGAAAAGAATGAAAGATTTTAAAATAAATCCTTTTGTAATTATATAAATTGTTTGACATGCAAGTGAAAGACAGTCTTAAATATTTCTTATTCTCTTCTATCTTGGGAGGGATTAAAGGCTATGGTCAAAACCTAATATCTTGATGTGAAATAGATGTATGAAAACAAAAATTTAAAAGAATAGAAAGAAATTTTAGAAGAGATAAGAATTTAAGATACACTAATTCTCATACTTAATGTCTATTTTTAAACTTAAGAAAAAAATAAAAGAAACCGCAACTTATATTTGCTAGAATTAGGTGTGTCTTGCTCTTCAGTTGCCACCTCGATTTCATTCAGTGCATAATTATGACACATTTCCACAGCTGTTAGATTTTCTGGAATCTGAAAAGAAATTAAACATTTCTTGTAGAAAAATCTTTACTCATCAAAGCCCCAATTATTCATTTGTTTGAAAATTTACCTTATTTTCTAACGGAATACCGCCTTCAGGAACATTTTCGTCTCCAACAGCAGAAGTCCAACCAGTCAAATTTAAGACTCTTTCTTCTAGTTGTGTTAGCTTCTCTTCTGTTGAAGATCCTCCTTAAGTAGCTTTTCCGTGTTTGAAAATTTTGGCTCCTTTCGTTCAAATATGATTTTTTTTATCACTCCAGTACTGAAATAGTAAAAGTTTTTCATACAAGTTAGAAGTGTATACAAACATGAAGGACACAAGATCTGAACTTTTCAAAAACATAAATTATCAGGTGGTTTGCTATATACAAGGGATGCTCTCTATTGAATTCTTTCAGAGATTAACTGCATTGTGCATGATTGTTCATCATAGAGGACTATGATGAACAATCATGGCCTACATTGTAATGAACCTATGAACCTATGGCCAACATTGTTGTTGGAAACGTAAGGTGTTCAAATGCTTGATGTCAGCAGCCATTTATTTCAATGTATAGTTGCTAGAATCTTGAAGATGTTGGTTAATGTGCACAGAAAAACCACGAAAAAAAATTACTGTAATTAAATTACATACAAATTCACAGGATTAGGATTAATGGTATCTAAAGACTAGGATTATATGCAATTTTGAATGTCCTCTAGGGAAGTATATGTGGCAACCCAACTCGCAGACAGCTCCGACGTCGCGTTCTGCGCATCTGGTTCGCGCAGGATTGGGGATTGCCGCGGACATTGTTCCAATGTCCGAACTTCACTTCACTCTCTGTACTAGTGTGGTACGCACGCGTCTTCGCTCCGAATTCACCGCTATGAACTACGAGCCGGGTTTCGTAACGATTATTGTAAATTCATGTTATGTGTCAAGTTTTAAATAAAAGAACATGTTAATAAGTTCTAATTGCTGCTTATACCTTCTGATGTCCGTAATATGGGAATAATAGTTCCCATATATATCTTAGAGTTACTGAATTAAGTAGTTATCGTTGTATGCTATGATAACTGAAAAGAACACACATTGTTGTAACAAATTGTGTGTTGTTACAACAATGTCTATAAACCCCTAAAAGAATGCAAGAATAAAACGTTTAAAAAATACAAATCTATTAATTTAAATAATTAAACACCCACAAATGTATAAATTGCACAAAAGTTCATTTAAATTCTTTAATCTGTCTACATCTCCAGTATAAAAATATTTTCATGGCATTTACAGAACATCGTATATTTCACTTTTGAAAACACGCATTAAATGAGCATCGTCTTAATGAGAAATTTCTGAAATGAGCATGGCAACGAAGATCGTGTGTTTACAAACAACAGCGGTAACCGAAATGTGTTAAAATATAAATTTTAAGAGTATTATGGTAGTGAGTTGTGTAGCTTATGGATATATTCAGGTTTTCAAAAGGATCTGATGTCGGCATGTATCGTTTTCCGAAGGATGAAAACGATACATATGTGAATAAAACCTAATTAATAAAAATATATATTTCAGACTGGCACATTTTACCAAGATTATGTTTTTCATATATCAGACAGCATTCTGTGCAAACTACATCTCAGCACTTAAATATTGCTTTTATAGCAACATTTTCTTTTGATTTAATTAAAATATATTTAAATTATATTTATAAAAATTTTAACTTAGAAAATATACAAACCTAATAAAAGTACATGAAAAAAACTTTATATAGATTAAGCTCTTTTTAATTAATGAAGAGGAATATACATCTATGGCACCCGATAGCATATATAGACAACAAATATATAAAACCTCTTTTGAGATATAAAAACTTATTCTTGACAAATAATCTTTCGTTAATATTTTTTATAAATTTCTGATAAACCTTGGAAATATTAATATTGAAATTTTCACAAATCTTTTGTACTTTCCCTTTTTTTAAAAAGAGCATTTACACTGCTGGCCACTGTAAATGCAACACCCTGAAGGAAACATGCAAATAACATGAAATTTACAACATGCATTAGCGGAGGTGAGATATGCAAATGATTAGAATTTCAGCGCAGACGCACACCACGCGCGCCTGTGGCGCCACTTCAAAGCGCTATTTAAGGCTTGGAGATTTCGACGATTTCAAGTTCGGCAGTTGTGTTTTTCTTGTGGTTTTTTCAAAAAAACGATCAATTATGCCTCGTCGAAAACAGCGATCATCTTTTGATCAAGTATCCGAGTTCGACAGAGGAAGGATAGTGGCCTACCGAGATTGTGGATTATCTTTCAGGGAAATCGGTAGTCGTGTTGGACGAAACCAAACAACTGTAATGCGGATATGTGATCGTTGGATGCAGGAGGGTACGACGGACCGGCGTGTTCGATCGCATCCACCTCAGCGCACCACTTCACGTGATGACAGGCAAATTGTGCGCATGGCAGTGACGGATCACTCAGTCACATCACGAACCATAGCACAGCACATGCAGTCTGTAACGCATCATCCATTATCTGCGCGTACCATTCGACGCCGTTTACAGCAGAGTGGTCTGTCCGCAAGACGTCCATTGCTTTGTCTACCCTTGACGCAGAACCACAGACGTCTCCGCCGCCAATGGTGCGATGACAGAAGGATGTGGACGGCAGAATGGAATGAAATTGTCTTTACTGACGAGTAACGCTTCTGTCTGCAACACCACGATGGTCGCATTCGAGTCTGGAGACACCGTGAAGAGAGGATGCTGAACAGCTGCATTATGCACCGCCACACTGGTCCTGCACCGGGTATTATGGTATGGGGCGGTATTGGATATCACTCTCGCACACCTCTAGTACGCATTGCCGGTACTTTAAACAGCCAGCGTTACATCTCCGAGGTGTTGGAGTCAGTTGTCCTTCCTTACATTCAGGGCTTGCCCACAGCCATATTTCAACAGAATAATGCGCGATCACACGTGGCACGCATTGTCCAACGGTTCTTCGTCAATCGCCAGATTGAATTGCTTCCCTGGCCGCCTCGCTCTCCGGATCTTTCGCCGATAGAAAACATGTGGTCCATGGTTGCTCTACGATTGACCCAGATTCCATCTCCAGCTACCACAGGAGATTAACTTTGGCAACGTGTGGAAGCTGCTTGGTCTGCTGTACCCCAAGAACTCATCCAAAGTCTCTTTGAATCAATGCCGAGGCGTGTGGCAGCGGTGATCTCCAAGAATGGCGGCTACTCTGGCTACTGATTTTGGCAGGAACCACACTTCACAGAAGTCTATAAATTTAATCATATGATACTTGGTCAACATGTTATCTACAAAATAAAATTTTGTTGTGATATCTCTTGTCTTTCTTGGTGTTGGAATTTGGGTGGCCAGCAGTGTATTTATCAAAACATTCAGAACAATTAAATATAAATACCTAGAACTTTAAATAACTTAAACGGTCAAAGTATTTTTAACTAAATATTTTCATCATTAATGCCAGCTATAATGTTCAGAGTTAAGAATTGAACTAATTAAATTAATTTTCCAGAATCAGATACCACGGTACAATTTACACATAAATCAACACGTGCGAAGTAAGATCAGCAAAGTTATCGACAGTTTTAAATATTTCGGGAAGGCCATATAAAATTATAGAAATCATACTTATAACAAACAAAGGGATCTGACATGCAAAAATCGTTCGATGTCAGATTTCTTTACAATCAATCTTCTTACTTTCATCTGCCCCAAATCGAATCACTTGATACTCGAATCACAGTTCACTTGAATTTAAATTTTTTTTTCACTTCTTATTGCCAAAAAAATCTCCAAAAAATCAGTACATCTTCAAATGATCTATTTATGATTAAAAAGTTTGAATTAATAGTATAAAAATTTAAAGGAAAAGAATAAAAAATTAGACACACGGTGACACATCTTTTCAGTGATTCATTTTTTGGCGAGAATCACGTTGTGAAAGAATCACGCTTTGTTTACATGAATGATCGAAAATCTCAAGACTAGAATCCAAATAACTCTAAAACTATTGAAGTAACAGATTAAATGTACGCAGAAAAAATTATAAGTTTTTAAAGCTCTTTCCAAATACAGTGGTACCTCGACTTACGAGTTTTTCGAGATACGAGCATTCTCTCTGTTGATTTTTTGCTTCGAGTTACAAGCTAAAATTCGGTTTACGAGCAAGCTTCAGATATCCCACCGCTAGTTTGAGCAGCGAATGCCATATTACGTGCTCATCAAATGAGAATACAAGAAGCATATAATATGTACAACCTTTATGTAAAATTATTATATAATTTTATACATATTATTCTGAGACTACTGTCCAGTCTTAAACCGAGAGATTAACACTCAACAGTTACCACCCGGGTCAGCTTGCTCTGCCCAAACTTGAGTCGCCCTCTGAAATCGGACAGCGCCCAACATCTCTCGCAGAGAGATAGCTGCAATTCCCTCCCCCACACTGGAACCCCCCATGGGGTCTAGGAGATGGGATGACCTTGGTCCTAGGATCGTAAGCTCTCCCCCTTCTACGGATTCTGAGAAAACGTTCTTTGGAATTTCAGAAAGAAGAATCTGGACATTACAACCACAGTGAACGATGCAACAATCGCCAATCTTCCGTGTCTCACTCGTTCACTTTAAGAGAGTAGCTGGTAATAAAAGCGAAAGTGATGAAAGCGGGGCGAAAAGGTCAAAAACAGGTCCGGACTGGCTAGGTCGGCTAGTCGGCGATCGCCTAGGGCCCCCGACCCAAGGGGGCCCCGAAGGGACCTATAAAAAGTGGTTTATACAAACTACTTCTTTTGGGGACCCCGAAGGGGCCCCAAAAGAAGTAGTTTGTATTTTTTATTACTCAAGTACTTTTTTAACTACACTACTTTATAATTAGCTGCACTAGAGTCATTTTACTTTTTCCCAGGAAGTTTACGCGTGTGCATTCAATTTTAAGCTGTTGTTAAAACGTCAGTAAATGTTTACTCTTAGCACAGCAGTAAGGCAGAACAGTCAGTTTGCATATGTACGAGTATTGCCACCGGTGTGTGGGGACGTGTCGCTGGTGAAGGGAAGCGACTGATGCATCGCTGTTTTTACAAAATCCAAAAGAACTGTTTGCAGAATTGTAACAACTGTTTGGAAAAACTGTTTAAAAAAACAGATTGACGAAAAGAAGAAACTGGAAGTCCAGACTCGGTATCCCAATCTAGTCTGTTTTCTGTTCTGTTCTAACAGAAACACAAACAAATAAGTTAATTTTATTATGTAGTTTTTCGTTTTAATCTCGGGACGGAAAAATGAGAAATTTAAAAAATTGCATTTATGACCAATCAATATTTTTTTTTACGTTTTAATTCAGATATAAAAATAATTTTATATGTTTTGTATTAAAGCGGTAAACGTTTTTTGTTGAAGTGTTTTACCTGGATTCCCGATACATTATACAAATATTTAAAAGTTTCCATAATTTTAAAACTATGTTAAATTACTTCAGTTCTTATTTGGATCTAAAATCAGTTTTAATTGAAATAAATGGACGATTTTATTGTTTGAGAGAAGAGTAAGTTGTCGGTCCCTTTGTCGTGAACAGTTGTTTCCGTTCAAGAACGAGAAGAGTCCATAGCATTCTTGAGTCCGGATCGAGAAGGTGAGAAAAAGTAAAAACAGTTAAAACATTACCACTTTACATTTGTTCTTTTCTGTTAAGTTATGTTGTGACCTTAGAACAGTTGAGATTAGAGAACAGGCAGTCTGATCCCCAGATCAAACAGTTCCAAGTGTTTGGGCCGGTTCAGAAAAGCAGTTTGCTCGTTGTTTTGTGAAAAACAATTGTTTCAAACAGTTTGGAGGTTTTCATCCTACCACTACACCTCTCAGTCAGTGTATGTTGTTGTTAGTGCACTAGACAGTTCTGTCAACATGAAACGTGTGTATCAAAGTGGCGCTACGAAAAGGAAAGAAAATATTTAGACGTTGAAAAAAGTTCCAAAATTTTAAATACTTTGTTAACTAGTTAAACTTCTCAGTCGCAAAGTTAGTCTTTGACTCACGATGTTACACCAAATACAGGTAAGAAAGTTGGAATTAGTTTATTAGCTCATAAATGCAGTAGAGTACCCCTAATCCGGACATCCGGTTAATCCGGACGGTATAAAAAAAACTAAACATTTAATTTTGCGAGTGGTAAATACGACTGACCAGTCGATCCAACATGGTAGCTCATATCCGGAGAGTTGATTCAGTTGAGACCGTTCTAAACAAGTTGGTTATTGACTCATAACTTCCTAACTAAAGATCCTAGCTGTTTATTTATTGGAATATATTTTTAGTGCATCAAATCTGATCTAATCAGAACTAATTCAAACTCTGACGCAGAAAATGATGATGACGAAATCCACCAAAGGACACCTGATCCGGTTACACACCAGCTTGGATATTTCATCTGCCCCAACGAAAATGACCCTATCGGAATTAAAAAAACTTTTATGGAGAAGCACCCGATTCAAGTTAGAGAAGGAAAAGAAACTAAACTGCCAATCGACTCTTCAAAACTTTATTACCAACTTTTGCCGAATGGTGAAAAAATTCATAGAAAATGGTTATCATATTCGATTCGGCTTAATAAAGTGTACTGCTCCTGCTGCCTTTGAAGGTAAAGATAATAGACATTTCTCATTTAATACCGGGCATGACGTTTCTCCTAAGCATATTCTCTACGTCAGAAGTCAACCATCATAAGTGAATTTTTTTCAGTGAATTTCCCCATTTGTGATGGTTTACCTGTCATCATGACTTACATATACAACAGTTTATAAGTCTATATTTCCCCCACCATTTTGTTTTGCATATAGGACAGTTTTCCTCAAAGAAGCTCCATCCAAAACGAGTCACTTACAATAAAAATATCGAAAATGAAGAAAATTCACTTATGATGGTCTACCTCTGACATACAGATTTATAAAATGGTTGAGATTCATGAAGATTCTCGTTATCAGGAATTCGCGGCTAAGGCAGCTTTTCAAAGCCAAAAAGGTCATGATATTTCAACTCTTCTGACTGGTAACCAAAACAAATAGCGAGAGAGAGAAATTCACACCAGAAGATTGGTTGTTCAACGTTAAATTGATATAGTTTTTTTATTGTCAGGCAAGACATTGCATACAGAGGATATAAAGCAGAAGGGGTTCATACACTGGACTCTATAGAAAATCATGGTAATTTTCTTGAACTGGTCATGTTGGTTGCAAATTATGATGTGATTCTACAAAATCATGTCAGAAAGTGTATTGAAGACAGCAAAAAGCACAGAATGGAAATAATTAACAAAAGAAAAACTACAGGAAAGTTAATTAAAGGACCGATTGCACGAGGCTCTCTGTTGACATTTTTGTCAAAAATTTTTATCAACAAGCTAACCAAAGTAATTTGTTCGATGGGCCGTAATATTATTTTGAAAGACCTTCATACTAGCATAATATACAGCGTGATGGTAGATAGTACCAAGATGTAGCTATTACGGACCAATTGGAAATTTGAGTCCGTTATGTCGGTCAAAGAAAGACACATGAAAGACTTTTAAAAGTAACAATAGTTGATGATTAAAGTAGACTTGCTTTGTACGAACTTATACAATCAAAATTAGCCAACTGTGGAATTGCAGTATCAAATATTATTGCGTGTTCATCTGAGGGAGCTAACAATATGAAACGCTGTTAGATCAGTTCAAAAAGGAAAACGAAGATCTTACACTCATGTCCATAAATTAAGGATAATGCCAGCTCCGTCAAATAAAGGTTCAGAAACAAAACAAACGTGACTTATTCATAAAGCCCATTTATTAAACAAAAGATAAAGAACAAAAAAGATGGTGTGTGTATGATACCATTCATAAAAACTACGATTTTTGCTTCCTGGAGCAATTGTAAAAAATATCTCCTTTACAAAAACTTAATATTACATGGTTGGTATGATGGTTAATACATTGTATGTCTCTCATGCGATGAAATACAGTTCGTACAACGCCTAGGCATGGTGAGTATCAAATTATCGAGCTGATCTTGGGAAGATTACTTCACTCAGCAAGCAATGCTCTCTGCAGTTCCGGTACACATGTAGAAGGTGGTTGACGGGCTGCAACTCTTCGACCCAGCATGTCCCACACATTCTTTATCGGATTCAAGTCAGGTGAGGATATCCTCAGATTAAAGGCATTCGTTTACGATGCTTGCTCGGTGAGGACGGGCGTTGTCATTGTTGGAAGTATACTCACATACTTTTCATTTTTACGGTTTTTTTTAAAGAAAAAAAGCTTAAGCAGGATGCAAATGGCGTCCTAAATATTTGTTTTATTTTGAGTTGCAAACGCACGTTCCATCGGCAGAGTTGAGAGATTTAGGTTCCAAACGATTAGGCGCCAAACGATGTAATATTTGCCGATTGGTCGACGCCATTTGACGCAACCGCATGGAGGAGTGGCCAAGGATTTCATTTCAAGATATCAGAAATCGGTGTGGCAACGGCACCCGCAGGCGATTATGCAAAATAGCAAGAGTATATTTACTCGGCCCATGTGAGTACGGTCAGTGAGAGGGAGCGACAAGGCGCGTTTTCAGCTCGTTCGCCAGCCGCGACGAAGTGTTTTTTTAGCCCGCGAGAATGACGGTGTTTTTAGCGATAGAAGTTTAGCAGACTGGTAAAAGAGGATGTCGCTTTCAACCTAAAGTAAATTTTACCCTTTTTCTTAAGTTTTTTTTAATAGTCGCTAATTGTTCTCGAGGCAAAGCAGTGCGGGTATTACGAAGTGAGAAATTTTCCGTAATGCAACTTATGTGATAAAATGTTAGTTTTTAATCTGTCAAAAAATGACATCTAAATAAACGTTTTTTTAAAGAAACTTGCAAATTTTTACTCAAGTCTCGAAGAACCCTTTTTTACATAGCATTTTATGACGAAGGGCTTTCTCCACTGTAGCACTTGGAAGCAGAATCATTTTTAACTGCTCCCGCCTTTTCGATAACAGTCATCCATAAACACCAATTCTGCGCCCATGGCACCCCTAAACAAACGTACGTGTTGTTCCAGAATAATGTCCCGATAAATGTGGCCGTTCATGCTTCCGATTTGAACATGCAGATCTGTTCTGGAGCCCAGTATATTTCCACCCCAAACGAGCAATCCTGCACCACCGTAACGGTGTCGTTCAATGATGTTGTCTTAGTGGTAACGGGTACCTGGCGTTCTCCATATGAAAGTCCGACGTGAATCAGACTGCAAGCTAAACCTGGACTCGTCGGAAAACATCACACAAGCCCACCGTAACGATGTCCACATTGCATGTTCTCTACTCCAGGCTAATCGCTGCCGACAGTGAGTTGCCGTGAGCGGATCACATCTGACAGGCCTGCGAGCATATAGACCAATATTTCCCATACGTCTGTATACGGTTTGCCTTGAAACTGTGGTACCCGTGGCTGAAGATAGCTGACGACACAGGTCGAATGCTGTGCTCCGTCTGCCTCTTTTGGCAGTTACTGCCAAATACCGGTCTTCATTCGACGTTGTAACCCGGGGGCGACCTGTACTGTAACGTCTACTGACATTTCCATCATCTTGGAATCGTTGCCAAAGCCTAGAGATGACGCTTTGGGCAATTCCAAGTTCCTCGGATACTTCCATCCGAGTACACCCACATTCCAGGCGGCCGATAATTCTACCACGTAAAAAATCATCCACATGCGTCCTCTGTGTCATAACTATTCGGTTATGGAATAGAGCGGCTTATAGAACGCTTGTGAACAATTTTACTTCTTTGCCACAATTCCATATATACCCCTCTCTTACACTCTCGTCATTGTGACGTACTATCGGCGTCATATGGTCCTGTAATTTGCATATTATTCTTGAAGATGTGTGTGATACTTCTACAGGTGAAATTTTTACTTTAGAGTTCGATTTCTGTGTGATTCTGAATTATCCTTAATTTATGGACATGAGTGTACATTCACTGTATGGGACACTGATTCAACAACAAAGTTGCTCCAAGCAGAAAACTTATTTGGATTGGTGGAAGACTCTGCTGTTTTTATAAGATCATCTTACAAAAGAATGGCCCCCTCAGGGGGTTTACCTTCTTTAGGTAAACACGGGTGTCGCAATCCCGAGGTACCCCAGTGAACTATCTCTCCTTTTCCTTTCCTCTCCTCTCTCCCTTCTACTATTTTCCTTTTTTTTTCACCCTCGGTGTGGTTCCTCTTCGGAGGCGAGGGCACCTCATTAGAAGCTGTCTCCGTTCTGTTGTCTCTTGGTTCTATTGAGGTCTTTATCACCCACGTGTTTGCCGTGCGTGGAGACCCGTGTCCCTGGAAAAGGGAATCCTGGCAGCTGAGGGACAGTTTTGGTATCCCAATACACTGCCTTGGCCCCCGCTTCAGGTAAACGGGAGGTACATAGTGGTTCCCTATTGTATCAATCGGCTGGTCGTTGACTTTTGTCTTCGGCTAGGAACTAAGCCATCGTTCCGATTTCTGGACATCTCGTTAAGGGTGGAGGTCGTTTCAGGGTCGTTTCGTTCCCGTATAGTTCTCGGTTAGCACTGGTGCACGTATCTGCATCCCCTTGTTGGGCTCCGTGGTGGGTGGTGCGGCCGGGAACTGAATTTTAACCCCCTTTATATGGATTCTTCTTTTCGAAATCCCACGGTGAGGGATAAGTCACCGCAACAAAATGTCAATTGTCTCCCACAAGCAGAGTTTTTCATTATAAAACGCAGCAACGGTACCTTTTCTGATGTATCTCCCTTTTTAGTTCATAGGACTCTTATGACAACTACAGGAAAAGTAAAATCGATCAAAAAGTTACGTTCTGGTGGCCTTCTTGTTGAATTATCTTCTAGTCAACAATCATCAAAATTATCCAAAATTTCCACCATTGGTCAGCATCCGGTCACTATAACTGCACATATGTACCTGAACTCGTCACGCGGTTTTGTTTCGGATTCCGACTTTCTGCATACGTCAGAAAATGAGAATTTGGAGAACCTGCATGACCAACATGTGTCTGCAGTGCGTCGCATTACTATCCGTCGAGGTGAGAAGATACTTCCTACGAAGCACCTCATTTTAACATTCGACACACCAAACCTTCCGTCTCATATTAATATGACCTATGTTAGGAACCCCGTGCGCCCATACTTTCCGAACCCATTGAGGTGTTTCCAATGCCAAAGTTTCGGGCATTCTATAATGGCCGGTCGTGGTACCATTACCTGCACCCGTTGCGCAGATGTTGGTCACGCCAGTGATAACTGTACTGCTACACCCAAATGCTTAAACTGTAACGGCGATCATGTCTCCTACTCTCGGTCGTGTCCGAAGTGGCTAAAAGAAAAAGAGGTACAAACATTATAAGTTGTGCAAAATATTTCATATACCGAAGCAAGGAAAATAATAGAGACAAGAACTCCAACAGTTGGCGTATCTTATGCTTCGGCAACCGCTCCCAAACCCCAAAAATCCACCTCCGCTACTCAAACCGAACCAGTTGATTTCTGTCCAATTCGATTGGCAAACCAGCATCCTAAACACAAAAAGGAATCTTCAAAGTCAACGTCTCCCGGCAGAAAACCCAAACAAACATCACCACCTCCAGCTCATTCCAATATAATTGAATCCGGACAGGCAAAACTACAAAAAAAAAGAGACACCCCAGCAGGCTACTGCATCTAAAAACAATAAATCTAAAATGGTCCAAAATTCCGCACATCAAGTTGTTACAGCATCCAATCCGTCATGTTCATATCATATAGATATGAACACTCCAATTCCCCGTAACCAAAATAGGAAAAAAGTAGCCATTCCTAGAAAGTGCATTGGCCTTTCTAGGAAAGCGAAAGATCCAAGCTACATTTAAAAAAATAATCAATACGTCCGCAGGCTCGCGGACAATGCCGATTTAAAATTGTATGTATCCGAGGACGAGGAAAATGATATTGATTTTGAGGAGGCCTAACTCCTCTTTTTTTGCTTTTTTGTTCTTTTATCTTTTTTTTATTTGCTCTTACCATGTTTACACAGTTTTATTTTATAACATTTTTTTATTATTATTATTTCTATTGCTTGTATCATAAAACGATTTTTAATGTTTTATATGACTGCTTTTTATCACCTGCTACATATCTATCATTAACATCTGGTAATTTTGAATGATTTTATCACCTCTGCATTTCACTGTTTGCAAGCTTCTTTTGTCTTTTTATCTCTTTTTACCACTGTTGCTTGTTCATGTTTTCATCCCTTTTTTATACCATGTGTTTTATCACCATTATGTATCATTATCTGTAATATATCATCGGCTGTATCAGCTTTATGTATCATTTCTTTTTTATAAATCATATTTTTAGCATGTTTACTCTGTACTATGGTTTTAAATAGCTGACCTATATGTTTTTCCGGTTTCACCAGGTGTTTGGCGCAGCATGTCCTCTCTGGACCTTGCGCCATTAAACCCCATCCAACCAACCAACCAAAAGAATGGCCGTATGGGAGAGAGAAACAAAAAGAAAACATATTGACCGTAAAAAACTGTACAAGTTATAAAAAATTAGAGCCACAAGGTGGAGGAGCAAACACAAAGGTCTTTCTTCGATTATTGACGAAGAGTTGTTAAGGAGTGAAGAAACTGTAAACCCAAAGAAGCTATTCAATTTTATTACGCTATTCAATTTTATAGTTTTAAAAAAAATATCAATTAGAAGTTTTGACAGCAAATCAAAGTTCATGTCAAGCAATTTCATCAGTCAATGGTCCAGATTTGAGAACCTATTTATGTCTATTGTTTTGCTAGATTTATTTCTGGATATATCTCCTGTTTCAAAATATTTACAAAGTTAAATCATTGACTATTCTACCAACTGGAACTTGGTACAGACGCACAAATCAATACAGACGTACAGATCAATACAAAAGTTTTATGACAACTGCAAAAACTGAGAACGAAAATGGAAGAGAAAAAAAAACATGACAAGCTGAATGAAGCTGAAAAAATCTGTGGTTGGTTGAGTTTGGTTTTATGGCGCAAGGTCCTCTGAGGGACAACCTGCGCCAACCGTATGGTTTACTGATAAAAGCAGAACTAGTAACAGTTAGTAGAATTTAAGAGAACCAAGTTTCGAAGTATTTATAAAAACCAATGAAAGGAAATAAAACCAAAAGACAAACAATTTAAAAGCAAAAGAACATGAATAAAAGGTGAAGATAGATAAAATATGACAAATCTGAAGGTACAAGATTTAAAAACCTAAATCTCAGAGTAAAAACCAGTCATACGTAAAAAGTTAAAAAGATTAGGATGGGGGTATTCCCCCAATAAAATATCTAAACTAGGTGTATAAGAATTGTATAGTTTAAAATAAATAGTTTTAAAAGCCACACAGCTAGATAGAATATGTGCAATATTAAGAGGGCATTTGCAATAGAGACACAAGGGAGCGCTCTCGCGCAGCAGCAGATGGACATGAGTGAGTCGCGAGTGCCCAATACGCAACCGTGTCAACAACACGTCTCTCTTGCGAGATGGTAAAGCCTGCCAAGGTGAGATTGTGTTTTTTAGTCCATATAATTTGTTGCTGACCTGCAGATTCAATACTTCCTGCCATTTACGACGAATCATACTCTTTATCGCTTCCTTCATGTCAGAATAAGGGAGTGGTTTATGAAGCGCGACTGTCGAATTTTTCGCCGCAGCATCTGCCAGTTCATTTCCCCGTATTCAAACATGACTGGGAATCCAGCAAAACAAGACCTTACGGCCCCGACCAGATAGATGACGTAGAAGCTTTAACACCTCAATCGCCAGAGGGTGTGTAGGAGAGTGTGATTCGAGAGCTTGTAAAGACCTCAACGAATAGGTGTATACAACAAAATTCCTCTCACTCCGGGTGCAAACGTATTGTAAGGCTTCTACGATGGCTTCCAGTTCAGCAGAAAATACGGAAAAGGACGGGTGTAAGCTGCGACTGATCACGTCGTTGTAGCACACATAAGCACAGCCAACATGATTACTAGCTTTCGATCCGTCGGTATATATATCTATGTAGGAAGAATGTGTAACTCGATGGGCTGCAAAAAGGTGCCGGTACACCACATCGCTGGTGTTCGATTTATCGAAATCTCCAAATGGTTGTAGACAGGAAAAGTTATGCGACCGCCAGGGAGGTACAATCCAGAGGGGATTGTTCATAACATCCAGTTCTTTTATATTTGTATCCCTGAGAAGATTTCGTATCCGAGTACCAAACGATGGGATACACGACCGGCGATTCCAAAAAAATAAATCAAACTGGCTATCAAGCAAGAAGTTTTGCAAGGGATGCTTTGTATAAGATAGTATACGGAAGTATAACATTAGCGACTGTTCAAGACGAGTTAAACTTAGTGATGGTTCATTACAGATCACATACAGACTTTCTATGAGACGAGCGGAAAGCTCCAGAACAAAGACGCAATGCTCTATAATGAACGGTGTCCAGCTGTCGCAGAGCAGATGCTCGTGCTGACCCATAAGCTGCACAGCCATAATCCAGTTTCGAGCGGATAGACGCTCTGTAAATTCTCAACATAGAGATGCGGTCCGCACCCCAAGACGTGTTCGAAAGAACCTTTAAAAGGTTCAGGGCTGCTTCACACTTCTTCCGCATATATAAAATGTGCGGAAGGAAAGTGAGCTTCCTGTCGGTTGGTTGGTTGGTTGGTTGTTTTGGGTGTTATGGCACAAGGTCCTGAGAGGACAAGCTGCGCCAAACACACGATGAAACCCAAAAAAGTATATATATATATATATATATATATATATATATATATAGTTAAACAGTTACTGACCAACAGTGCATTAAATAGATAATAAAAAATTTAGAATGGCAGAAAGTTATAAAGACGGATAAAATACGGGAAAAGTCATAAAAACAAAGATAAAATGTATAAAAAAGGTACGAGTTTTACACATATTTTACAACTCGAGGTTAACAAACAGAACATAAAATGACAAACACACAAAGCAAACACAGGTATACACAACACGGTGAAAACAGTCCAGTCGTTAAAAAAACCGTACTTAAAAAGTAGGCAATAATAAAAGTGAAAACCAATTTTATGAAAATATGAGAAAAAAACAATAAATGCTATAACAAAAACATCTGGATGGGGATTCTCCCATCCTGAAGACGCTGAAACACAATGAGGTAAAAGCAATAAGGTAAGTGATAAGAACAAAGGTAAATGAAGAATTGTTCTAAATATAAAAGTAGTATAAAATAAAGGCGGCAATAAAAGCCAAATAAAAGGGCGATAACAACATTTAGAAAAAGGTGTGAGAAAAACAAGTCGATACAAATTGAAAAATAGTCAAGTACGAAAGTGAGAAAAGCTTTTTTTTTTGGAGGTGGGGGGTGTTAAGACCCCCCGTTGTTTCCTCTCACTGGAGGTCGAGAGGAAAAGGATGGAATGTCCGTACATTCCATTTCATCAGCGTCAGACATATCGGAAGTGTAAATTTGAAGCAAATCGTCAGGTTTTTTCATGAGGTTTTCATTTCTGATATATTTTGGGTCTTTTTCTGTATGTGATAGACTCGGTCTCGTTCGAGGGTCTATGTCTAATTTATATTTTTGATTTGATTTAATTTGTATTTTTGATTTTTGATCTTTATACTTTACAAGGGTGAAAAGGGGGGAACTATTTTTAGGGATATTTGTGTTTGGTGGAATAGGTGTGTCGGGGGTAAAGTGAGCTACTGTATTTTTTCTATGCGTTGGTTCTGATTTATTTCCATTGGTTTCGCGTACCATAGGTTTAGGTTTTTCGGGTGATTTAGTTTTGCTTGATATGGAAGCGGATTGGGTTGATTTCTGATGAGATTGTGAAGCAGGTAACGGGCAAGTCAGAGGTTTTTGTATTGCAGGGACAGGATCGGTTTGAATGCCTATTGATGTCATTTTTTTATGCTGTCGCATACGACCGTCCTACTGTTGGAGTTCGGGATTCGACAATTCGACGTGCATCAATATAAGATAATTTATTCGTCACCTTCAACGTCTGTATTTCCTTCTCTGTTAACCACTTCATACAAGATCTTGAGTAGGCTGGATGTTTGCCATTACAGTTAACGCATTTGAGGTCTCCGGAGCAGCTGTCGCTTTCGTGACCCACTTGCGCACAACGAGCACAGGTAAAAGAGCCACGGCAAGCCTCTTTAGAATGGCCGAATCGCTGGCATTTAAAACAACGCAGCGGATTCGGTACATAGGGTCTCACGGGACAGCGCAGGTAGGCAGCCTTGAGATACGATGGAAGATTTGGACTGTCGAAGGTCAAGATCAGGTGCTTTATAGGTAGCACCTTACCATCACGACGTATTGTTATGCGGCGAACGTTTATAACATTTTGACTGCTTAAATTTTCCAGGATCTCAGGTTCAGGAACGTTTAGGAGTTCTGATTCTGAAATCACACCCCTCGAATAGTTCAGTGTTCTATGCGGTGTAGCTGAAACAGGGAATTTACCGAAGGAAACACATTTAGATAGAGTGGCAGACTGTTGTGCCGTAGAAACCTCAATCATAAGATCCCCGGACCGGAGTTTACTGATTGCTGGTACATCTCCCACAATTGATTGCACAGTTTTTTGTATGAGAAATGGCGAAAGTGAAGTAAAAGTACTCCCAGAAAGTTTTAAAATGAAAAATTTGGCAAATTTTACTGGCGTATACGTATGTTGCTCCCTCGAAGACGAAGGAGAGGAAGTTTGATCTTCCAATGGTGATTTATCCCTCACCATGGGATTTACAGAAAAGATATCCATACAAGGGGGCTTAAAATTCAGTTCCCGGCCGCACCACCCACCATGGAGCCCAACAAGGGGATGCAGGATCCTGCACCAGTGCTAGCCGAGAACTATACGCTCACGAAGCGACCCTGAAGCAGACTCCACCCTTAGCGAGATGCCCAGTAATCGTAACGATTGCTTGGTTCCTAGCCGAAGATAAAATCAACGACCAGCCGATTGATACAATAGGGAACCACTATGTACCTCCCGTTTACCTGAAGCGGGGGCCAAAGCAGTGTATTGGGATACCAAAACTGTCCCTCAACTGCCAGGATTCCCTTTTCCAGGGACACGGGTCTCCACGCACGGCAAACACGTGGGTGATATACACGCCATTAGAAGCTAGAAGCATCAGAGCGTCAACAGCTACTAAAGGGGTGCCCTCGCCTCCGAAGAGGAACCACACCGAGGGAGAAAAAAAAAGAATAAAGTAAAGGAAGAGAGAAGAGGAAAAAGGAAAGCAGAGATAGTTCGCTGGAGTACCTCGGGATTGCGACACCCGTGTTTACCTAAAGAAGGTAAACCCCCTGAGGGGGGTGAGCTTCCTGTCAAACAAAACGCCTAGGAATAGAGCACTTTAAGCGATGGAAATTTTTGTCTGCCCAAGATAGATTTCAGGATCTGGATGAAGCCTTCGAAGTCTAAAAAAGTGGACAACAGAAGTTTTATCAACGGAGAACCGAAAACCATTTTCAGAATTCCACCGAACCATCCGATTAACAGCTGTCTGAAGTTGTCGCTCGACATGCCGTATATCCAAACCTTCAGAAGAAATCTGCAGGTCGTCTACATAGAGGCTGCCATGAACAGATGGAGGAAAAACATTAAGAATATTATTTATTTTTATAGAGAAGAGAGTTACGCTTAAAACACTGCCCTGTGGTACTCCTTCCTCTTGATTAAAACCATCTGATAGAATAGAACCTATCCGTATTGGTTGGTTGGTTGGTTGGTTGGTTGGGGTTTTATGGCGCAAGGTCCAAAATAGGACATAAAGCGCCAAACACAAGACTGGAGCCAAAAAACAGTATATATAAAACACAGCTGAAAAAACGGATTGGTCACCAACACTTTTGTTAATAATAGCACATACACACCACAGAAAAATCAATTAAGATGCAATAAAATTGTGTAAACACGATAACATTCAAAGTTGAAACACAGAGATGGTTTATACAAATGGTAAAAGCGATTATAAGTAAAGATTATAAAACCAATGTTATATAAAAGCATTAAAAAATATAAGAAAAGTTGATAAAAAGATTTAATGATATGAACGATGAAATATAGAATTTAAAAGTTTCACATTAAAATCAATCTGAAAAGCAAATACTTTTTATAAAACCAGTGGCGAATAAAAAGGGAAACAGTGAAGGATGGAGGGGGCTCCCCCAACAAATCAGGCAGATTGGGTGAACTAGACCCAAAAAAACGATTGTAGCAAGGCTGCAGAACAGGACAAGATGTCAAGATATGTGACACTGAAAGTGGAGACCGACAGTGTTCACATAGAGGGGTATCCTCGCCCATCAGCAAATGCCGATGTGTCAGGAGGGAGTGCCCAATTCTCAATCGTGTGAGCATGACGTCTACACGACGCAGCGGAGCACATGTCCAAGCACCAATGCATGCCTTAACCTGTCTGAGTTTGTTATTGACTTGCTCATTCCAATCTAATTGCCACTCCTGTCGGACTAGATTTTTAACAGCGGACTTCATATCGCTAATAGGAACATGCTGCCTATCCGTACTCTAAAAACACGATGAGCTAAGAAGTTAGCAATAAAAATGGGTAAATGACCCCGAAAATTTAGAGAGTGGAGGTCACGAAGTATGCCATGCCGCCAGGTCTTGTCATACGCGTTTTCAATATCGAAAAAGATAGACACTAAATGTTTTCTCCTCACAAAAGCGTTTCCGATCTGCGATTGCAGGGATATGATATTGTCCATAGTGGACCTGCCTTTGCGGAACCCACTCTGGAAAGGTGAAATACATTCATTATTTTCCAACACATGAACAAGGCGTACATTTACCATGCGTTCAAGAAGCTTGCATAGGCAACTAGTGAGTGCTATTGGTCTGTAGTTCGCAGGGTCAGTTGCATCCTTACCAGGTTTAGGGAAAGGAATAATAATGGCCTGACGCCAAGAAAGTGGAAAAGTATGCTCCTCCCAGATTCTATTAAAGAGAAATAGGATGTTACGGAGAGAGGTCTTCGGAAGATGCTTAAGAAGACTGTACGTTATACCATCAGGCTCTGTGGCTGATTGCAGAGTCTGATGTAAACAGCGGGTAATCTGAATCTCCGTGAAAGGGCAGTTGTAAGGTAGGTTGGACCGGGTTGAGAAATTAATGGGACGAGATTCTTCATGACATTTAGAAGTTAAAAATGGCTGGTCATACGAGTCGGCGCTCGAGAAATATTCGAAGGCACGACCGATGGCGTTCGCAATATCATGAATGTCAGTAAGATCATGACCATCCTCTTTAATACTGGAGATAGGATGTTCAGAATAAAGTCCCATTGCCCTCTTGCACGAGTCCACAACTGCTTACTGGGAGTGTGGGATGTAAGGGCTGGAGACATCCTCGTTGGTTGGTTGGTTGGTTGTTTTGGGTTTTATGGCGCAAGGTCCTGAGAGGACAAGCTGCACCAAACACACGCGGAGACATACTGGATCCAAGATTCTTTCTGGCACCTCCGACGTACTCTCCTAGCATTTGTCTTCGCTTGCTTGAAAGCAATGTAGTTTGAGGTGGTGGGATATCGACGGAAAATACCTCACGCTTTTCTTTGCTTCTTAATAGCTTCCGTGCATTATGAGTTCCGCCATAGTTTTCGATGCTTATGAATAAATGATGATGTTTTAGGGATCGCTGCATCAGCGGCCTTCATTATCACATCGGTAACTTTTTTTACACACTCATCAATCTCTCCTACAACCATGCTTCTGGTAATCACAGCTCTGGCTTGATACAAACACTAATCGGCTGCATCATAAATGAAACGGGGAAGACGAAGAACAGGCTCACACCCACCCCCAGAGACTGAGAGATAAACTGGGAAGTGATCGCTGTTACGTAAGTCATTCCCTACACTAAAATGCCAGAAAGGTAGAAGCGCCGGACTGCAAATTGCAAGGTCGATTGTGTGAAATGTCCTTGATGGCGCATGGAAATGGGTAGCTTCACCGTTATTCAGCAAACAGAGAGAATGATCCGAAATCAGCTTTTCAATCTGTTGCCCACGGTAGTTACTATCTACACTACCCCACAAAGGACTATGTGCATTGAAGTCATCCAGTAACTTCTGATCGATTACATCATTAGGGGGTAGATAAAGGGTACACACAGAGATTAACTTTCTCATGTGCACTCTTACAGCCACTGCCTGCAAGGTGGTATGTAGAGTAAGAGAGGTGGATGGATAATCATGAGAGGTCAAGATCTCCCGACGCTTTCCCACTGTGTTCGCTATCTCTCCTAATGCAGCTGTAACGACGGACCTTGGCTGCGTCCGCTGACTTCAGGAAAGTTTCCTGAAGTGCGACACAAGCCGGGTGATATTCACAGATCAGGGTCTTAATATCCTGAAGCTTATGGCGGAAACCACGACAATTCCAAGAAATTAAGGAAGCCAGAATGAAAAACCTCAAAGAGGAGACATGGGTGAAACAGACCCTTTTGAGGGTGGAATGGGAGGAGCTTCCTCGAATTCCACATTATCCGAAAGATCGGATGTAAATAACTGAATACCAGCCTCCTCGGCTACATGCCGACGGACCGGCTGCGGATTTTTTACAGCATAACAATTCTTTTTTTTTTCAGAAACCCCAATACGCTTTCTGGGCTGTACGTTTTCTATTAGGGTTTGGTGGGATTCCTGACGAAGTATCAAAATAAGTGTTCTGGGAATCAGAAATATTGACAGATGGTGTTTTAGTGTTTTTAATTTTTCTGCGGTTAATTGGAAACAGGGTTCAACTCGGTTTGTGTAGACGCTGTACACATAACTTTATCACCCAGCAGAAAAGGACACTGAAGCCACGACGACAGAGGCGACGATGCAGATCCAACACCGGAGATACAAGGGAATGGGAGTGTGACACTTCACCATTCTCCAAAGTCTCTAAAACGCTGATGGAATCTGTATGCACTATAAAACACCTATGGCTCTGCCGGAAGATGTACTTCAGAGCTTCATGTACAGCGACAAATTCTGCTGAAAAGACAAAAAAACAGTCGGGAAGTGAATAGCTCCTAACGTCTCTGCCACAGACGTAGACACATCCAACATGATCTTCTGTTTTAGAGCCGTCGGTATAAACATCAACATAGTTAGGGTAACTAGCGAGGTGCGACGCAAAAAGCTGGCGAAAAATGACAGGATCCGTATTCGATTTTGCAAAACACTGCAGTACGAAATCTTGTAGTTTCGCCAAGGTGGAAAATGCAAAGTCGGTTGCAGCATGACATCCACATCACACAGCGGAGATGAAATAAGAAACGTCCTCATGCGAAGTCCAAACGGTGGTATGCAAGATGGCCGATTTTGGTAAATTCGGTCATTCTGGCTGTCAAGTAGAACCGAATGGAGAGGGTGAGCAGGATGCGAAAGGATGCGAAAATACAGTTGAAGCGACAATTGATTGCGAACGGATGGTAGAGAAGGCTCGCCACAGATGACATTTAATCTCTTAATAGGCGATGTTCTGAAAGCACCAGAACAAATTCAAAGGGTGGAATGATGAATCGTGTCCAGTTTCCGTAGCACGGAAAAGCGTGCGGAACCGTACACGGCGCATCCATAATCTATTTTCGATCGAATGACCGCGCGATAAACCCGGAGCATAGTAGATCGCTCAGCTCCCCAGGACGTGTTGGATAGAACTTTCAGCAAGTTTAGAGCCTGCTCAGACTTCTGCCGCAGATACATTACATGCGGAAGGAAAGTTAACTTACTATCGAACAACACGCCCAAGAAACGAACCACGTTCTCTACGGCTATCAGGGAGTCACCTAGGTATATTTGCGGGTCAGGATGCAAACCTCTGCGCTAGCAAAAATGTACGTAAGAGGTTTTTTCGGCCGAAAACGTAAAACCGTTCTCAGAGCACCATGTCATCATGCGAGATATTGAAGCTTGCAATTGTCATTCGATGTAACGCATATCCTTACCTTGACACGAGATCTGCAAGTCATCGACATACAGATTGCCACGAACAGATGGTGGTAAACACTGTAAAATGCCGTTAATTTTCAGGGAAAACAGTGTAACACTCAATACACTGCCCTGAGGAACTCCCTCTTCTTGAATGTAAACATCGGAAAGCGTTGTACCAATGCGAACTTGAAATTCTCGTAGTGACAAGAAGTTTGCAATGAAAATCGGCAAGTGACCACGAAAGGTGTTATTATAAAGGTCACGAAGGATACCATATCGCCACGTCCGGTCATAAGCCTTTTCAATGTCGAAGAAAACAGACACTAAGTGGTTTCTTCTGTCAAAGGCATTGCGAGCTTCGGATTCTAAGGCTATGATATTATCCATCGTGGACCAGCCACGCCGAAATCCGCTTTGTAGAGGTGACAGACAAAGCTGGGATTCTAAGTGATACACTAACCGATTGTTACCCATTCGTTCCAGCAACTTGCATAAACAGCTGGTGAGTGCAATTGGACGGTAATTGTTAGGGTTAGAGGCATCCTTTCCCGGTTTGGGAATGGGAATCACTAATGCCCTACGCCAAGAGGATGGGAAAGCATGTTCCTCCCAGATTCTATTAAATAGATACAGCAAATTACGGAGCGAGCTGCGAGAGAGATGCTGTAACATAGCATAACTAATGCCATCGGGACCCGGTGAAGTCATCCGAGTCTGCCGAAGGCAATTCTCCAACTCGTTCTCCGTAAAGGAGCAGTTGTAGGCCAGATCGGACTGAGTTTCGAAACGCAAAGGTCTTGACTCGGCACGCAGTTTGTGTCGCATGAAAGTGGTCGGATACGACGACGCACTCGACACTGAACTGAAGGCGCTGCCAATGGCGTTACTTATTTCATCTAAGGTAGAAAGTGTAACACCATTTTGAACAATGCACGGTATTGGATGGTCTAGATATAATCCTATGCATTTCTTTACTTTCGTCCAAACCTGTTTACTGGGGGTGGATGGTGTCAATTCCGAAACGTGCTTTTTCCACGACTCTCTCTGGCAACGTCGACGCACTCTACGAGCGTTAGCTCTTGCTTGCTTGAAAGCAATGAAATTTGGAGTGGTGGGATATCGGCGAAATATCCCCCACATTTTACGTTGTACTTTCAATGCTGCAGAACACTCAAGGTTCCACCACGGTTTCCAGTTTCTCCGACCATTAGGTGAGCTCTTGGGAATGGCTGCATCGGCAGCTTCTATTATAACGTTGGAGACAAGACGAACCGCATCATCAATGTCACCGTCGACCATACGTTGGGTGATGACTGCAGAGTCTGTGAATTGCGACCAATTCGCCAATTCATATTTGAATCTCGCAGGACGACAGACTAAGGATCCAGTGCCGGACAGTGACACAAACACAGGTTGGTTGGTTGGTTGGTTAGGGTTTAATGGCGCAAGGTCCAGAAAGGACATGCTGCGCCAAACACATGGTGAAACCCGAAAAGAATTCAGTTCAGCAATTTAAAACCTTAGTCCAATGTAAACATGCTAAAAATGATTTATAAAAAAGTAATGATATAAAAACATGATACAGACGATGATATATAGACAATGATATAGATGGTTATAAAACTATGAAGAGTAACACCGTCTTAAAGAAAAAGTGACGTTGGTTTATTGGGTTTTAATGGAGCTAGGTCCAAAGAGCACCATTACGTGCCTATAAAGCTTACGTGTGGCGGTAACAAAAAAAGAAAGGTATAAAAGATGATAAAAGCACACAAAGCAAACAAACAAGGTGATAAAAACAGTCAAGTGTTTCATTAAAGGAGGCTTATATAACGATAGGCAACAGCAAAAGTAATACGAATAGTGAAACGAAAATGAGATAAAGGCAAAAGAAACAAAGGCAGGAACTTCTGGATGGGGAATCTCCCACCCTAAAAAAAAAAAAAAAAAAAAAAAAAAGCCGAGTGAAGAGGAAACACAAAAAAGGAACAAAACAAGAAAAGGGAGGAGTTAAGACTCCTCCAAATCAACGTCGATGTCAGAGTCCTCGGACACATACAATTTAAGATCTGAATTTTCTGCGACTCTACGGACGTATTGATTATTTTTTAGGATGTAATCCGGATCATTAGCTTTCCTAGAAAGGGCAACGCACTTTCTAGGAATAGCCACTTTTTTTCTATTTTGGTTACGGGGGATTGGTGTGTTCATATCTATATGATAAGAACATGACGGATTGGGTGAGATAACATTATGTTTAACAGAAGTCTGAACGGTTTTAGGTTTGTTATTTTTAGATGAAGTAGTCTGCTTTGGATTTGGTGGACCAGGAGTATTGGGAGTAGAGTGAGAAACGGAACCTTGTTTAAATTCTTTGATTATTTTTCGGAGAAGATTGTGGCACAGATAACGGAGTGGTAAGAGGCTTTGGTGGTATTTTGTTTTTTAATGGAGAACCAGATAGGGATAACTTCAGCTGAGATTGAGTTTCAGCTGTCGAGGAGGACACAGATTTCAGCTTAATTGTGCAGGGTTCAGTTTGTGTGCCGACAGAAGAGACTTTTTTCGGGGACGCCGCTGCAGCATACGATAATCTAACAGTCGGGGATCTAGTTTCGATTATCCGTCGTGCTTCGGGGTAAGACATTTTATTTGTTACCTTTAAAGTCTGAATCTCTTTTTCCTTCAACCATTTCGAACATGACCTAGAATACGCTGGATGACTATCATCACAGTTAACACACTTAAAGTCCGCCAAGCAGCTATTGTTTTCATGACAAGCTTGCGCACAGCGGGCACAAGTAAGGGATCCACGGCATGCATCCTGGGAGTGACCGAATCGCTGGCATTTAAAACAGCGCAGCGGATTCGGCACGTAGGGCCTAACTGGACAGCGTAAGTAGGCGGCTTTAATATGTGATGGGAGATCTGGGGAGTCGAAGGTTAGAATCAGATGCTTCGTAGGAAGCACCTTTCCGTCCCGGCGTATGGTGATTCGGCGTACATTTACAACATTTTGATCCCTTAAATTTTCTAAAATTTCCGGCTCAGGAACAGTAAAGAGTTCTGATTCGGAGATCACTCCTCTTGATGAGTTCAGGGTCTTATGTGGTGAGACTGTTACAGAATATAAACCAAATGTAATGCATTTGGACAAAGTTTCCGATTGTTGTGCCGAAAAAACCTCAATCATCAGGTCTCCGGATGGCAGTTTTCGTATTGACGGTACTTCTCCTATAATTGACTGAATAGTTTTCTGGATAAAAAAAGGTGACATATTTTTAAAGGAATTATCGGTAGGTTTCACGATTAAGAATTTATTAAATTTAACTTTTGCGTACATTTGTTGCGTGGCTTTTTGTGGTGACTTATCCCTCACCGTGGGATTTTCAGAAAAAGAATCCATAAAAAGGGGCTTTAAATTCAGTTCCCGGCCGCACCACCCACCATGGAGCCCAACAAGGGGATGCAGGATCCTGCACCAGTGCTGGCCGAGAACTATACGCTCACGAAGTGATCCTGAAGCAGACTCCACCCTTAGCGAGATGCTCAGTAATCATAACGATTGCTTGGTTCCTAGCCGGAGACAAAGTCAACGACCAGCCGATTGATACATTAGGGAACCACTAAGTACCTCCTGTTTACCCGAAGCGGGGGCCGAAGTAGTGTATTGGGCAACCAAAACTGACCCTCAAATACCAAGATTCCCTTTTCCGGGGACACGGGTCTCCACGCACGGCAAACACGTGGGCAGTTAATCGCCATTAGAAGCTAGTAGCAGCAGAATGGCTACAGCTTCTGATGAGGAGCCCTCACCTCCGAAGAGGTAACCGCAACGAGGGAGAAAAAAAGGTAAAAGTAGAAGGACGAGAGGAGAGGAAAAGGGAAAGAAGGGAAAGTTCGCTGGGGTACCTCGGGATTGCGACACCCGTGTTTACCTAAAGAAGGTAAACCCCCTGAGGGGGCACAAACACAGGAAAATGGTCACTTCCGCGAAGATCTGTCCCGACCCAAAAGTTGCAAGATGGAAAGATTGACGGTGAACAGATGGCAAGATCAATGATGTGAAAGGTCCGAGATGGCTCGTGAAAGTGAGTAGGATCACCTTTATTGAGGAGGCAAAGATTGTGGTCAGTTAGCAACTGCTCCACTTGCCTACCTCGAGAGGTGTTACAGCTACTCCCCCACAAAACATTATGAGCATTAAAGTCTCCTAGCATAATAAAAGGTTCCGGAAGCTGAGTCACCAAGTCGTCGAGAGTTCTTTGATCAACAACATCGTTAGGTGGCAGATATATTACACACACGGAAATTAATATCCGCATCCGCACACTTACTGCTACCGCTTGAAGTGGAGTATTTAACGATAGGAGAGAGTAGGGATAGCTGTGAGAGGTCAGGAGAGCAACACCTCCAGACGCTCGCACACCCGAAACATTGTCCTTCCGAATAAAACTATAACGACGTAATTTGGCCGTGTCCGCTGACTTCAGGAAAGTTTCCTGAAGGCGACACAGGCCGGATGGTAATCTGTGATCAAAGACTTCAGATCTGAAAGTTTATTTCGGAAACCGCGACAGTTTCAGGAAATTAAAGTCGCCATCAGGAGGAAGAGGGAGATGGAGCACGAGCGGGAAGAGTTGAGGTGTCCATAGACACCCCAGCATCAGGATCAGAAAGATCCGAATTGGACGCGCAAATTTGGAGGGAATCCTCCTCCATACGCGCCACATTGCGAGGGTCTTTCACCTTACGTGAATGACTCACTCGCTTAGCAACTTCAGCACTTTTTAATTTTTTATGTATAGGTGGTTTTGGTGTAGAAGGTTTTGAGATGGAAGAACGGGATGTTTTATTAGGTTGTCAGTTAGATTTTGAAGGTGGGGTTGTTTGAGTTTTACTATTGTTTGGTTTATTGGTGTTAAGAATAGGCTCCGTTTGGGTTGATGAGTTACACATAACTTTCTTGGAAGCGGCAACAGAGGCGTATGAAACACCAACTCTAGGGCTTCTAGCCTCGACCTGTTTGCGCGCTTCTAAGTATGACAGACTATTGTTGGCTCTTACGGTCTGAATCTCTTTCTCAACTATCCATTTTGGACAGGAGCGTGATTATGATGTGTGATCTCCTTGGCAGTTGACGCATTTAGCTGGCTTTGTGCAGGTCTCCGATGTATGGTCAGGCTGGGCACATTGGGCACAGACCACGGAACAAACGACACGATGCTTTTGAGTGTCCGAAACGTTGACACTGAAAGCAACGGAGAGGGTTCTGAACGTAGGGCCTGATGGGACACCGAATGTACCCAGCAATAAGGAATGATGGTAATTTAGGTGTGTCGAAAGTCAAGATGAGATGCTTCGTTGGAAGCACTTTCCCATCTTGACGGATATTAATACGACGAACACCAGACACATGTTGGTCGCGTACATGCTCCAGGATTTCCTCTTCGGGGGTATGGAGGAGATCGGCCTCCGATATTAGTCCTCTCGAAGAGTTCAAATATCCATGAGGAGCCACGGTTGGTTGGTTGGTTAGGGTTTAATGGCGCAAGGTCCAGAAAGGACATGCTGCGCCAAACACAAGGTAAAGTCAGAAATATAAATATATATAAATCAGCTTATACATGTTGTAAAACCATGAAGACATTATAAAGAAGTATGATAAAATTAGCCGTGTCATAAATGAAAGAAACAGTCAGATATGATAATATAACACAGGTATAAAAGTTTAAAACACAAATATAGTAAAAGGCTGTGATAAAAACGCACTAGTGTTAATGTCAAAACATCTAGATGGGGTTTCCCCTTCTAGATTGCAGTCAAGTAATACAAAAAGATATAAAGGAATGAAAAAAGTTATTAAATCAATGGGTAAAATCCTGTACATTTCAAGAATGGGAAAATAGCAGGGTGAGGTGTTTCGCCTAAAAGAACTTTTAAAGTGAGAGAAGTTGAACCAAAGTATTTACAGTAAAAATTGGTTAGTCCTGTACAGTCGGTTAAAATATGCAAAATCGTAAGGTCACAGTTGCAGTAAAAGCAAATTGGGGTATCTTCCCCCTCCAACAAATGTCTGTGGGTGACTCTAGTATGTCCTATTCTTAGACGGGTGATCATGACGTCAAGTTTCCTTGGATATAGTGGAGGCCAGATAGAGATGACGGGTTTTATGTAATGGAGTTTATTATCTACTTGGAGATTCCATACCGAACGCCAGTTATTGAAAATAAAATTTTTAATGGTGTGTTTGACGTCAGAGAAAGGAATAGGGTGATCTAAAACTGTTGTGGAATCTTTTGCTGCTGTGTCAGCAAGTTCATTGCCAGGGATTCCAACATGAGCTGGGACCCAGCAAAGCAGAATACTGTAACCACGACATTTTAACCGATGATGGAGAGATATGACAGATGAGACCAAAGGATGACTATTGTTGCCAGACTTTAAGCTCTCGAGTACGCTCAAAGAGTCCGAGTATATGATAAAATTTTTATTGTGATGATTGGTGATAAAATCAAGTGCTTGTTTGATGGCTAAAATTTCCGCAGTAAAAACAGTGCATGATGAATGAAGTTTGAAACTATGAATATCCAAATTAAAAACAAAGGCACAACCAACGTGATGTGTTGTCTTCGATCCGTCCGTATAAATATCTGTATACTTAGAGAAACTGTGACGATGACAGTAAAAAAGTTGTTTAAATATGGATGAATCGGTGTCGGTTTTGTTAAAATTATGAAAGGGATTAATGTATGATATAGATTTTTTCTTCCAAGGAGGAAAGTCAAATAATGGACGTACACAGACATTTATATCTTCCAGAGGAGTATTTTGGGTGAAGGAGCGCATACGAAAGCCAAAACACGGTATGCAGGATGGCCGGTTTTGATACAGGCGATCATACTGCTTATCAAGTAGCATGTCATGTAAAGGATGATTAGGATGAGATAGGACACGAAAAAAATAGTTCAATGAAAGTGTATGGCGAGTATGATACAAAAATGGTTCGAGACAGTCGACATAGAGACTCTGAATGGGTGAAGTTCGGAAAGCACCAGAGCAAATACGAAGTGCACTGTGGTGCACAGTGTCAAGTTTTCTAAGAACGGATTCACGAGCCGAACCATATGATGGGCAGGCGTAGTCTAGTTTTGCACGGATTACCGATCTGTATATACGTAACATAGATGTCCTGTCAGCACCCCACGATGTATTCGATAAAACTTTAAGAAGATTGAGAGATTTCTCGCACTTTCTTCGCAGGTGTAAAACATGTGGAAGATATGTCATCTTCCGGTCAAAGACAACGCCCAAAAAACGAACCGTGTCCACAACATTTATTTTGTGGCTTTCAATAAAAATTTCGGGATCCGGATGGATCCCACGTTTACGGCAAAAGTGCACACATGAAGTTTTATCAGAAGAAAAGCTAAAACCATTTTTATCACTCCACGTCATTATACGCCTGACTGCAGTTTGCAGTTGACGTTCGATGAATGCCATGTCTTTACCTTGACAGCAAATCTGCAAGTCGTCAACGTACAAGTTCCCCCGCACAGAAGGTGGTAATTGTTTTAAAATATTATTAATTTTTATAGAGAAGAGAGTGACACTGAGGACACTCCCTTGAGGAACCCCTTCTTCTTGAATAAAAAAGTTGGATACGGCAGTGCCAACACGGACTTGGTAGTGTCGGGTAGTTAAAAAATTCTTTATAAAAATTGGGAGATTTCCCCGGAAGTCCAGTTCAAAAAGGTCTCGTAGGATGCCATAGCGCCAGGTACGGTCATACGCTTTCTCTATGTCGAAGAAGATTGACACTAAATGATTTCTTAGGAGAAAAGCTCTCCTAACGTCAGATTCCAGAGCAATAATGCTGTCCGTCGTCGATCTACCCCTTCTGAAACCACACTGATTTGGAGCAATGAGGTTTCTGGTTTCTAAAACATAGATTAGTCGGGCATTTATCATTTTTTCTAAAATTTTGCAAAGGCAGCTGGTTAGGGCAATCGGCCGGTAATTATTGGGGTCAGAGGCGTCTTTTCCAGGCTTCGGAAAAGGGATAATAGTGGCTCTATGCCAAGCTACTGGGAAAACATGTTCTTCCCAAATCCTATTGTATATGAATAACAAGTTATGGAGTGAGCGGCGTGAAAGATGCTTTAGCATGCTGTAGGTTATTCCATCTGGTCCTGGAGAAGTGTTGTGTGTGCTATGAAGGCTCTGAACGAGTTCAGATTTTGAAAATGGGATATTGTAAGGAAGAGAGGTACGTGTATTGAAGTTGAGATTTCGGCGTTCAGATTGGTGTTTGTATCTTAGAAAGGAGTCTTTATATGAAATGGTTGAAGAATTGGAAGCAAGGGCTGTGCCTATTGCGTTTGCGATTTCTGTAGGGTCTGATATTGTTTGGCTATCTTTAACAATGCAGGAAATTGGATGATTGGTGTACAAACCCATTGCCCTTTTTGCTTTAGTCCACAACTGCTTCGACGGAGTGTTGTATGATAGACTGGATATGTATTTCGCCCACGACTCTCTTTGGCTCTGTCGACGTACTTTTCTAGCATATGCCTTAGCGTGTTTAAAATTTAGTAGATTTTGAGTCGTCGGGTATCTACGGAAAATATTCCAGGCTTTCTGTTGTCGTTTCCTGGCATCACGGCATTCGTCTGTCCACCAAGGTCTTCTGATTTTGCGCTTAACTGAGGAGGTTTTTGGTATGGAGTTATCAGCTGCTTGTATTATTACATTAGTTATGCTATTTATGGCATCATTAATGTCACCCACCACCATTTGCCTGGTGATGTTTGCAAGAAAGGTGAAGGTCGCCCAGTCAGCTCGATCGTAAATGTAACGGGGTTGAGTAGCTGTAGTATGAGAGTCATTGGTGACAAGGGAGAGAAATACTGGAAAGTGGTCACTGTTGTATAGATCATTTGATACCCAGAAGTTATAAAATGGCAGAAGAGAAGGGGAACATATGGCTAGGTCTATTGCATGAAATGATTTTGTCGGTAGATGAAAGTATGTGTTATCACCATTATTGAGAATGCAAAGTGAGAGATCGGATAGAATGGTTTCTATTTGTTGTCCTCTATTGTTTGTGTTTTGACTTCCCCAAAGGGGGCTATGGGCATTGAAGTCTCCGACTATTATGAATGGGGTAGGTAGTTGGTTAATAAGATGTACCAAGGAATTTCGATCTACTGATTCGTTTGGTGGTAGATAAACGTTGCAAATGGTAGTGAGCTGACGTATGTGGATTCGGGTTGCGACGGCCTGCATATTTGTATTTAATGGTATGATCGTAGACGGGTAGTCATTGGATATCACGAGGGCAACGCCTCCAGATACCCTTCCACCAACATCATGATCTTTTCGGATAGCATTGTAACCTCGTAATTTAAAATTATCTGAGTCTTTAAAATAGGTCTCCTGTATAAGACGGCCGGAGTGTGGACAGAAATCAGAGTTTTAATTTCGTTGAGCTTATTACGAGCGCCGTGACAGTTCCACGAAATGATACCTGCCATGATGAGATTTTTTTTTTTTTAAAGGACGAAAGTCCACCTAGTTACGGCGCCATCATGATGACGAGGGGGAAGGAACACGAGCAGGAAGACTGGAGGTGTCCATAGACACCCCCCCATCGGAATCAGAAAGATCCGAATTAGAGGCGCAAATTTGGAGGGAATCTTCCTCCATCCGCGCCACATTGCGAGGGTCTTTCACCTTACGGGAAGGACTGAATCGCTTCACAACATTACTTTTTTTTAATTTTTTATTTATAACGGAGCTTGATGTAGAAGGTATGTTAAGTCGAGGGATTTTAGTTTGTTTTGATGCAGAATTGTTAACGGATGGTACTGTATTTTTGTTTTCGTGAGGTTTATTGGTACTATTGTTTTTACTTGTTTGTGTAGAGGCATCGCACATAATTTTTTTAGGAGCGGCAGCAGAAGCATACGAAACGCCTATTCTAGGTGTTCTAGCTTCCACCAATTTGCGCGCTTCCAGATATGGTATATTTTTATGGGCTCTGATTGTTTGAATTTCCTTTTCGGCAATAAATTTGGGGCAAGAACGGGAGTAGGAGGGGTGGTCACCCTTACAATTAATACATTTAGCTGGCAAGTTGCAGGTCTCAGAAGAATGGTTTGGCTGGGAACAACGGGCACAAATGGGTGAACCTCGGCACGATGCTTTCGAGTGTCCAAAGCGTTGGCACTGAAAGCAACGAAGAGGGTTTTGCACGTACGGTCTTACGGAACACCGAAGGTATCCTGCTATGATAAAAGATGGTAGTTTAGGTGTTTGGAATGTCAATATGAGATGCTTCGTACGAATGATATTACCATCCCGACGGATGGTAATTCGACGGACAGCTGTTACAAGTTGATCCTGCAAGTGTTCTAAGATTTCCTCCTCGGTGGTATGGAGGAGATCAGCCTCCGATATTACCCCTCTTGATGTGTTGAGATAACCGTGTGGAGCGAAGGACACAGCCATGTTACCGAGTGTTTTGATTTTTGAGAATTGCGCAGCCTGGGTTGCATTCAGTACCTCCACTAATAAATCGCCTGAGCGCAGTTTCTTTACAGAGTTTACATGTCCCACCGATGCGTAAATACATTTATGAATTAAGAAGGGCGACACCGTACCGAAATTACCTTCAGTACGTTTTACAACGAAAAATCTAGACATTTGTTGCTCCCTAGAGGGGAGAGGTTGCTCTCTCGAAGGGAGAGAAGGAGTTTCAGAATCTAAGCGATCCGCCCAGGAAGCTGTAACTAAATTCTCTTTAGTTGCAGCCATAATTACTTTTTTAGAACCACGGATTGCTTCCAGTTCGATCGGGGCCCCCGCCAGACCCCGTCGTTCCACACTTTTCTATCGTGACCAGTGTAACCGCCGGATTCTTCGCAACTAAATGACAGACGCCGGGATGTAACGTGCACCTGGTGCACGATCCCCGACAGAATCGAGGAGGATTTCTCGCTACCTCGCGACGTCTGCCATAAAGATACACGCAACCAAGGGCCTCTACCTCTGGGACATTTTAAGGAAAACATACCACAACCATTACCCACATAGCACTCCACTTCTCTCCGCCAACACAACCCCAACAGGGTCGGTTCCCGAGCCCAAACGGTGTCCCTCACGGGAGAGGCCGAAGAGTGGTACTGGACCCAGTAGCGTCAAGGCTGGGTGGGTGGAGATCAGTTTTGATACCATGAAGGCTCCGAAGGGGACAGATAGCACAAAAACTTTTTTTGGAAATTTTAATATTTTTCACATTTTTTTGATTTTTTATTTATTTTTTTAAACGAAGAAATGACAAACAAAAAACATATAGGGGTTAAGAAAGAAAACATCAACAAAAAAAATTAGTGGAAGCTCCAGTTGGAAAGGAAGAAAAGTCCGGAAAGGAGAAAACAAAAGAAACAGGACAGGAGAAGCGAAAGAGAGATGGATCGCTATGGGACACTGGGGACGCGACACCCACATTCACCAAAGACAGTGAACCCCACGGAGAGAGAAAAAGACACTAGGGTACCTCGGGGTTGTGAAGCCCGTGTTTACCTAAAGAAGGTAAACCCCCTGAGGGGGAGGAGCCACGGACACAGCAATATTTCCAAACATATTTATCTTAGACAACTGCGCAGCTTGTACTGCAGTCAATACTTCAACAAGGAGGTCACCAGAACGGAGTTACTTTATTGAATTCACGTCGCCTATTACAGAATTTCTGCATTTTTGAATGAGGAAAGGTGAAACAGTGGTGAAGTTGCCTTCCGTACGCTTAACTATAAAGAAGCGAGAAGTTTGATTAATGTTATTTGAATTAGATGATGCTCGATCATTGCTACTTGCTTTGGTTGAGTTATCCATAAAAATGGGCCGTATGTTCGGTCCCCGGCGGCACCACCCACCTTGGAGCCCAACAAGGGGACGCCGGTTATTGCGCCAGTGATAACCGGGAACTATACGCGCGCGGCCAAAGACCGGTTGCTTAGCCCTGAGCCAGTGACCTTAGTCTACCCGACCAGCCGATTGGTACACACGGGACCAATGTGCACCTCCCGTTTACCTGAAGCATGGTCCAAAGTAGTGTGTTGGAGCGTTATCTTGCTAAAGCCCACATTATGGCGAAGAATACAACCCCTCAACTACCAGGATCCCCATTTCCTTGGACACGGGTCTCCACGCACGGCAAACACGTGGGCAGTTAATCGCCATTAGAAGCTAGTAGCAGCAGAATGGCTACAGCTTCTGATGAGGAGCCCTCACCTAAGAAGAGGCAACCGCAACGAGGGAGGGAAAAAAAGGAAAAAGTAGAAGGAAGAAAGGAGAGGAAAAGGAAAAAGAGGGAAAGTTCGCTAGGGTACCTCGGGATTGCGACACCCGTGTTTACCTAAAGAAGGTAAACCTGGGAAAAATCTGTGAAGAGGACAATTTAGAATCCGAATCTTAAGAAGATCGAATCTGTATCAGATAATACAACTTTTTTCTTTACATATGCTTGTCTTACTCATTAGTGTTTTCCCTAATTATTTTTCATTTTTTTTATTGAGGTATTGCAGTAGGGTTTAGATGAAGGCTTTACGCTTTAGGTTGCCTAAATCTAAAAATGTTTCTCAGTCTCATTTTCAAGTAATAAACCACTTGTAATTGATTACTATTTTTCCTCGTGTGTAATAAGATTAGATATAATAAAAATAATAAAAAAATGTATCGCAAACTTAAGTAAACTACAATAGAACAGCTTCACTTTTGATAAAGATTCTGCCTTTACTCAAATACTTTCTAAGTGCCAAAATAGCAAAAAATGTGGTTTTCAGGCATGTGATTTTCAAAAATTGTCCGGGGGAGGACCCTCGGAAAGGGGCCCCTCCTCAGTCTCTAGCCGAGGGCCCCCAAAGTAGCCAGTCCGGGCCTGGTCAATAATCAACGAATAAGATTTAATTTTGTAGTTCAGCCTTTCTCCTCCTCTTCCACCAGCATCTTCCAGTCTGATCTCCAAGGTATGTTGTACATTACACTTAATAAAACAAATTTATCGCAAATCCTATTGTATTGCGTTTTTATACAATGTTCATCGTTTATAAGCACATTTTTCTTATTTAAAAACATGTAACAAAAAATTACTGTGTTTTGGGGGAGCCCGGAACGAATTAATAACATTTCCATTCATTTCAATGGGGAAAATTGATTCGAGATACGAGTATTTCGAGTTACGAGCTCCGTCATAGAACGAATTAAACTTGTAAGTCGAGGTACCACTCTATGTAAAATTTATGTACTTTCATGAAAAAAAAAACATCATTTCGACATTTTCAAATATGGCGGAAAGACGTTCTGGGAGGCTCTTCCATTTCTAGACTCACCCTTCAAAAATTGTTGGTTTTTTATTAATTAAAAATTAACGGTAATAAAATTTAAAATTCGGGCTTCGAGGTGCACATGTTCAGACTCTTCACTACCCGTGTGCCAAAATTCACAGTTGTAAGTTTTATAGATTCGTATGTATCCCCCAATTTATAAACACACACACAAACACTTGCTTTTATATATAGAGAGAGATGTGCTGTAAAAATTTTTTTTTCTCGTCAAATTTCATCATTTTTTAATCTATTTTTATTTAAATTTATAGTGATAAAAGTTAAAGGATTTGTACTATGCAAACGTGCATTAATAATGTACAATTGTCATCTTTTTTTTAAAACTTTATGTTAATGAATAGTAACTTAAAACCCATAGATTTTCTTGAAATGTTTATCTCTGATCTTTTAGTAAGAAATAGCCACATGTAATTTTCGCTCCTGAAGAAAGAACTGAAATAACTGTAGAGTTGGCTTTATTTTTATAGTATACTAGAAAGTTAAACTAATCTCATTGTCATCTGTGTATACACTATCTTATAAGTGTGTATTATGTTATATAATATTGCACAATCTAAAAGTATTCGTTTATATGAATATGTTATTTTTTATTTTTTAACATATTTTTAGCTCAAGCAGCATTGATCAAACTCTTCAGCTGACTGCTAATTCACAGCTAGTATTTGATGATCCTCAATCATGTAAGTGCTGTATTAAGTTATTTTTTATATTCTTATGTAAAAAACAATTTAAAAAATTATTTATTAATAGACTGGGAAATAATTAAATATTCAATAGTAAATCAAGCATAAATTGGCATTTAAAAAAAAATAACTTTGGAAGATTTTGGGAGATTTTTAAGATTTTGGAAGTAAAACTTTTTTTGTTTTTGTTTTAATGTCCCATATAATGTGGATGCCTTTAGTGAAGACTTTTTAAGTGTATTTGGATGTTTCTTATATTACATTTGAGGATTTCGCTTGAAAAATTCACCATGCACAGGAGAATCTTAAATCCTCTACCTAGCGATTTTCCTTCTCTTTTATTTAGAAATGTCGTTGTAAATTGAGATGAATAAATCACAATGTATTTCAGAATTTTATGCAAAAACAATGTTCATTTTTAGGGATGATCATGAAAACGGCGAATCTTCAGCTGAAACTGACGATACATTGGATGCCAAATCCCCTGCATTTTCATGTGCCAGTTTCTTAACACCTACACCTGGGTATTATACTTTTTTTATGTAATATATTTGAACTGAATCATGGGTGTAGTTAGGATTTAGTTTTGTGGGGGAGGTTCTGAGAAAAATAAGTACATAATCCATTTAAAAAAGTTTAAAACATGGTACTCATTCAAATTGAATTATTATAACTTTAACTCCCCTTTGTCTACATCCATGAACTGAATAACTTTTTATTTTGTTAATATTTAAACTTACTTATTTTAATGTTGATAAAGTGCTTATAACGAAGAATTTCGTTATATTCCTTTTAGGTTACTAAATTAACGTTAAATCTTAGTTAAATTAATTAAATACCTCAATTTGCTAGTTTTCCTAATAGTCACTTGCTTACTTTAACTTGGTAAAAGTGTTTGAAAAATAGCACAATTTAATTTTGGTGTTGGTCCCCCCAAAGTGTGGGAATCTCGCTGGTTATCTTTAAGCTTAAGCTATTTTTGTGTTCTGGGAACACTATTTGCAATCGCCACATCTGGGAAAATAGCCCATTAAAATCAGTCCGCTTCTTTTGAAAATGCCCTGTGGATCTTTAGAATTGGATTCCTTTTATGTATCGGCTAGGTTTCTAAAAAGAGCGGATATTTAAGACTCCCGGCAGTACGCTTAAATTGCACTGTAATTGCTATTTAAAGCCGTTCATTAATTTAAATTTGCCGATCGACTGTCACCTTGTTAAACACCGACATCCTTATCCATCTGTTAAAAAGCTTCCGGGCACTTGCTAGCCGTGGTAACCTGACCACGTGGGTAGGAGAGGACGCGTTCTAGTTCCCTCCTTCTCTCTTCCAATTAAAAATTGCGCCTTCTACGTCACTTGAAGGCTTGACCAATAGGGTGTTTGCTCCATTCGCGCTCTCCGCCGTTGGCGTTTGTATTGTTCCGTTTTTGGCGATAAATCGCTCTATCCTGTTCTACCGGCTAATCGTACGGGAGGAGCAAAAAAACTCCGCCGATCCTGTACGCTGTCTCTCAGCTACTTTTCCCTACGTTTGCGTGGCTTGGCGACTTTTTCTAGTGTTCTGGTAACCCTTCTCCCCTGTCTTCTCCTGCTTCCTCGGTGGAAAAAATTCAGAGAGTGAGCCATATTCTCCTAAGAGAGAAGTTCGTCTTTAAATTCTATACTTTTAAGCACCCCTTCACTTCTTGGCCCTGGCCTCGACTGTATTGGGGGGCTATTTTATAATATATCAGACTTGCTGTAGTTTAGACATGAACGGTCATTCTATTTCGTTAAGCTCAAGTTGAACTGAGCTCATCTTTCACTCTGTATATACTTTTTATGTATTCAAGAACCGATCAAGGCTTTCGAAGTGAACTTCAATAAATATCTGTCGACCTAATAATTGGCTCGCTTCCTTTTTTTTGTGTGTGAATTTGGTTCCCGGATTGCAGAAGACGATGGCGCCGCATGAGGGTATTGTGGTCACATCATGCTAATCCCACTATACAACGACGTTACCGGCCAACATATCTACTGAAGCTAGTTAGGCTTCTAAATCCCACATCACGTTGTATTGAAAAGCGGTTATCATCATCGAAGTAATTTTTAGCTTGTTCCTAGCTCCACGAACTTTCTTGACTGGGTTCATCGGTTTCTTCTTCGACATATACTTTCGGCCATATTCTTCATCGAGATAGACTCAGTGCCGTGCCGCTTCCTTTTCCTACCACTAACTAAGGTTTAATTCTACAATATAGAGATGACATTATTTCCTTCATTAGAGAATGGATGCCGTATTTCTTCATTAGAGAATGATGCCGTTCCTATTTTATCTCTACAAACTAAGGTACAGCTTCAGTCTTCAGCACAAACTAAAGTGCTGTTCCCATTTCTTCCGCACAAATTATGGTGCTCGTTCCAGTCCGTAGTCAACTGCGTCCTCGTAAATCATTTTGATTTGTAATTTGTATTCTATTGTATAATGTGTTTTTTTCATTTTTTTATTATTAGTAGAAGTATATGAATAATTTTAAATTTAAGTATTTTGTTATGAAGTTATATGTCTCTATATACTATTCATTTCCTATCATGTGTGCAAAGTTTTAGTTAACTGTTCTGTCATTAGTGTATTTTATATATTTTACTTAGTCAATGCTCTTAAATCAACCTGCAATTTCAGTGTCACATTTTTGTAGAGTTAAAAATATTTTTGCTATTAATTTAAAAACTAGTATCTGTAAGTCATCATGACTTCTAAAAATACTTTCTCATGTAACTTAACATCATTTGATGGAGATCCTGATCTGCTTGAATTCTTTTTCGACCAGCTAAATGATATAAGAATCTTAAACAGGTGGTCAGATCAGCAAATTCTCACCTTATTAAAATAAAAACTTATTGGCAATGCCCTCAAGTTTTTCATTAGTTCAGCGGATAATAAAAATTGCACGACGCTTGAGCAGATGAAACAAGTTTTCGGTGATTTTTTCCAACCAGCCAACATCTATTCATTACGTGTGGCTGTTAACAACATAAAACTAATGCCTGGTGAGACGGTTAAAAATTTAGCGCATCGCTTAGACAACCTAGTTAGAAAGGTGCATCCTTCAATAACCGAAAAAATTCAATTAGATTCAATAAAATATAACCATTTACTCAATGCCCTACCTGCCAGCCATAAACTAAAGATTTTAGAGAGTGGTCTGGACTCGTTTGATGAAGCCATTAAGAAAGCCCAGTTATTACAGGACATTCAGATCCAGTCTGAAGTTCTCATTCCATCCACATCTTCTCAGCCATCATACTCTGAATTAATTGCTGAGGTTAATTCCTTAAAATCACAAGTGGTTGAATTAAAAAATCCCACTTTGCTTGCTAATGACTCTAATAATAACGTTAACAGTAGAAATTTTAGGTCAAATAGACCAGTCCCTCACAGACCACACTCTAAAACTTTTAGAAATAATCCTTTGAGGAGAAATATGATATGTCATTTTTGTGGAAAAACAAACCACCTCATGAAAAATTGTTATCAATTTAAAAACATGCTGTCTGCAAGATCTGTTGAACAAAATTCTGTGAATAATGGTAGAGGTCGTGTAAGACCCAACACTTATTTTAATCGCAGAGGGAATCGCAATAACTTGAACCCTCGTGCAAATGCTTATGTACCTGCTAATGACCAAAATAATAATTTAAACTAGGAATGGAGTTTCTCAATACTGAGATGAAAAATTCCATACCTAATAATGATAATGTCTACTCTCAGTACCTTTTTGAGGATGATTCCCCTCATGTCTTAAATATTGATGATAATAATTCTTTCTTTTCCTTGCCTTTGGTGTACACACATTTAAATCGTAACAAATTAATTTCTTTGGTGGACTCAGGGTCCAGTCTATCACTTTTCGGTCAAACTATTTTTCAATTAATTAAGTCTCAATGCAAGTATAGGTTAATTTCTCGAGCAGTAACTATTAAAACTCTAAATTCTAACTTAAGATACTCTGCTTGTGTTGAATTATCTTTAAAATTTTTCAGAAAGTCATTTAAACATACATTTTTCTTAACTGATTTATCTTCTTCTAAATTTAATATATTAATTGGCTATGACTTTCTTAATAAATTTAATGTAATTATGGACCACAACATTAATGCCTTAAAAATCAGCGGGGAAACTATCCCATTTATTCAAAATTCTTTTGACAATTCTTGTCACTTAAATTCTACAGTTACTGTCTCTCCCATTCTTAAAGCTCCAAATTATGTTGCCTGTAATATTGAAATTAATGATAATATTATTGAACAACCTGCTAATTTTGTGTGTGATACTACACCTGAGTGTCTTGTCAACCAAGGAAATAATTTAACTTCTAGCAATTTTTCATATGATAATGATACTATTATTTCTAATGCCATGTGTTTTAATATACAGAATAACCATTTAAATCATGACAAAGTTTTTACATGTGATGTCAATGATAATTTAATTGATATGTCATCTTGTGTTGTACTATTAATGTTGATAAAGTGCTCTTAATGCTAGAGTGCAAAACTCCATCATCAAATAAAAGTGTCCATCAAGTTATGTAAATAAAGCCCTTTTATCTATTTTCAACAGCTATAACAGTGTTGTCTCTCCCCCCCCCCATTTAAATGCAAAAAGCAAAAATATATTTTGCTGAACTCACAATGATGTATTTAAAAGTATAATCTAATAGTGTGTTTCTAAGTAACTTATCAATTGAAATGGCACGCACACTTATTCACAGTTCACAAAAAAGTGAAAAAAAAATTTTTTTAAATCAACATGTACATTTAATTAGTTCATCCCTTTTGTTGGCGCCCTTTTTAGCACGATTCTGCGCCATTTGGCGAATTGGCTGCTCGCCAAGCTTTTGTTTGGGAGTTAACAAAAATGGTAGAAAATAGAATGTGATTAAAAAATGTGGACGGATGTTTGGTTCGTTCCACAGTTGTATCCAATAATGAATTTTTAGTAGTGTTCTGTTTCGAGGTGTTGACGAATTTAATAAATGTTTGTTAGTAGAATTACAGTCTGCTTATCGATTATAAAATTTAAAAACTAATGTCAACATCTTAATTTTGGTTCGTTGGAGAAGGACATTTTGGATAGAGAATGGATGCAACTAGTTTGAATAGACGTAGGGGCGGTATAAAAGCCCAAATAACAAAAATTTCGAACTTTAGTGCTGATGAAATTAAAAACTTTGATAGATTAGATATTCAAAACAAAATAGAAACTTTAAAAAAATTGGAAAATAGACTTGATGATTTAAAAATGGAATAATACAAGGTAATAAAAGATGAAGAAGTGCAAGATTGCGAATTACAATTTGAGGAAATAGATGATGAGCTTCAGAAGCAAAAGGTAAGGTTGAAAAATGTTTTAGAACTTAAGCAAATTAATGTGTTTGAACAATCTAATAATAAAACTGTGCATGATAATTTTGAAGGCAATAAAAGATTAAACATTAAACTTCCAGAAATTACCTTACCTAAATTTGATGGAAATTATGAAAACTGGAATACTTTTATAATGCAATTTGATAGTATAATTGTAACTAATAAAATGTCATCTGATAGCCAAAGGCTTTTTTATTTGCAATCTTGTCTTGTTGGAAATGCTAAACAAATCCAAAGTATTGACGACACATTTGATTCGTTATTACGAAGCAACTTTGTTTAAGGCGACACATGCCTTTTAAAACTTCAAAAAATCGATTTTTCAAATTTAGATTTATCTTATAGCTAATTTTTTTCTGCATCTTATGGCACAAACCGCATACAAATATTCTGAAAATTCGAGTTTTTATGAATAAAAAACTAAAACGAAACTATTAAAATTCTCCCGTTTAAAAGGACACATGACCACAGCTGTGATAATGGCGCTCGTTGTTTACAATTTGACTTCTGTTCTCACGGCTTGTTTTGACGTGTAACTATATCTTCGCAGCTGCTATTTCTTTTTACTGACTCCATGGTTTAAAAATTGCAGTAGAAATGCAGTGAAATTATGCACTTCAACTTTCAGGCGGGTTTTCAAATTGTTTTTGAAGCTAAACCTCGTGAGCGAACGTTCTGCGACGAAGTTTTTTAGCGATATTTCTTTACCTTTTACCATTTTAAAAATTGTTTTTTGCTTTATTTTACATAGAATATAGTTATGGATGAATTCGTTGCGAAATCAGCATCTGGGAAACGTCCCAAAAAGCGAAAGTTCCGTGGCAATAAATATACACGAACGGGTAATGTTTCGTGTGTAGAGAGTTCATCAGCAAAACTTTGTATGGACAATGTTCTACCTCCACACGAAAAGGAAGAAATATCTGAATCATTTAGTGGCTACAGAATTTTCCATTTTGATATGTTATGTCAGACAATTGAAAATAATTTAGTGTGCAAAACATGTCACATGAATGTGAAATTTAAGGAGATTTTCATACTGGATTATCTTCTAAATTTGAATTGACTTGTGAAATGTGTAGCCCCGTAAAAGGAAGAAACTGTACCATGTTAGGCACTAAGAAAAATGTACCAGAAATAAACAGAAGATTTTCGTATGCAATGCGCCTTTTAGGTCAAGGTCGTTCTGGTATGGAAACATTTTGCAGTGCAATGGATCTTCCACAACCTATTTCATTAGGAGCTTATAATGCTACAGTAAATCATATATTAAAAGCTACTTCAAATGTAGCTGAAAAATGAATAAAAAAAGCTGCTCAGGCTGAAGCAGTTTTATCAAATTCTTCATTGTGTGTTACAGTAAGTGGTGATGGCAGCTGGAAAACTAGAGGCCATACATCACAGACTGGAGTATGTGCAGTTATTGGATCTGAGAGTGGCAAAGTGATTGATACAGAAGTTTTGTCAAAGTTTTGTAAAGGATGTAAATTTGGTAATAAGGACAATACTAATCATCTCAAGAACTGTCTAAAAAACCATTCTGGGTCATCGGGTAAAATGGAAGTCGAAGGAATGATCAGGATATTTTCAAGATCTGAAGATACTCGAGGTATTAAATATACATCGTACATTGGTGATGGGGATGCGAAAACTTGGCTGTATGTGATACAAAACCGTATGGACCTTCCGCGACATTAGAAAAAATAGAGTGTGTCGGACATGTACAAAAAAGAATGGGGACACGTCTAAGAAAACTGAAGGCTGAACATAAAAATATAAAGCTCAGTGATGGGAAACCTCTCTCAGGTAAAAATAGATTAACAGATAAGTTAATGAATGAAATATCTGTTTATTATGGTAATGCCATCAGAGAACATAAAAATTCTCTAACAGACATGCGTAAAGCTATCTGGGCTATATATTACCATAAATTATCATCAAATGAAAAGCCTATTCATGATTTTTGCCCTAATAGCAGTGACACGTGGTGCAAGTATAATAAAGCCCTGCAGAATGATGAAATCTATGTTCATAAGTTTCCTATGAACATACCTGCTGCTGTGATGGAGAAAATGAAACCTATATTTTTAGAATCGCAGCCATCGTTGCTGAAACGTTGTTTAGGGGGGGGGGGGTAAAACACAGAACAATAATGAATCTTTTAACAATTTAATATGGAAGTTTTGTCCGAAAGTATCAGGATCAAGTAGCAGAATTGTCAACATTGCTACAAATGAAGCAACCATAATATTCAATGATGGTTGTTCAACTAGGCATCAAGTGATGGACGAGCTACATTTGCTCCGCAGCAACTTTTCAATTAAAGGGTTTGCTGATATTGACACAAAACGCATTTTGAATGCTAATAGAAAAGCTCTATTAGAAACTAAAGAGCAAAGAAAGATCCGGAGACAAATGAAAATAGCTGAAAATGAAGCTAAATTAGAAAAAGAGGGAGAAATGTATTCCTGTGGTGGATTTTAAAACACTTCATATCTAAAATTCAATTCTCCTTTTAATAGATTGTTGGGAAACATTATTATTGATATAAATGCATATTAAAGTATATATCTATCTACAAAATAGCAAATTTTACAGGAATGCTAATTTTTAAATCATATTAGAAATTGTTGCACTTTCGCTAAAAACAGCTGAATAAAATTTTCACGTTTCCCCAACGTATTTTGTCTCCCTACACAAATAGAAAACATGTAAGTTTATAAAACTGGTTGTAACATAAATATGAATTATATATTAATTTAATACAAGTACTTTAAGATAAATAAAATGAAAAATAATATTTTTATGTAAAGTATTTGTATTAAAATTGGTTTTTCTCAAAAACATTTTTTTGTCTATTCTGCGCATATCTAAAAATGTATTATTTGTATAACCTTGAAATTTGGTACACATATTACTTATATAGTTTACTATATACCCTCGTAATATCTAATTAAAATAATAATATTTGCATTTTTTATATGCTTTAGTATTGCTAAAATTATAAACAATATTTTTTATTTAAAAGAAAAATTTTAAAAAAATACAAAACATGGGAATTTTCTTTATATTTTACTAGGGTATATTTCTGAACTTATATATATAGACTATGCAAAACATTAGAGCAAAATAATGGACAGAAAGCTTTGAATTCTACGCGGAAGTATTATACTATGTGACATAATGTAATTCTTTCATTCTTAAATATGACTATTTTACACAAATATTTTATTCAAGAGGGCATATTTTAACTATATCAATGCAAAGATGCACCATTTCTTTATATACTAAAAAAAATTCAAATGCATTACTTGAATAACAAATATATTATAAGCAATCGAAAAATATCAATTTTTAGGCCATAAATCGACGGTTTAAAAGGTATGAGTCCCCTTAAGCACCCGATTCAAGGTACACAGTTAAGTCTTTGGACCGATGCATCAGATGTAGCTATAGGGAGTACCCTAATGCAGTTTTCAAATAACGCATGGGAACCCATCGCATTTCTTTCAATGAAATTAAGTAAAAGCCAAAAGAATTGGTCCGTCTATGATCGTGAATTGTTGGCCATATATACACTCCTGGCCATCCAAATTGCAACACCAAGAAAGACAAGAGATATCACAACAAAATATATTTTGTAGATAACATGTTGACCAAGCATCAAAGGATTAAATTTATAGACTTCTGTGAAGTGTGGTTCTTGCCAAAATCAGTAGCCAGAGTAGCCGCCATTGTTGGAGATCACCGCTGCCACACGCCTCGGCATTGATTCAAAGAGACTTTGGATGAGTTCTTGGGGTACAGCAGACCAAGCAGCTTCCACACGTTGCCAAAGTTGATCTGCTGTGGCAGCTGGGGATGGAATCTGGGTCAATCGTAGAGCAACCATGGACCACATGTTTTCTATCGGCGAAAGATCCGGAGAGCGAGGCGGCCAGGGAAGCAATTCAATCTGGCGATTGACGAAGAACCGTTGGACAATGCGTGCCACGTGTGGTCGCGCATTATCCTGTTGAAATATGGCTGTGGGCAAGCCCTGAAGGTAAGGAAGGACAACTGGCTCCAACACCTCGGAGATGTAGCGCTGGCTGTTTAAAGTACCGGCAATGCGTACTAGAGGTGTGCGAGAGTGATATCCAATACCGCCCCATACCATAATACCCGGTGCAGGACCAGTGTGGAGGTGCATAACGCAGCTGTTCAGCATCCTCTCTTCACGGTGTCTCCAGACTCGAATGCGACCATCGTGGTGTTGCAGACAGAAGCGTGACTCGTCAGTAAAGACAATTTCATTCCATTCTGCCGTCCACATCCTTCTGTCATCGCACCATTGGCGGTGGAGACGTCTGTGGTTCTGCGTCAAGGGTAGACAAAGCAATGGACGTCTTGCGGACAGACCACTCTGCTGTAAACGGCGTCGAATGGTACGCGCAGACACTGGATGATGCGTTACAGACTGCATGTGCTGTGCTATGGTTCGTGATGTGACTGAGCGATCCGTCACTGCCATGCGCACAATTTGCCTGTCATCACGTGAAGTGGTGCGCTGAGGTGGATGCGATCGAACACGCCGGTCCGTCGTACCCTCCTGCATCCAACGATCACATATCCGCATTACAGTTGTTTGGTTTCGTCCAACACGACTACCGATTTCCCTGAAAGATAATCCACAATCTCGGTAGGCCACTATCCTTCCTCTGTCGAACTCGGATACTTGATCAAAAGATGATCGCTGTTTTCGACGAGGCATAATTGATCGTTTTTTTGAAAAAACCACAAGAAAAACACAATTGCCGAACTTGAAATCGTCGAAATCTCCAAACTTTAAATTGCGCTTTGAAGTGGCGCCACAGGCGCGCGTGATGTGCGTCTGCGCTGAAATCCTAATCATTTGCATATCTCACCTCCGCTAATGCATGTTGTAAATTTCATGTTATTTGCATGTTTCCTTCATGGTGTTGCATTTACAGTGGCCAGAAGTATACATCAGATAAAAAGACATTTGCTTGAGGGAAGAGAATTTTGTGTATTTACCGATCAAAAACCTCTTATTTTTGCTTTTAAGCAAAAAGCAGAAAAATGTTCTCCACGTCAATTACGATATCTGGACTTTATTTCTCAATTTACTACAGAAATAAGGTACGTTAAGGGTGAAATGAATGTGGTGCCAGATACGTTATCTCGAATCGAGATAGATGCAGTTTCAAAATTACTCCCAGTGGATTATAAGCAATTGGCTGAAGAACAACTTCAGGATAAAGAATTGCAGGAAATACTCAAATCAGATTTCCCACTGCAACTTAAAAAACACTACTTTCCACTGGAAGACATTAATTTATACTGCGACACCACCAATGGTCATCCTAGATCATTTATTCCAAATCTTTTAGGAAATCAGTTTTTGAAAATTCTCATTTTTTTTCTCACCCTGGTATTTCCGCCACAACCAAGCTGATATGCAATCGTTTTGTTTGGCCTGATATGAGGAAAGATATAAAATCTAGAGTTCGTGGCTGTAACGGTTGTCAGCAAGCGAAATTTTTTAGACATAGCAAGGCTCCGCTTGGCACATTTTCTCATATCCACTTGGATTATATAGGACCGCTACCCTTATCCGAAGAAAAGAGATTTTGTCTGACAATTATAGATCGATTCACAAGATGGCCTGAAGTGATTCCTACCACCTACATGACAGCTGAAACTACTGCACGTGCTCTTTTGCACAGTTGGATTAGCAGATTTGGTTCGCCTGTCACTATAACGACTGATCAAGGTAGATGCTTCGAATCCTCTCTTTTTAGCAAGCTAACGAATATGTTGGAATCGCATAGAATTCGTTTTGCAGCATACCATCCGCAATCAAATTGCATAATAGAGCGATTTCATAGGCACCTTAAAGGAGCACTCAAAGCTCACGAAAATCCAAAATGGACGGAGATTTTACCGATTATTTTGCTTGGTTTGAGAACGGTATATAGGGATGATCTTAATGCAACTACCTCTCAAATGGTATATGGTACTAATTTGAGATTGCCTTTCCATCTATTGTCAGATGAAAATTATAAAAAACCGATAACTGCAAATTATGTATCAGATTTAATTGAAATGATGAGGAAGTTGAATCAAATAGCCACCCCCTCTCATGGAAATAGCAAAATATACATTAATCCAACATTAAAATCGTGTACACATGTTTTCTTAAGAGTAGACAGAATTGTTCCTCCTTTAACACCACCCTATACAGGACCTCATTTTGTACTAAAACGAAATGATAAAAATTTTATTCTGGATATAAATGGTAAAAAAACTGCAGTAACTATTGATAGACTTAAGCCAGCATATAAACTCAACCCTGATTTAAAGCAATTAGAGGTTAATGGAGATCAGTCAGTCATTCCAATCTCAGAGGGTAAGAGTAATGCTAAATCAGGTGCGAAAGCTAGTCGACGTGTTGATTTTTCTAAACAGTTAGTGCAATATATCACATAAATGAGTTTTATGTAATACTTGTGTTCTGATTTCTAAGCATTTTTGTTTTGTTTTTGGTATATAGAACATGTAATTGTATGTGCAGGTTGTATGGCTTAATTTTCAATCTAGATGTATTATATGAATGTAATTGTAATGTATTTTAAGTGATATGTATAAAAGTTTCGTTTCCTTCGTCACTGGGGGGATAGTTTGTAGCGAGCGCCGAATATTCACTGCTGCGCAGTCGACTGACGTCTGCGTTTTTCTCCGGCTCCATCCAATGGCGTGGAGGAATGTAGCGCCGGTCGGGAGAAGAGCATGTATATAAGAAGCTGGCTCGCCGGCATGAGAGCTAGCGAGGCGTTTGCCTGTTGTAGTGTGGTTACCCACTTGGGAAATTTAATTGTTGTAAATAATGTTTTTAATAAAGTTAAGTTGAAGTTTTACTTGCATCATTTACTCCGTACAGCATGCACGACCTCGTTAAAAAACCAATGTATAGTTTGCCGAAAGGTAAGTTCAAAGGGATCTCAACAAGCAATGGGAGACTTGCCTGCTGCGGGAATTACCCCTACCAGGGCATTTAGTAAAATAGGTGTAGATTTTGCAGGACCCTTCACCATAAAAACCTTTTCAGGCAAAAATAAGAATTTTAATAAATGTTTTGTTTGTATTTTTATTTGTTTTGCTGTTAAGGCCGTTCATTTTGAAATTGTTCATGGTTTAACCAGAGACCTTCCTTGCTGCTTTAAAAAGATTTGTATCACGTAGAGGAAAACCTTTTGAAATTTGTAGTGATAATGGCACCAATTTTGTTGGAGCCAATAATGAATTGCATAAAATTATTAAAGATTTGTTTAAGGGAAATAAGGAAAAAATAGAAGAATATCTTGCTAGAGAAGGAATAAGGTGGAACTTTAATCCCCCCCTTGGCTCCTCATTTCGGAGGCCTCTGGGAGGCGGGAATAAAATCTTTGAAATATCATTTGAAAAGAGTTATTGGTAATGCTATTTTAAGTCACGAAGAATTCTTGACATTAGTCACACTTATGGAGGCGGTTCTCAATTCAAGACCTCTTTGTCTCTTGTCCAATGATCCCAATGATATTTCAGTTCTCACCCCTGCACATTTCTTAGTCGGATCATCTTTGGTTGCCTTACCTGATCCTGACTACCTTGAAATTCCCATGAACAGACTAAATAGATGGCAGTTGGTGCAAAAATTTGCACAATTATTTTGGAAAAAAATGGTCTAACGAATATTTGAATAGACTTCAACAAAGAACAAAATGGTTCAGGGGATTAGTGAATTTCAAGAAAGGTGATATAGTACTAGTTAAAAATTCAGATAATGCAGGATACCTAAAGTGGCATCTTGCAAGAATTGTCAAGACACATGAGGGTACGGACAATATTACGAGAGTCGTTACAATTAAGGATAAAACTGGAACATTTCAGCGTCCAGTGACAAAAATTGCATCCTTACCATTTTTAAACTAATTCAAATTAATGTCATATAATAAGTATTGTCATAGAATATTATGCATAGACTATGTAATGTATGTTTGAGTATCTATATTTGTGTAATATTGATGAATGTAATTTTTGTAATTGTTGTAGTTTCTAAATGTAACTAGCAATTTCGAAATGTTTGTAGTGTAAATTTTTTTTTTTTTATGTAACTGTTGTAATGCCCTTTCACCATTACAACGGGAGCAGGATGTTGACACTCTTTTTAGCACGATTCTGCGCCATTTGGCGAATTGGCTGCTCGCCAAGCTTTTGCTTGGGAGTTACCGAAAATGGTAGAAAAAAGAATGTGATTAAAAAATGTGGACGGATGTTTGGTACGTTCCACAGTTGTATCCAATGATTTTTTAGTAGTGTTCTGTTTCGCGGTGTTGACGAATTTAATAAATGTTTGTTAGTAGAATTACAGTCTGCTTATTATCGATTATAAAATTTAAAAACTAACGTCAACACCTTTATTCACAATTAAGAAATGAGAAATTACAAATATGTTTAGCAGTGATACATTCGAATTTATATACAGGGGTCTATAATTAGAAAAGTAATATATTTAGAATATGTAAGCAATAAATAAAAGAAAAAACTTAAGTTAACTTAAAAACTTAATTTTAACTTAATATTACAGGCAAAGAAACAACTCATTAAGTACTTTAAAATAATTTACATTTTTGATTTATATTTATATGTAATATTTATTTAACGTTTATTTTTATTTTTTAAGTAGCTAAAAGTTACTTTTTATAGTATGGAATTTTTACTAACAAAAATGTTTTTGATTTTTAGATAAAGTGAAGAAAATCGAAAAAGGAAAAGGGACAAAGAACTGGATTCATTGATGTCAAACATTGAACAAACAACGAAAATTATTAATGAATACTTTTCAAAACAAAGCGACAGTAAAGATGATACTGTGGCAAAATTTTGCCATTGTCAGGAATGGATCCTATTTCCTCTCCCCCTGCCTCCGTTGATTCCCCGACCGGAACTGCTTGCTTGGAGGTGGTCGAGCGAGGGAGAGGGGAGGAACGGCTTGGCGGGAAGGAAAAGAGACTGATTGGACATTCTCGGCCTCACTCGCAGGGAGGAAAGAGCGTCGTACGAGAGCTCGCGCGTGGAAAAGGGGCTTACACTTTGTTTTATTGATCAGTGTGAATTTGAATGTGTGTGTGTGTGTGTATATATATATATATATATATAATGCGTGATGTGTCCCAGTAAAAAAAAGTGTAATAAATAATTTTGGGACTGAAGATCGTGTCTAGACTCGTTCACCGCGTAATACACTCCTATAACGCAAAGAACGGACCCAGGGGCGGTTAAGCCTCGTCAAGGGAGAGGGATCGCTCCTCACAGCCAGTATCTATGTTGTCACCTTAAGGACTTGAAAAAAAAAAGCATCGAAGAGATGATATGATGCAAAATAAAAAAAATTTTTAAATGATGAGGACGAATAAAAATAATTTTATATAAATATATGTTTTGAATTCAATTCTTTAAATTGAAATTGTGAATAAAAATTAGTAAAATAAAAAAGAGATAATTTAAAAAATAAATAAATAATTATTTTGAACAATTTGGTGGCTGAATTGCTTTGTTTTGCCATGGGACTGAGCCTTCATTGCATAAATAATTTGTATAGTCATCCACAGCTGTTTAGCTTCTCTTTGATACATGTTACTGCTAAGTTTTTTTTAGAGCTAAGGTATCACAATCTTTTCGCCATAATCCCATATGCAGCATGTGGTTGCTGTCTTTATAATCCACATAATCAATTGGACAGTAGGCTTCTGACCTTTCTAATAGCAGGTTGTGGAGAACACAAGTAGCAAGCACCATGCTTTTTACAGCAGAATCACTATAATTCAGTGGTCGCCTGAAAATTCTGAATCTGGCTGCTAATATGCCAAAAGCATTTTCCACAACCCGCCTGCCTCTACTCAATCTATAATTATATATTTTCTGTTAGAACAGAAAATTGGAACGCCTGGGATAGGGCCTAACAAATTATTCCTCAGTGGGAATGCTTCATCCCCTATTATAAAATAAGGGTATTTTTTGAGAATTTGGCAGCAAATCTGGTGGTGGAAATTTTAAGTCGTTACCCAACAAACACAGAGGATTCGGGACGGCGCATTAGGACAGTATCGGATCCGTCACGGGAGTGTCCTCTCCCCCGCGGCTACCCCGTCGAGTGCCGGACCGCTTCCGGTAGGAATGGATCTATCGTGCATCCGACTGCGAACCGCGAGCCTGCCGCGCGTAACCCGTCAATGCGGACACAAAGCCGCCGCGTAACCCAAGGTTGACGGGTCGGTTACGGGAGCAATAATTGGTGTCGACATACCGTCAACCACCCATCTCGTAACCAGCAATGTGCCGTCGATCCGGACTACGTGCCGTCACTCTACCGCAATCGGAATAGTGACACTCTTTCAAAGTTTTGCGTAGAATCCTTTTTATTCATCTGCTTTATATTATTCAGGTTTTTTTTATAATCTTGATAAATAACATCTACCTTTACACTTTATTCTTGCCTTTATATTACTAGTATTAATATCTTCCAATTTTATCTTATTCTCACGCATTTTTAGGCAGTACCAAATATTGATCCTTGTTATTACCTAAAAAATTTTATATGAATCATGAGTTTCCATCAAATTTTGCGATATTACGTATTAGAACAAAACTTCGTTTTGTTCCCTGTTATATTTACCCAAAATTGGAAGTCAACATATTAAAACTAATCTTTAAAGCTAAATCTATATTTCCATTTGATCTTAGGTTCCCCACTTTTTCTTTTAAATGTAGAATAAGATATAGTATGAAAAAGGATACTATGTTTTTAATCTTTCCATTCATACTGTTTTTTAATTTCATCCAAAGAAATGTAACATAAATCCATGTTTTTAATAACTAACCCCAAAAGTTTGTACTCTCCCCAGTAAAATTGTATTATAACAAATTTGATACATTTATTGGAGTAATTTATGTTTAGTGATATGATGAGACCCATAATAAAACCTTAGTTTCAGCTTATCAAAATTTGCTCAGAATAATTTATGTAACTTATTTTTTGAATATGATATTTTAAGTAGAGTTGGTAAATGTTCTTCAGATAAGCAAACTATATTTTCTATAGTTAATTTTGAGAAATCTCATTCCATTCTGTAGTTATAAGGAGTAATCCATGTTTGAAAAATATGAGTTAACTATAGGATTTCTTTCAAAATGAATAAAAATGAAAACTGCATGCAGTTTACTTTTTTTATAAATCTTGCCAAGTCATTTTTTTTTCATAGTTGAAAACTATGACTTAGTTCAAGAAATACTTTATTTTGAAGCATCTGATAAGTCTAAAAAAATAAATTATTTTATAAAAGTTACACAATGATAGAAGATAATTATACAAACACATGCTTTTAAATACAGAAAAGGAGAGGTGATTAAAAATAAAATAGTTTATTTAGAAGTACATAACATTTTTACATTTTCTAATAAAAACATGGTCAATTCGTTGTACCTCTGTTCCATCTTTACAGCATCTGAAAGAAAAGAAAGAAAAAAATCAGTCCATAAATTTAAGTGAAAGAAAAATTATTCCCATCCCCTGATATAATTTATGGATCAAAACAATGTTTTCATTTCAATACATTCCTAGAGAACCTGAAATGACTCTTTAGGTAATCTCATGTAACCTGTATATACTTTAAAGAACACTGTATATCTTTTACACATCCAAAAAACAGAACAAGAACAAAGAATTTATTGAAACATGTATAGGAGTTACTTATGTTAGTAAGGCAAAAACTTCTCCCAGAATGCACAAAGTATTTGGATTCTGGGAACACTTCCCAGAATGAATAAAGTATTCTTAATTGAATTCATTAAATTCAATTAGGAAATTAAAATTCTGAGACAGAAGTTTAAAAAAAAAACTTGTTGATGTAAAACAGCACCCAAACATGGGTGCAGTTTTAAATGTCATTTTATTGATAACTACTTGCAATGAAGTAACTTCCTACCACATTTTTTGTAAAACCAATTAAATACTGTAAAAGCTATGTCATGTAAAAATGTTTACTTGATTCATTAATATAGTAATAGAAAATAGTTGTAAATGAGTATTCCCCTTTTCATCAAATTCTCTCTCGGTACAATATTAAATTCAACCCTGTAAAAAAAGTGAAAAAACACAAGAATAAAGATTGAATGCTAAATAAAACATTAGCATTCAAAATCTTAAATTTCTAAATCTGACCCAACATCTGTATTAATGCTGTCTATGGCTGTCATGGATTCTGAAAATAAATATTCGTATGAACTTTTCTTAAATAATTTGCCCTTTTTTTCTTCTTTTTGCAAAGGCACATTGTTTTACACTATTGGTCTAATATATCACAAAGAATGATGCATAACAAACAAAAATTTAACCTTGAAAATCACAAAACCAAACTTGGATACTATTCAAAATGTCCAATTGCTTTGTCTTTATGAAAGATTTAAAAGTCACAGACATATTAAGCAATAGTTTAAATCAGAAACCAGATTATCCCAGAGCATACACATATACACTAAAAACTTATAAATCAGAAAAATATTTCACCGTTAATTTGTTTGTATCCTCTAGTGTAGGTAGGCGACCTCTAGATAGCTACATATATAGTTCAAGAACTTAATATATAAATTTCTTATGTGCTGGTCTAACACAGGATTTTAAGACAGTAAGCTATAGGCTTTCAATGATAAATCGTTCCTGATGTGACTTAAAAAATTATGATCAGTAAAATATTTAGCTATTCCCAACCAATTCCTAAAGATATTTGATTAGATCTGATTAAACTCCTCATTTACAGACATGCATGGGATGAAAAGGGATGATTAAAAAAGAGAAAATGCTCCAAAACTTTGTTTAGAATAACTGAATTTAAGTATTAAGACTTAAAATGGAATAAACATGTTTAACAGAGAAAAAATTATGACATGCATAAAATTAAATTTTACCAAAATTTAAAATTACTTAGCCCATTAACTAATGATCTAATACATTTCAAAAGCAATTTCTTTTTTACTACTTCTGTAATGAATTATCAATGAACCTCTAACAACTTATCAGGAAATTCTAAAAATATTTTTAAAATTTTAATGTTAAACATTAAGAATAAATAAAGCTTGGCACTTCACACTTTCATAATATAAATATCATTTTTCTGTTATTATAAAAGACTGTAAACCAGGCCTTTTACTTTTTGGAACTGTGTCTTTTATCCGTGAATTCATTGATTATACAGGTGTTCTATTCCATTCTTAAGAAATGGTTATTTCATTCACTTATCAAACACACATTTTGACATAAACCACAACTCATAGTGGATGTCTTAGCTACAGTTTTATAAACAAACTTAGTCCATGAACAGATTTTATATTTTCTAAATAAACCTTGGAATTTTATACTTTTATAATATAAACCTCTTTTTCGGCAAGAGTTAAAAAGACTTTCACAAGAGTCATGTTAACTAAAATCCCTGGACTGCACTTTCTCACTCACCTAAAACCTTAACAACAAGCTTCACAGTTAAAAAAAGAATAAATAAAGGAAATCAATATTCAATCCACAAATTATTGAGACCAAAGTTTACGAGAAAGTTGAGATAGCGTATAAGTTTAAAAAAATTGATTTGAAATTTTTAGTTGTTTAATAAATATTTTTAATTTAAATTTTTCTATGAAAAAACTATGAAGTTCAAAAAAAATCTAAAAAAAATATTTAAAATAGTGATTTTGGCCACGAGTCTACTGCTGAAAACAAAAGTATATCTCGAGAAAAAAAAGTGGGTTCAGTGAGGTTAAACAAAAACTTACGCAGGTTATGAATACAAGTGAGCTTTGGTCTTCCAAAACGACTGCGATCTGAAGCTAGATTCCACATTCAAAATTCTGTAAAGAAACCAATATTTTCTTATAATGCTATAATAAAATTTGAACGATTTATCAAACCAAGAAGTAGAGTTCTTCATAAACTTCCTTATCACTAAAATAAAAAGGGGGAATATAACCCCTTTAAATACAACTTTAGGTTAAGTTCTTATTTATTTTGAACAGAATGATACCTAAAGACTTTCTTAAAGTCTTTTGAAAACAAAGAGCTTATATAGACAGTTATTGAGAACATTCTCATATTTTTAATAAAGATTTTACCAATGACACACAGAATGCAAAAGTTTACCTAAAGTTTTAATAAAAATCTAACATACATGATGTTATCTAAATAAAAGTTCTCATCCTTGTCAGGTTCTTCAAGATTTTAAAGCTGAAACTGAGAAATTAAATTATATAAATGCATAATGACCAACAATTTAATAACTTAGGTATGAAAAAAGGAATAACCTTTTGCATATATTGATATACATATGATTAAGCAATAACAAAAAATAAAAACAATTATAATCATTAATATTCCAATGTATACTGATATGTGCATGAGTATTTTGCATCTTTTATGCACTCATGCATACTGCATGATGGGGCATAAATCAGAATTATATGGTTTGTTGTATTAAAAATATGCATGATCTATAAGTATAAAATCAATGAAGTACTGTTAGAATTTATAAAAATTATAGCATGAAATTGAACCTTCTTAGTTGGTATTGTGAAGTGTATATAAATATCCATAATATGCTAATTTTTTTGTTTCTTAATATAAAGCCCAAGTTAACATACAGGCAAAATGCTGTCAATATTACCATTAAAAACATAAATAATGTATTTGGATAGCAGACAAAATTATACCACCATTGACTCTTTTTAAAAAATTTTTAGTATTTCAGATCTGGTATTATGAAATACATTAAATGTTCACATGTTGATTATCTCATGGATTTCGTAGGCATTCATGAAAAGAAAATTTTAATGTTTCATACAAACTGATGAAAAAAAAAGTTAGGTTAGAAAGAAATTGCAGTGGTTTTTATAAACAAACTAGCTATCTACCCGGCGTTGCCCGGGTATTTATTAATCCCAATTTTTTATTACACAGGAAAAGGAATGGATTCTACCTATAGTGTAAAATCTAAGTAATTTAATTCACAGGTATTTAAAAGTAAGTACAGTATACAAATGATAAAGTAAAATTACAAATTCACTCTATTATTAATTTAATTTAAACTTGATTAGAAACAACATTTTTAGTTTCCTATATTCCTCTCAGTGACTCCGAAAACTATGGATTCGACACTAATCTCGGTGAGATTGGACATTTTTTTACCCCTTGCTGATGGGGGGGGGGGGGCTGAACATGCACATAGACGACATCGGAAATGTCACCATTAATCTCAGCGACCCCCAAACTATGGATTCGACACCAATATCAGTCATTTTCGTTTATTTTTACTTGTGCCCCCTGCCCCCTATGGGTGCTAGGGGTGTCTTACCCCCCAGTGTTTCTTTCCAGATTGTAAGTGATATGTGTACCAAGTTTGGTTGAAATTGCTCCAGGCGTTCCAGAGTGATGCCGGAACATACACACACATACATCCATTTTTAAATAATAAATAACCTCTCACTGTGTAAATGTGTGACTGATTATTTTTTTGCATTAGCGGTACGTAAAACCCATATGTCGTGGCCCAGGGGTAAATTATTTTAATATCTTGTCTCCAATCACAAAAAGTGTGGTACCAAATTGGTACCACAAAAAAATTTGATTTTCTGACCATTTTAAAGTTGTTCTGTCCACTTAAACAGCATCTGGAGCACTACTCCCGATGCTGTTTAAGTGGACAGAACAGCTAGAAGCTTGCCCGGGTATTTATTAATCCCAATTTTTTTTATTACACAGGAAAAGGAATTGATTCTACCTATAGTGTAAAATCTAAGCAATTTCATTTACACGTATTTAAAGAGATGAGCGGAGGGGGCCAAGGTGTCAAAGAGATTACACGTATTTAAAATTAAGTACAGTATACAAATGATAAAGTAAAATTACAAATTTACTCTATTATTAATTTAAGTCAAAACTTGGGCAGTGACTCCGAAAACTATGGACTTGACATTTTATTTTTGACCCCTTCTTCCACCACCCCTATAAGGATGGGGGCAAAACTTGAATTTAAACCGCATCGGAAGTGTCCCTATTCACTACTCTCGGGCATTTTTATATTCACACGTTCTTCCCTCCCCCCACCCCCTCCTTCCAATGCTGATGGGGCTAAACTTGCCCTTAAACGGCATCAGAAATGTCACTATTCGTCTCAGCGACCCAGAAAACTATGGTTTCGACAGTACTCTCGATATTTTGGGCATTTTATATGCACCCCTTCTTCCCTCTCCCCCTCCCCCAATGCTGATGGGGGGGCTGAACTTGTTCTTAAACGGCATCGAAAATGTCACTATTCGTCTCAGCGACCCCGAAAATTATGGTTTCGACACTACTCTCGATATTTTGGGCCTTTTATATGCACCCCATGTTCCCCCTCCCCCCAATGCTCATGGGGGACTGAACTTGTACTCAAACGTCATCGGAAATATCACAATTAATCTCAGCGACCCAGAAAACTATGTTTTCGACACTACTCTCGATATTTTGGGCATTTTATATGTACCCCCTTCTTCCTCCCCCCAATGCTCATGGGGGACTGAACTTGCACTCAAACGTCATTGGAAGTACCACTATTAATCTCAGCGACCCCAAAAATTATGGATTCGACACTACTCTCGGTCATTTTGGACATTTTATAATTAACCTTTCTTCCCCCCCCTCGTCTCCCCCCCCCAATGCTAATGGGGAGGCTGAACTTGCACTTAAACGACCTCGGAAATTTCACTATTCGTCTACCCGACCCCAAAAACTATGGTTTCGACACTACTCTCGGTATTTTGGTCATTTTATATTCACTCCTTCTTCCCCCCCCCCTCCCCCCATGCTGATGGGGGCTGAACTTGCACTCAAACGTCATCGGAAGTGTCACTATTAAGCTCAGCGATCCCGAAAACTATGGATTCGACACTAATATCAGAAGTTTTCGATTATTTTTACATGTGCCCCTGCCCTCCCCCCCCTTGGGGTGTTAGGGGTATCTTAGCCCCCCCAGTGTTTCTTTCCAGATAGTAAGTGATATGTGTACCAAGTTTGGTTGAAATTGCTCCAGGCGTTCCAGAGTGATGCTGGAACATACACACACACATACATCCATTTTGATATATATATAGATTAAGAACATCCTACTGTCATATTAAAAGTCTTTTTATGTTATTTTTTTACCAATTTCATTGAACTTATTTATTTTAAAACTTTTTTCATGCTACTAATTGTGTGGAAAAATATTTTTCTCTTAGTTTAGGGAACACTGCATTTATATATCAATAATAATTACAAATATCAATATATTCAATAGTTATATACATTATATATCAACAATTTTTAATACAAATAATATAACCACAAGTAATATTGGTTGCTTTTGACATTTTTTTAGATGACTTTAATTATAATTATTCCTAAAAAATAAATTATCTGTTATAAAAACCTTCTAGAGAAAACTGGAATTCCTAAACAAGTTAGCCTGATTCAATTAAGGCTTTCCAAACAAATTATTGCTTAAAAGGCACTTATGTGTACATGTTACTATGAGATAGCTGTTAATGTGATTATAATCATGGATTATGCTTTTACATTTTGCTTTACTGTATATTTATGATTATTCTCAATCTCTTCTTTCTCTGTGAATATGCTTTCACTGAATTTCAAAGGGGGAGTTCTTAATTTGAGTTGGGATGTTTCTTTATAGGCTTATCAGATATCTAATTCAGTGAATGAATAAATTTTGGAGTAAAATATCATAGAAACAAATATCAATCACATTAAATAACTTATTATACATGGATCATAATTATATTGTGCAATAATTTAATAATTATTAAAATTTAGATATCAAACTAATGTTTCATTGATTTATCATACAATACAATAAACAGGAAAAAAACTATCAAAGAAAATTTATAATGATGAACAAACCATTTACTTCCTTTGTCATTCCATACAACACCCATCTAAAATATTAACTGAAACACGAATCTTAAATTTTTCTGAAACAAAATGTTTTTATTTATACATACGAAAGTGCTCGTAATAACCACTGCACTTCGAATATTCATCAGCCTTGCATATTTTAACATATATTGAATAAATAATTGCGTACTAACCGTTAATAATTATTGCTAATATAAGTATTGCTAATTCAATAAACACTCAGTTCAGTAGAATTTGATCTGAAATACGTTCAATTCATATTATAACTTGGATTAAAACACTATCTTATAACAGTAATAGAATAATGTTCACTATGTAAGGTTGATAAATAAAATCTAAAGGCAATAAATTAAGACTAACGAATGAAACTTACTTGTGGATTAATTAGTGATGGGCACCTATTCGAATGAATCACTCGCATAACTCGATTATAAAAATCATTCGAGTAGTTCGATTATCACAATTTCACTCGAGTGAATCATTCGAATGATTTTGCTCGCGATTATTTCTATAGTACGCGAATAAATCATTCGAATGATTCACTCGGTCTCGGTCACAACGATTATTTTGTACGCGATTATTTCTACGCGAGTGAATCACTCGGACAGAACGATTATTTTTTAGGGGGTTATTTTGTATGCGATTATTTCTACGCGAGTGAATCACTCGGACAGAACGATTATTTTTTAGGAGATTATTTTGTACACGATTATTTCTACGCGAATGAATCAATCGGACAGAACAATTATTTTTTTAGGAGATTATTTTGTACGCGATTATTTCTAAGCGAGTGAATCACTCGGACAGAACGATTACTTTTTAGGAGATTATTTCCTGCATAAATTGCACTGAAGTACTCGAGTGAATCACTCGGACAGAACGATTATTTTCCAGGAGATTATTTCTTGGATAAATCGCGCTAAAGTACTCGAGTGAATTTCTCGAAAGAGATGATTATTTTCCGGTGATTATTTCTCGTTTCCCGTTAGCTCGAGTGATTGCCCAAGACCACGACGATTATTTCTTAGATAGCTCGTATCTCCTTTGTAAGGTACTCTATGCTAAACATTTAGATCTGGAATTAGGAATACTAGACCGGGTGAGTGGAGGATTTTACAAAACAATAAAACTACAGTGTTTATGTATAGCTGAACTTAAGACTAAATAATTAATCTATACATATGAAAATGGATGTATGTGAGCATGTTCCAGCATCACCCTGGAGCGCCTGGAGCAATATCGATCAAACTTGGTACACATATTATTTACAATCTAGGAAGAAACAGTAGGGGAGGGGGAGGTAATGGTAAGCCAACCCTAGCCTAGAACCCTTAGGGGGCAGGGGGGACATGTAAAAATAATCGAAAACGACTGATATTAGTGTCGAATCTATAGTTTTCGGGGTCACAGAGATTGATAGTGTCACTCCCGATGTCGTTTAAGTGCAGTTCAGCCCCCCCTTCAGGATTGGGGGAGGAGGGGGGAAGGGGTGAAAAATAACGGATCCAGTGCCGGACAGTGACACAAACACAGGAAAATGGTCACTTCCGCGAAGATCTGTCCCGACCCAAAAGTTGCAAGATGGAAAGATTGACGGTGAACAGATGGCAAGATCAATGATGTGAAAGGTCCGAGATGGCTCGTGAAAGTGAGTAGGATCACCATTATTGAGGAGGCAAAGATTGTGGTCAGTTAGCAACTGCTCCACTTGCCTACCTCGAGCGGTGTTACAGCTACTCCCCCACAACACATTATGAGCATTAAAGTCTCCAAGTATAACAAAAGATTCCGGAAGCTGAGTCACCAAGTCGTCGAGAGTTCTTTCATCAACAACGTCGTTAGGTGGCAGATATATTACACACACGGAAATTAATATCCGCATCTGCACACGCACTGCAACCGCTTGAAGTGGAGTATTTAACGATAGGACAGAGTAGGGATAGCTGTGAGAGGTCAGGAGAATTGGTTGGTTGGTTGGGGTTTTATGGCGCAAGATCCAAAATAGGACATAAAGCGCCAAACACAAGACTAGAGCCAAAAGAGAGTAAATAAAGAGTCGCCAGGCTCGAACCAACGGTGAAATAACAGATTTATAACCAACAGTAAGAAATATAAAAACGAGTAACCGTGAAAAACTGAATAAAAGGGATGATAAAAATTATGTATAAACATGTTTGAATGATGATATATATACAAGGTAACATAGAAAGATGATATGTAAAAGTCATAAAAACGTGATATATAAGGTGGTAAGACAATGATACATAAAATTGATAAAAAGATTATAAAAAGATATATTTTTAAAAGGCAATAAAAGTTTAACTATAAAATCAATTGCTAAAGCACAGACTGTGTATAAAACCAGTAAAAAATAAAAAGGGAAACAGTGAAGGATGGGGGGGCTCCCCCAGCAGTTCAGACAAAATAGGTGAAATGGAGCCAAAAAAGCTATTATACTGGGCTTGAAGCGAGGGGCAAGACGTCAAAATATGTCCAATTGAAAGTGGAGCCTTACAATGTTGACAGAGAGGGGCATCCTCACCCATCAACAAATGTCGATGCGTCAAAAGGGAATGCCCGATTCTCAACCGTGTGAGTATGACGTCTGCACGACGCAGTTGAGCTGATGGCCAAGCACCAATAACTGGTTTAACCTGTCGCAGCTTATTAGTGACCTGCAGATCCCATTCTACTTGCCATTCGTTCCTAACTAACTTTTTCACAGCGGACTTCACATCACTGATAGGCACATGCTGATTCAGCCGATGCACAGCACCTTTAGCCGCAGCATCTGACTGCTCGTTACCCGATATGCCGAAATGACCAGGAACCCAGCAGAAAAGGACACTGAAGCCACGACGACAGAGGCGACGATGCAGATCCAACACCGGAGATACAAGGGAATGGGAGTGTGACACTTCACCATTCTCCAAAGTCTCTAAAACGCTGATGGAATCTGTATGCACTATAAAACGCCTATCGCTCTGCCGGAAGATGTACTTCAGAGCTTCATGTACAGCGACAAATTCTGCTGAAAAGACAGAAAAACAGTCAGGAAGTGAAAAGCTCCTAACGTCTCTGCCACAGACGTAGGCACATCCAACATGATCTTCTGTTTTAGAGCCGTCGGTATAAACATCAACATAGTGAGGGTAACTAGCGAGGTGCGACGCAAAAAGCTGGCGAAAAATGACAGGATCCGTATACGATTTTGCAAAACCCTGGAAGGGGCGCAAGTACGAAATCTTGTGGTTTCGCCAAGGTGGAAAATGCAAAGTCGGTTGCAGCATGACATCCACATCACACAGCGGAGACGAAGTAAGTAACGTCCTCATGCGAAGTCCGAAAGGTGGAATGCAAGATGGCCGATTTTCAAAAAATCGGTCAAACTGACTGTCAAGAACAGCATGGAGTGGGTGATTAGGTTGCGATAGGATACGGTAATACAACTGAAGCGACAATTGCTTGCGAGTAGATGGTAAAGAAGACTCAACGCAGATGACATATAAACTCTTAATGGGAGATGTCCTGAAAGCACCAGAACAGATTCGAAGGGCGGAATGATGAACCGTGTCGAGTTTCCGTAGCACGGATAAGCGTGCGGAACCGTACACGGCGCATCCATAATCCATTTTCGATCGAATGACCGCGCGATAAACCCGGAGCATAGTACATCGCTCAGCTCCCCAGGACGTATTGGATAGAACTTTCAGCAAGTTTAGAGCCTGTTCTGACTTCCGCCGCAGATACATTACGTGCGGAAGGAAAGTTAACTTACTATCAAACAACACGCCCAAGAAACGAACAACGTTCTCCACAGATATCAGAGAATCACCTAGGTATATTTGCGGGTCAGGATGCAAACCTCTGCGCTTACAAAAATGTACGCAAGAGGTTTTTTCGGCCGAAAACGTAAAACCGTTCTCAGAACACCATGTCATCATGCGAGATATTGAAGCTTGCAATTGTCGTTCGATGTAACGCATATCCTTACCTTGACACGAGATCTGCAAGTCGTCGACATACAGATTGCCACGAACAGATGGTGGCAAACACTGTAAAATGCCATTAATTTTCAGGGAAAACAGTGTAACACTCAATACACTGCCCTGAGGAACTCCCTCTTCTTGAATGTAAACATCGGAAAGCGTCGTACCAATGCGAACTTGAAATTCTCGTAGTGACAAGAAGTTCGCAATGAAAATCGGCAAGTGACCACGAAAGGTGTTATTATAAAGGTCACGAAGGATACCATATCGCCACGTCCGGTCATAAGCCTTTTCAATGTCGAAGAAAACAGACACTAAGTGGTTTCTTCTGACAAAGGCATTGCGAGCTTCAGATTCTAAGGCTATGATATTATCCATCGTGGACCGGCCACGCCGAAATCCGCTTTGTAGAGGTGACAGACAAAGCTGGGATTCTAACTGATACACTAACCGATTGTTAACCATTCGTTCCAGCAGCTTGCATAAACAGCTGGTGAGTGCAATTGGACGGTAGTTGTTAGGACTAGAAGCATCCTTTCCCGGTTTGGGAATAGGAATCACTATTGCCCTACGCCAAGAGGATGGAAAAGCATGTTCCTCCCAGATTCTATTAAATAGATACAGCAAATTACGGAGCGAGCTGCGAGAGAGATGCTGTAACATAGCATAACTAATGCCATCGGGACCCGGGGAAGTCATCCGAGTCTGCCGAAGGCAATTCTCCATCTCGTTCTCCGTAAAGGGGCAGTTGTAGGCCAGTTGGTTGGTTGGTTGGTTAGGGTTTTATGGCGCAAGATCCAAAATAGGACATAAAGCGCCAAACACAAGACTAGAACAAAAACAGATTACATAGTCGCCACGCTCGAACCAACGGTGAAAAAACAGATTTCTAACCAACACAAATAAATATAAAAACGAGTAACCGTAAAAAACTGAATAAAAGGGATGATAAAAATTATGTATAAACATGTTAGAATGATATATACAAGGTAATATAGAAAGATGATATGTAAAAGTCATAAAAAACGGTGATATATAAGGTGGTAAAAACGATGATACATAAAATTGATAAAAAGATAAGATATATTTGTAAAAGGCAATAAAAGTTTAACTATAAAATCAATTGCTAAAGCACAGACTGCGTATAAAACCAGTAAAAAATAAGAAGGCAAAAAGAGCAGGATGGGGGGGCTCCCCCAGCAGTTCTGATAAGATAGGTGAACTGGAGCCAAAAAACCTATTATACTGGGTTTGAAGCGAAGGGCAAGACGTCAAAATATGTCCAACCGAAAGTGGAGCCTTGCAATGTTGACAGAGAGGGGCATCCTCACCCATCAGCAAATGTCGATGCGTCAAAAGGGAATGCCCGATTCTCAACCGTGTGAGTATGACGTCTGCACGACGCAGTTGAGCTGATGGCCAAGCACCAATACATGGTTTAACCTGTCGCAGCTTATTGGTAACCTGCAGATCCCAATCAACTTGCCATTCGTTCCTAATTAACTTTTTCACAGCGGACTTCACATCACTGATAGGCACATGCTGATTCAGCCGATGCACAGCACCTTTAGCCGCAGCATCTGCCTGCTCGTTACCCGATATGCCGACATGACCAGGCACCCAGCAGAAAAGGACACTGAAGCCACGACGACAGAGGCGACGATGCAGATCCAACACCGGAGATACAAGGGAATGGGAGTGTGACACTTCACCATTCTCCAAAGTCTCTAAAACGCTGATGGAATCTGTATACACTATAAAACGCCTATCTCTCTGCCGGAAGATATACTTCAGAGCTTCATGTACAGCCACAAACTCTGCTGAAAAGACAGAAAAACAGTCGGGAAGTGAATAGCTCCTAACGTCTCTGCCACAGACGTAGGCACAACCAACATGATCTTCTGTTTTCGAGCCGTCGGTATAAACATCAACATAGTTAGGGTAACTAGCGAGGTGCGACGCAAAAAGCTGGCGAAAAATGACAGGATCCGTATTCGATTTTGCAAATCCCTGGAAAGGGCGCAAGTACGAAATCTTGTGGTTTCGCCAAGGTGGAAAATGCAAAGTCGGTTGCAGCATGACATCCACATCACAGAGCGGAGACGAAGTAAGTAACGTCCTCATGCGAAGTCCAAAAGGTGGAATGCAAGATGGCCGATTTTCAAAAAGTCGGTCAAACTGACTGTCGAGTAGAGCAGAATGGAGTGGGTGATTGGGTTGCGAGAGGATACGGAAGTACAACTGAAGCGACAATTGCTTGCGAATAGATGGTAAAGAAGACTCACCGCAGATGACATTTAAACTCTTTACGGGAGATGTTCTGAAAGCACCAGAACAGATTCGAAGGGCGGAATGATGAATTGTGTCCAGTTTCCGTAGCACGGAAAAGCGTGCGGAACCGTACACGGCGCATCCATAATCCATTTTCGATCGAATGACCGCGCGATAAACCCGGAGCATAGTACATCGCTCAGCTCCCCAGGACGTGTTGGATAGAACTTTCAGCAAGTTTAGAGCCTGCTCAGACTTCCGCCGTAGATACATTACGTGCGGAAGGAAAGTTAACTTACTATCGAACAACACGCCCAAGAAACGAACCACGTTCTCTACGGCTATCAGGGACTCACCTAGGAATATTTGCGGGTCAGGATGCAAACCTCTGCGCTTACAAAAATGCACGCAAGAGGTTTTTTCGGCCGAAAACGTAAAACCGTTCTCCGAACACCATGTCATCATGCGAGATATTGAAGCTTGCAATTGTCGTTCGATGTAACGCATATCCTTACCTTGACACGAGATCTGCAAGTCGTCGACATACAGATTGCCACGAACAGATGGTGGCAAACACTGTAAAATGCCATTAATTTTCAGGGAAAACAGTGTAACACTCAATACACTGCCCTGAGGAACTCCCTCTTCTTGAATGTAAACATCGGAAAGCGTCGTACCAATGCGAACTTGAAATTCTCGTAGTGACAAGAAGTTCGCAATGAAAATCGGCAAGTGACCACGAAAGGTGTTATTATAAAGGTCACGAAGGATACCATATCGCCACGTCCGGTCATAAGCCTTTTCAATGTCGAAGAAAACAGACACTAAGTGGTTTCTTCTGACAAAGGCATTGCGAGCTTCGGATTCTAAGGCTATGATATTATCCATCGTGCACCGGCCACGCCGAAATCCGCTTTGTAGAGGTGACAGACAAAGCTGGGATTCTAACTGATACACTAACCGATTGTTAACCATTCCTTCCAGCAGCTTGCATAAACAGCTGGTGAGTGCAATTGGACGGTAGTTGTTAGGGCTAGAAGCATCCTTTCCCGGTTTGGGAATAGGAATCACTATTGCCCTACGCCAAGAGGATGGAAAAGCATGTTCCTCCCAGATTCTATTAAATAGATACAGCAAATTACGGAGCGAGCTGCGAGAGAGATGCTGTAACATAGCATAACTAATGCCATCGGGACCCGGGGAAGTCATCCGAGTCTGCCGAAGGCAATTCTCCAACTCGTTCTCCGTAAAGGGGCAGTTGTAGGCCAGATCGGACTGAGTATCGAAACGCAAAGGTCTTGACTCGGCACGCAGTTTGTGTCGCATGAAAGTGGTCGGATACGACGACCCACTCGACACTGAACTGAAGGCGCTGGCAATGGCGTTACTTATTTCCTCTAAGGTAGAAAGTGTAACGCCATTTTGAACAATGCACGGTATTGGCTGGTCTGGATATAATCCTATGCATTTCTTTACTTTCGTCCAAAGCTGTTTACTGGGGGTGGATGGTGTCAATTCCGAAACGTACTTTTTCCACGACTCTCTCTGGCAACGTCGACGCACTCTACGAGCGTTAGCTCTTGCTTGCTTGAAAGCAACGAAATTTGGAGTGGTGGGATATCGGCGAAATATCCCCCACATTTTACGTTGTACTTTCAATGCTGCAGAACACTCAAGGTTCCACCACGGTTTCCAGTTTCTTCGACCATTAGGTGAGCTCTTGGGAATGGCTGCATCGGCAGCTTCTATTATAACGTTGGAGACAAGACGAACAGCATCATCGATATCACCGTCGACCATAGCCTGGGTAATGGTTGCAATGTCTGTAAATCGCGACCAGTTCGCAGACTCATATTTGAATCGCGCAGGGCGACAGACTACGGATCCAGTGCCGGATAGTGACACAAACACAGGAAAATGGTCACTTCCGCGAAGATCTGTCCCGACCCAAAAGTTGCAAGCTGGAAAGATTGACGGTGAAGAGATGGCAAGATCGATGATGTGAAATGTCCGAGATGGCTCGTGAAAGTGAGTAGGATCACCATTATTGAGGAGGCAAAGATTATGGTCAGTTATTAACTGCTCCACTTGCCTTCCTCGAGCGGTGTTACAGCTACTCCCCCACAAAACATTATGAGCATTAAAGTCTCCAAGTATAACAAAAGGTTCCGGAAGCTGAGTCACCAAGTCGTCGAGAGTTCTTTGATCAACAACGTCGTTAGGTGGCAGATATATTACACACACGGAAATTAATTTCCGTATCTGCACACGCACTGCTACCGCTTGAAGTGGAGAATTTAACGATAGGACAGAGTAGGGATAGCTGTGAGAGGTCAGGAGAGCAACACCTCCAGACGCTCGCACACCCGAAACATTGTCCTTCCGAATAATACTATAACGACGTAATTTGGCCGTGTCCGCTGACTTCAGGAAAGTTTCCTGAAGTGCGACACAGACCGGATGGTAATCTGTGATCAAAGACTTCAGATCTGATAGTTTATTACGGAAACCGCGACAGTTCCAGGAAATTAAACTCGCCATCAAGAGGAAGAGGGAGATGGAGCACGAGGTGGAAGAGTTGAGGTGTCCATAGACACCCCAGCATCAGGATCAGAAAGATCCGAATTGGACGCGCAAATTTGGAGGGAATCCTCCTCCATACGCGCCACATTGCGAGGGTCTTTCACCTTACGTGAATGACTCACTCGCTTTGCAACTTCAGCACTTTTTAATTTTTTATGTATAGCTGGTTTAGGTGTGGGAGGTTTTGAGATGGAAGAACGGGATGTTTTATTAGGTTGTGAATTAGATTTTGAAGGTTGGGTTGTTTGAGTTTTACTATTGTTTGGTTTATTGGTTGTAATAATAGGCTCCGTTTGGGTTGATGAGTTACACATAACTCTCTTGGAAGCGGCAACAGAGGCGTATGAAACACCAACTCTAGGGCTTCTAGCCTCGACCTGTTTGCGCGCTTCTAAGTATGACAGACTATTGTTGGCTCTTACGGTCTGAATTTCTTTCTCAACTATCCATTTTGGACAGGAGCGTGAGTATGATGTGTGATCTCCTTGGCAGTTGACGCATTTAGCTGGCTTTGTGCAGGTCTCAGATGCATGGTCAGGCTGGGCACATTGGGCACAGACCACGGAACCGCGACACGATGCTTTCGAGTGTCCGAAACGTTGACACTGAAAGCAACGGAGAGGGTTCTGGACGTAGGGCCTGATGGGACACCGAAGGTACCCAGCAATAAGGAATGATGGTAATTTTGGTGTGTCGAAAGTCAAGATGAGATGCTTCGTTGGAAGCACTTTCCCATCTCGACGAATATTAATACGACGAACACCAGACACATGTTGGTCGTGTAGATGCTCCAGGATTTCCTCTTCGGGGGTATGGAGGAGATCGGCCTCCGATATTACTCCTCTCGAAGAGTTCAAATATCCATGAGGAGCCACGGACACAGCAATATTGCCAAACATATTTATCTTAGACAACTGCGCAGCTTGTACTGCTGTCAATACTTCAACAAGGAGGTCACCAGAACGGAGTTTCTTTATTGATTTCACATGGCCTATAACAGAATTTATACATTTTTGAATGAGGAAAGGTGAAACAGTGGTGAAGTTGCCTTCCGTACGCTTAACTATAAAGAAGCGAGAAGTTTGATTGATGTTATATGATCTAGATGATGCACGTTGATTAGTACTTTCTTTGGTTGTGTTATCCATAAAAATGGGCCGTATGTTCGGTCCCCGGCGGCACCACCCACCATGGAGCCCAACAAGGGGACGCCGGTTACTGCGCCAGTGCTAACCGGGAACTATACGCGCGCGGCCAATGACCGGTTGCTTAGCCCTGAGCCAGTGAACAATGTCTAACCGACCAGCCGATTGGTACACACGGGACCAATGTGCACCTCCCGTTTACCTGAAGCAAGGGCCAAAGTAGTGTGTTGGAGCGTTATCTTACTAAAGCCCACATTATGGCGAAGAATAAAACCCCTCAACTACCAGGATCCCCATTTCCTGGGACACGGGTCTCCACGCACGGCAAACACGTGGGCAGTTAATCGCCATTAGAAGCTAGAAGCACAGAATGACTACAGCTTCTGATGAGGAGCCCTCACCTCCGAAGAGGTAACCGCAACGAGGGAGAAAAAAAAAGGTAAAAGTAGAAGGACGAGAGGAGAAGAAAAGGGAAAGGAGGGAAAGTTCGCTGGGGTACCTCGGGATTGCGACACCCGTGTTTACCTAAAGAAGGTAAACCCCCTGAGGGGCAGTTGTAGGCCAGATCGGACTGAGTATCGAAACGCAAAGGTCTTGACTCGGCACGCAGTTTGTGTCGCATGAAAGTGGTCGGATACGACGACGCACTCGACACTGAACTGAAGGCGCTGCCAATGGCGTTACTTATTTCCTCTAAGGTAGAAAGTGTAACGCCATTTTGAACAATGCACGGTATTGGCTGGTCTGGATATAATCCTATGCATTTCTTTACTTTCGTCCAAAGCTGTTTACTGGGGGTGGATGGTGTCAATTCCGAAACATACTTTTTCCACGACTCTCTCTGGCAACGTCGACGCACTCTACGAGCGTTAGCTCTTGCTTCCTTGAAAGCAACGAAATTAGGAGTGGTGGGATATCGGCGAAATATACCCCACATTTTACGTTGTACTTTCAATGCTGCAGAACACTCAAGGTTCCACCACGGTTTCCAGTTTCTTCGACCATTAGGTGAGCTCTTGGGAATGGCTGCATCGGCAGCTTCTATTATAACGTTGGAGACAAGACGAACCGCATCATCGATATCACCGTCGACCATAGCCTGGGTAATGGTTGCAATGTCTGTCAATCGCGACCAGTTCGCAGACTCATATTTGAATCGCGCAGGGCGACAGACTACGGATCCAGTGCCGGATAGTGACACAAACACAGGAAAATGGTCACTTCCGCGAAGATCTGTCCCGACCCAAAAGTTGCAAGATGGAAAGATTGACGGTGAAGAGATGGCAAGATCGATGATGTGAAATGTCCGAGATGGCTCGTGAAAGTGAGTAGGATCACCATTATTGAGGAGGCAAAGATTGTGGTCAGTTATTAACTGCTCCACTTGCCTTCCTCGAGCGGTGTTACAGCTACTCCCCCACAAAACATTATGAGCATTAAAGTCTCCAAGTATAACAAAAGGTTCCGGAAGCTGAGTCACCAAGTCGTCGAGAGTTCTTTGATCAACAACGTCGTTAGGTGGCAGATATATTACACACACGGAGATTAATTTCCGCATCTGCACACGCACTGCTACCGCTTGAAGTGGAGTATTTAACGATAGGACAGAGTAGGGATAGCTGTGAGAGGTCAGGAGAGCAACACCTCCAGACGCTCGCACACCCGAAACATTGTCCTTCCGAATAATACTATAATGACGTAATTTGGCCGTGTCCGCTGACTTCAGGAAAGTTTCCTGAAGTGCGACACAGGCCGGATGGTAATCTGTGATCAAAGACTTCAGATCTGATAGTTTATTACGGAAACCGCGACAGTTCCAGGAAATTAAACTCGCCATCAAGAGGAAGAGGGAGATGGAGCACGAACTGGAAGAGTTGAGGTGTCCATACACACCCCAGCATCAGGATCAGAAAGATCCGAATTGGACGCGCAAATTTGAAGGGAATCCTCCTCCATACGCGCCACATTGCGAGAGTCTTTCAACTTACGTGAATGACTCACTCGCTTAGCAACTTCTGCACTTTTTAACTTTTTATGTATAGGTGGTTTTGGTGTAGAAGGTTTTGAGATGGAAGAACGGGATGTTTTATTAGGTTGTGAGTTAGATTTTGAAGGTGCGGTTGTTTGAGTTTTACTATTGTTTGGTTTATTGGTTGCAATAATAGGCTCCGTTTGGGTTGATGAGTTACACATAACTCTCTTGGAAGAGGCAACAGAGGCGTATGAAACACCAACTCTAGGGCTTCTAGCCTCGACCTGTTTGCGCGCTTCTAAGTATGACAGACTATTGTTGCCTCTTAAGGTCTGAATTTCTTTCTCAACTATCCATTTTGGACAGGAGCGTGAGTATGATGTGTGATCTCCTTGGCAGTTGACGCATTTAGCTGGCTTTGTGCAGGTTTCAGATGTATGGTCAGGCTGGGCACATTGGGCACAGACTACGGAACCACGACACGATGCTTTCGAATGTCCGAAACGTTGACACTGAAAGGGTTCTGAACTGAGAGGGTTCTGAACGTAGGGCCTGATGGGACACCGAAGGTACCCAGCAATAAGGAATGATGGTAATTTAGGTGTGTCGAAAGTCAAGATGAGATGCTTCGTTGGAAGCACTTTCCCATCTCGACGGATATTAATACGACGAACACCAGACACATGTTGGTCGTGTAGATGCTCCAGGATTTCCTCTTCGGGGGTTTGGAGGAGATCGGCCTCCGATATTACTCCTCTCGAAGAGTTCAAATATCCACGAGGAGCCAAGGACACAGCAATATTTCCAAACATATTTATCTTGGACAACTTCGCAGCTTGTACTGCAGTCATTACTTCAACAAGGAGGTCACCAGACGGAGTTTCTTTATTGAATTAACATCGCCTATTACAGAAGTTATACATTTTTGTATCAAGAAAGGTGATACAGTTGTGAAGTTGCCTTCGGTACGTTTAATAATGAAAAACCGAGATGTTAGACTTTTATTCGATGAGACAGATGATGAGACAGATGATGCTTGCTTAGCTTTGCTTGAAATATCCATAAAAATGGGCCGTATGTTCGGTCCCCGGCGGCACCACCCACCATGGAGCCCAACAAGGGGACGCCGGTTACTGCGCCAGTGCTAACCGGGAACTATACGCGCGCGGCCAATGACCGGTTGCTTAGCCCTGAGCCAGTGAACAATGTCTAACCGACCAGCCGATTGGTACACACGGGACCAATGTGCACCTCCCGTTTACCTGAAGCAAGGGCCAAAGTAGTGTGTTGGAGCGTTATCTTACTAAAGCCCACATTATGGCGAAGAATAAAACCCCTCAACTACCAGGATCCCCATTTCCTGGGACACGGGTCTCCACGCACGGCAAACACGCGGGCAGTTAATCGCCATTAGAAGCTAGAAGCAGCAGAAAGGCTACAGCTTCTGATGAGGAGCCCTCACCTCCGAAGAGATAACCGCAACGAGGGAGAAAAAAAGGAAAAAGTAGAAGGACGAGAGGAGAAGAAAAGGGAAAGGAGGGAAAGTTCGCTGGGGTACCTCGGGATTGCGACACCCGTGTTTACCTAAAGAAGGTAAACCCCCTGAGGGGAATTATGTCATAGAAATAAAATGCCCTTTTTCCGAAAAAGCCCAACAAATTACATAAAAGATGGCAAAATAGCAGACAAATTAAATGTACAGATACAACTGCAAATGTTTTTTTTTTTTTATTAAAGTCAGGGCTTATTTTGTGTTGCTGCAACCGATTTTGATGAAAATCTTTGCAAGATATAATTAAAAACAGCACCAGTTTTTAGAAAATTGCAGTTTATCCATTACTGAAAAACAATTTTGATTATTTTTTTTTTTTTTTTTTTTTTTTTTGCATCTCTTCAGTTATCATCTTATGTGGCTTCATAGATGGAGTGACGAACCAGCAGTGACGTCAGTTTCGAACTACTGGAAGAAATCAAGACTTTTGCGTAATAAAAATTTATATTTGAATAAATGCGTTTTTGAATCAAATGGTCTTGCATGTTAATAACTCCACATGTTTGGCTGGACACCTTTCGTACTGTTGCCAAGAGCAACTGTCTTTGCAGCTGAGTAGCATTGTCTGTTCTGTTTCGACGAGCTGTTAACAGTATATACCGGTTGTAGTGGCGCGTGGCCGATCTTGCCCTGGTCGACGTCTAACATTCCCTGTTTCTTGGAATCGATTCCACAGCCTTGCAACGACACTTCTAGCGATCCAACAGCGTCCGCAACACTACGTTGTGTTTACCCGGATTCAAGTCTGACTATAATACGCCATGCAATGGATTCCGGTGAAGCATGTTGTTGAGACATTTTCAAGTCACCTTTTCTCAAAAAGAATAACTGAGCAATCGAATTTCACAGTTAAGGCAGTGAAACAGACGTTTCTGCAACATCCCGATTTCCGCCCTTATGTTCTTTATCTGGTTTTAGACGTCGTGAACTTTGATTTGCATATGAAGTTTTCTTCTTCTGTTTCCTGCTAGGCTTTAAATTATGGATGATTTATTTTGTTACTTATCGGTGTAACTATTTGCGTAATTTCGTTAAAACCATGTGCTCCCCTAATTGTTTTGATCAGTGTACTATTTGTGATGAGTTCATCGAGCTCCTAGTTAAAAAAGTACTAACGCATATTGCTAATGAAGCTAAAATATCAAAGTACTATTCCCTTGTTGTAGATTCAACTCCTGATATCTCGCATGTGGATCAGCTGTCGTTTGTGTTGCGATGTGAAAGAAAATGGGAAACCTGTAGAGAGATTTATAAAATTTTTACCTACCGTTGGCCAGAAAGCCCATGAAATGTTTGAAGCTGTTATTAAGACTGCCACTGATCTACACCTTGATAACTTGAAACGTCGTGGTCAATCATATGACAATGCAGCTAATATGGTTGGTGTTTACTCAGGTTTTCAGGCTAGGATACTTGAGGTTTCACCTCTTGCATCCTTCAAACCTTGTGCAGGACACTCTTTAAATTTAGTGGGCACACATGCTGTAGATTGCTGCATTGAAGCCACATCGTTTATTAATTTGCTTCAAGAACTTTATAATTTTGTCTCGTCGTCTACAACGAGATGGGAAGCATTGAAGAAAAATAGCACCCTTACCGCAAAAACCCTCTCCACGACACGATGGTCGAAAAGATATGATGCTTGTAGAGCATTAAAAGAAGATTGGTTTGCAGCCATAAAAGCTCTAAAATACTTTGAAAGTGACGAAAGTCAAAAATGAGGAACAAGAGCAGAAGCTAGAGGTTTACTAACGAAGTTGCAAAGGGTCGAAACTGTATTCATGGCACAGTTTTGGGGAACAGTGCTGAAGACTTCACCAATTGAATAAGTATGTACAAAACGTAGAACTTGATCTTTCAGAAGTTGCCACAGTTCTTAAGTCACTCGTAATGTTCTTGTTAGAACTGCAAGAACAATTTGATATATATAAAAACAAAGCTCTGGATATTTCTGAAAAGAAAGTTTATGAGAGTGATGAAAAGCGTCAGTTTTCAGAAAACTACAAGCTAACGAAAAACGTGAAGGCGAAGTTAGGCCCGTTGCACACACGGCGTTTTATTCCGTCGCGGAAAATAATCCAACGACGTCGTTCCAACAGTAGACCTTACACACACGGCGGAAAAATCCGTCGCCGGGGAAAAGGCCCACCCCTCCTTCGCGAATCCTGCACGTTTCCAAGAAAACTAGTGCACGTACGCCCCCCCCCTCCCCCAGCCGGGATCGGAGGAGAGTTCCACATGCAGAGTGCTTCACTAGACAGCTGGTCTGCTGATATATGCAGTGTAGTTTCACCTTGAAATCATTTCACATCAGTTTAACTGTGTTATTCAAATTATTGATTGCAGTGCAGTTTGAAATGAACAGAGCCTCTAGCATTATTGTTATTCCGTCGTCGAATAAAAAGGAGAAGAAAAAATCGACTAATTTGGGTGCATCCAATTAATGAAAGAAGAGATGAGGTCGGAGCTTTCTACACGTTGTTATTAGAGTTGAGACAGGATGACACGAAATTCTTCAATTATTTCAAAATGTCGTTGACTTCCTTCGACGAACTGCATGGCCGGTTGAAAGATACCATTCAGCGCAAAAATACCAAAATCAGGAATTGTATTCAACCTCTAGGAATGCTGGCAATAACACTGAGGTAAGTAAAACTGACTTTACAATTTAAAAGTTGAAAATTATTAAATAACATTTAGAAAAGTAACGAAAATTAAATACTAAAGAAAAATAAAGATTTTACAAACACTTACACTTTATATCTACAAATTCATTTTATTCACAAATTTACAATTAGAAACTGACGTCTATAGACGAATTTGTGAAACTTGCTGGTGAAGTTCTTTGACAATCTTCTTCACCAACGTACTCAGCAAAATGTTCAGCTGCTGCAATTTTGTCTTTCATTACGACAGACAGTGACAGTTCGTAATATTGAAGAAGAGAAGGTTGTGAGGGGTACGAAGCTAGAGTTGTGAATTGTGGAGTAGGCAATGCGTTTTGCGTGTTAACTGAGGGAACTGATGGTGGGTCGTAATATGGGAGTTGTGGAGGATGTGAATAATGTGGAACCATACGAAAAGATTGTTGAAATGACTGTCGTTGGTTAGTTGGTTGGAGAGGGTTTAATGGCGCAAGGTCCAGAGAGGACATGCTGCGCCAAACATATGGTAAAATCTGAAAAACGATAGTTAAAAAAATGAAACAAACTGGATGGGGTTTCCCCATCCAGTATACAGCCAGGTATAAGAAAAAATTAGATAAAAAACAATGATTCTAGATCATGAACGAGGAAGATAACAGGCAGTACTGATAATGTCAAAACATCTAGATGGGGATCCCCATCTAGATTGCAGTCAAGTATTACAAAATGGTAGGAAAAAGGGATAAAGCTATTAAATTAAAGCGTAAAAACCAGTATTTTTCAAAAAACGAAAAATAGCGGGGTGAGGTGTTTCACCTAAAAGATCTTTTAAGGCGAGTGTAGTAGAACCAAAGTATTTGGAGTAAAATTTGTTGAGTCCTGTACAATCGGTTAAAATATGCAAAATGGTAAGGACACAGTTACAGTGAAAGCAAATTGGGGTATCTTCCCCCTCTAACAAATATCTGTGTGTGACTCTAGTATGTCCTATTCTTAAACGGGTGATCATGACGTCAAGTTTTCTTGGATATAATGGAGGCCAGATAGAGATGACGGGTTTGATGTGATGAAGTTTATTATGTACTTCTAGGTTCCATTTCGAACGCCAGTTATCGAAAATAAAAGTTTTAATGGTGTGTTTGACGTCATTAAAAGGGACAGGGTGGTTTAAAACAGTTCTGGAATTTTTTGCTGCTGTGTCCGCAAGTTCATTGCCTGGGATTCCAACATGAGCTGGGATCCAACAAAGCAAATACTGAAACCACGACATTTTAACCGATGATGGAGAATTATGACAGATGAGACTAAAGGATGACTATTGTTGCCAGACTTAAAGCTCTCGAGTACACTCAAACAGTCAGAGTATATGATAAAATTTTTATTCTGATGATTGGCGATAAAATCAAGTGCTTGTTTGAAGGCTAAAATTTTCGCAGTAAAAACAGTGCATGATGGATGAAGTTTGAAACTATGAATATCCGAATTAAAAACAAAGGCACAACCGACGTGATGTGTTGTCTTCGATCCGTCAATATAAATATCTACATATTTAGAAAAATTATGACGATGATACTGGAATAGCTGTTTGTATATAGATGAATCAGTGTCACTCTTATCAAAATAATGAAAGGGATTAATATATGGTATACACTTTTTCTTCCAAGGAGGAAAGTCAAATAAGGGACGTTCACACACATATAAATCATCCAGAGTGGTGTTTTCGACCAAAGAACGCATACGTAACCCAAAGCACGGGATGCAGGATGGCCGATTTTTGTAGAGGGTGTCGTACCGTCTGTCCAGTAAGATGTCACGTAATGGATGCGTAGGATGAGTCAGCACCCAAAAAAAGTAGTTCAATGAACGTTGGTGACGAGTGTGAGATAAAGATGGTTCGTGACAATCTACATAGAGACTTTGAACGGGTGAAGTACGAAAGGCACCAGAACATAGACGAAGTGCACTGTGGTGCACCGTGTCAAGTTTGCGTAGGACGGATTGGCGAGCAGAGTCATAAGATGCACAGGCGTAGTCAAGCTTTGATCGGATTACCGATCTGTATATGCGGAGCATAGAAGTCCGATCAGCTCCCCAAGATGTATTTGCTAAAATTTTAAGCATATTGAGTAATTTCTCGTATTTTTTACGCAGCTGTACAACATGTGGAAGAAAGGTTAGTTTCCTGTCAAATATGACACCTAAAAAACGTACAGAATCAATAACATTTATCTTCTGGTCTTCAATGAAAATTTCGGGATCCGGATGGATCCCACGTTTACGACAAAAGTGCACACAAGAGGTTTTGTCTGGTGAGAATTTAAAACCGTTTTCATCACTCTAAGTCAAGATTCGTCGAATTGCAGTTTGAAGTTGGCGTTCAATGAATCGCATGTCTTTTCCCAGGCAGCAAATCTGTAAGTCGTCCACATAAAGACTTCCCCGCACGGAAGGTGGAAGCTGTTTTAAATTATTATTAATTTTTATTGAGGAGAGAGTGACGCTGAGGACGCTCCCTTGGGGAACCCATTCTTCTTGGGTAAAAAGGTTGGACAAGACATTGCTAATACGAACTTGAAAATGTCGGGTAGCTAAAAATTTTTTAATAAAAATAGGGAGATTTCCGCGAAACTCCAAGTCAAAAAGATCTCTGAGAATTCCATAACGCCAAGTACGGTCGTATGCTTTTTCAATGTCAAAATAAACCGATATAAAATGTTTTTTTAGGAGAAATGCTCTCCTAATGTCAGATTCGAGAGCAATTACATTGTCTATGGTGGATCTTCCCTTTCTAAACCCGCTCTGAAATGGAACAATAAGGTTCTTAGTCTCTAACGTAAAAACGAGGCGATTGTTTATTATTCTTTCTAGCAGTTTGCAGACGCAGCTAGTTAACGCAATGGGTCGATAGTTGTTAGGATTTGTAGCATCTTTCCCGGGCTTCGGGAAAGGGATAACGATAGCTTTGTACCAGGCAGCAGGAAAAACATGCTCATTCCAAATCCTATTATACAAATAAAGCAGATTTTTAAGGGAACGACGATGAAGGTGTTTTAGCATATTATAAGTAATGTCATCTGGTCCTGGAGAAGTATTTCGAGTATTATGAAGGCTGCTAATAAGTTCTGTTTCAGTAAAGGGGCTATTGTAGGAAAATGTGGAGAGTGAGCTGAAGTTCAAAGAACGGCTTTCAGATTTTTGTTTGAACTTCAAGAAAGAGTCACGATAAGAAGCAGCAGAAGAGGAAGAGAGAAGGAGGTGCCCATTGCATTTGCTATTTCTAGTAAATCTGAGATTATTTGGCCATTGAGATTTAAGCAAGAAAGTGGATGTTGCGTATATAAGCCCATTGCCTTTTTAACCTTTGACCACAATTGTTTAGACGGTGTGTTATACGATATATGGGTTGGTTGGTTGGTTGGTTGGGGTTTTATGGCGCAAGATCCAAAATAGGACATAAAGCGCCAAACACAAGACTAGAACAAAAAGAGATTCTATAAAGTCGCCACGCTTGAACCAACGGTGAAATAACCAACACTAATAAATATAAAAACGAGTAACCGTGAAAAACTGAATAAAAGGGATGATAAAAATTATGTATAAACAAGTTAGAATGATGATATATACAAGGTAATATAGAAAGATATGTAAAAGGCATAAAAAACGGTGATATATAAGGTGGTAAGGGTCAGTTTGAGTATCTACCAAAACATCGGACCACCCCAAAGGTGTATAAGGTAAAGGTGTAAAGGTATATAAGGTGGTAAAAACAATGAAACATAAAATTGATAAAAAGATTATAAAAAAAGATATTTGTAAAACGCAATAAAAGTTTAACGATAAAATCAATTGCTAAAGCACAGACTGTGTATAAAACCAGTAAAAAATAAGAAGAAAAACAGAGCAGGATGGGGGGGCTCACCCAGCAGTTCAGATAAGATAGGTGAACTGGAGCCAAAAAACCTATTATACTGGGCTTGAAGCGAAGGGCAAGACGTCAAAATATGTCCAACCGAAAGTGGAGCCTTACAACGTTGACAGAGAGGGGCGTCCTCACCCATCAACAAATGTCGATGCGTCAAAAGGGAATGCCCGATTCTCAACCGTGTGAGTATGACGTCTGCACGACGCAGTTGAGCTGATGGCCAAGCACCAATACCTGGTTTAACCTGTCGCAGCTTATTAGTGACCTGCAGATCCCAATCTACTTGCCATTCATTCCTAACTAACATTTTCACAGCGGACTTCACATCACTGATAGGCACATGCTGATTCAGCCGATGCACAGCACCTTTAGCCGCAGCATCTGCCTGCTCGTTACCCGATATGCCGACATGACCAGGCACCCAGCAGAAAAGGACACTGAAGCCACGACGACAGAGGCGACGATGCAGATCCAACACCGGAGATACAAGGGGAGTGTGACACTTCACCATTCTCCAAAGTCTCTAAAACGCTGATGGAATCTGTATACACTATAAAACGCCTATCTCTCTGCCGGAAGATATACTTCAGAGCTTCATGTACAGCCACAAACTCTGTTGAAAAGACAGAAAAACAGTCGGGAAGTGAAAAGCTCCTAACGTCTCTGCCACAGACGTAGGCACATCCAACATGATCTTCTGTTTTAGAGTCGTCGGTATAAACATCAACATAGTTTGGGTAACTAGCGAGGTGCGACGCAAAAAGCTGGCGAAAAATGACAAGATCCGTATTCGATTTTGCAAAACCCTGGAAGGGGCGCAAGTACTTTTCTAGCATTAGCTTTTGCATGTTTAAAAGAAATAAGATTTTCCGTTGTTGGGTATCTGCGAAAGATGCCCCATTCCTTTTGCTGCTTTTTCTTAGCAATAAGACATTCCTCTGACCACCACGGTTTCCTGGTTTTACGCTTTCTAGAAGAGGATTTAGGTATGGAAGCGTCAGCTGCGTTAATTATAACAGAAGTAATATTTTGAATAGCACTATTAATGTCGCCCACCAACATTGGCTTGGTGATGACAGAAAGGCATGTAAAAGTTGGCCAGTCAGCTCTGTCATAAATGTCAGCTCTGTCAAAATAATCTTACGTAAATAGTAATAACCAGTCATGCAAAAAGGTTATAAAAGAGGCCAAAAATAATAGTTAATTACACTAATCAAGAAGAACGACAAAAGAGCCGTGATATAAAAGAAAAAATTAAAACACAACTAAAAACAAGAGACATGAAAACACTGATATGAGATAATATGAAGACATATACAATGAATAAAAATTGTAAAAGACAAAATTTCATTTAACAAAAAGAGGAGTTAAGACTCCTCCAAATCAACATCGATGTCCGAGTCCTCGGACACGTACAATTTTAGATCCGAATTTTCCGCGACTATGCGAACGTATTCATTATTTTTTAGAATGTAATCCGGATCATTAGCTTTCCTAGAAAGTGCGTTGCCCTTTCTAGGAATAGCCACGTTTTTTCTATTTAGGTTTCGAGAGATAGGTGAGTTCGTATCAATGTGGTATGAACAAGACTAATTGGATGAAGTAACATTTTGATGAGCGGTAGTTTGGACAGTTTTAGATATATTGCTTTTAGATAAAGTATCCTGCTGGGGTGTCCCTTTTTTTTTTGTTTTGTTGTCTGTAGTGTCTTTCTAGATTCAGTAATATTTGGATGTGCTGGAGGTGATGACGTTTGTTTGGATTTTCTGCCGTGAGAGGTTGCCTGTGAAGATTTTTTATACCGTTTAGAGTTTTGGTTTGTCAATTTAATTGGCGAGAAAACAACTGTTTCGGTCTGAAAGCTTGCAGGTTTCATTATTTTTTTTAAAGCAGCAGAATATGAAACACCAACCTTTGGGGTTTGGGTTTCCACAAGTTTCCTTGCCTCAGGAAAAGAAATTTTTTTTGTTATTTTTAAGGTTTGAATTTCTTTTTCCAGAAACCACTTCGGACACGAACGAGAATAGGCAACATGATCACCCTGACAATTTACACATCGATGGGGTGCATCGCAGTTATCGCTGTCGTGGCCAACTTCTGCGCAACGGGCGCAGGTAATAGATCCACGACAGGAATTCTTCGAATGTCCAAAACGTTGGCACTTGAAACATCTTAACGGAATCGGGATGTACGGGCACACAGGGCTACGGATCCATGCCATCTTCACGTGACTTGGAAGGTATGGCGTGTTAAACGTCAAGATGAGGTGTTTAGTAGGAAGCATCTTCCCATCCCGACGTACAGTGATACGTCTAACAGCCGATACATTTTGATCTCGCAGATTCTCAAGGATCTCATCTTCGGGTGTGTTGAGAAAATCCAACTCCGAAATAACGCCTCGCGAGGAGTTTAACGTACTGTGTGCCGATACAAGAATTGGAAATTGGCCTAAAGAGGTACAAGTTGAAAGAACGGTAGCCTGTTGGGTTGAAGAGACCTCAACTAAAAGGTCCCCAGATCGCAGTTTTTTGATGGATTTAACTTCACCAAGTAAACACTGCATTGATTTATAGATCACAAATGGGGAAATATTGTGAAAGTTTCCTTCTGCACGTTTAATGATAAAGAAACGGGTTGTAGAAAAAGCGGTATATTCGTTTACTTTTGGTGACTTATCCCTCACCGTGGGATTGAGAAAAAGTGTCTATATAAAGGGGCATAAAATTCAGGTCCCGGCCGCACCACCCACCATGGAGCCCAACAAGGGAATGCACATACGTGCACCAGTGCTAACCGAGAACTATACGCGAACGAAACGACCCTGAAACGACCTCCACCCTTAACGAGATGTCCAGAAATCGGAACGATTGCTTGGTTCCTAGCCGAAGACAAAAGTCAACGACCAGCCGATTGATACTATAGGGAACCACTATGTACCTCCCGTTTACCCGAAGCGGGGGCCGAAGCAGTGTGTTGGACAACCAAAACTGACCCTCAACTACCAGAATTCCCCTTTCCGGGGATACGGGTCTCCACGCACGGCAAACATGTGGGTGATATACACGTCATCAGAAGCCAGAAGCAACAGAGAGGCAACAGCTTCTAATGAGGTGCCCTCGCCTCCGAAGAGGAACCACACCGAGGGAGAAAAAAAGAAAAAAGTAAAGGAAAGGAAGAGAGAAGAGGAAAAAGGAAAGGAGATTTTGTTCGCTGGGGTACCTCGGGATTGCGACACCCGTGTTTACCTAAAGAAGGTAAACCCCCTGAGGGGAAAACAAGACAGGAGAAGCGAAAGAGAGATGGATCGCTATGGGACACTGGGTACGCGGCACCCACATTCACCAAAGACATTGAACCCTACGGAGAGAGAAATAGACACTAGGGTACCTCGGGTTGTGAAGCCCGTGTTTACCTAAAGAAGGTAAACCCCCTGAGGGGCGCACATGGATGGAACTTAATTATCGTTACAGTATTGTAGAAGAGACACATGGAGCACACGTGGAGGGTTTACATGGATAAATACCTAGGGAAAGAAACATTTGTATTGCTGTTATGACTCGTGAAAAGTTTGTACTTCTATCTACTTTAGTTAATGAAATATAATTTATTTGAATCCGTCCATTCTTTTTCGGGCACCCTGTATTGGTTGGTTTTAAAGTCTGCTTTTGAAGCATGCATTGCTACGCCGTCTGGACACGAAACAAGGGTTATTTACACGATTTGAAGAAGCTTGAGCCAATATAGATATTTCTAAATATACTGTTGGAATCGATGATCAATTTGTTGTGAATGGTATCAGCAAAGACATAGAGATTGTGCTTCATTTAGCAATAGCGCAAGATGTTATTCACAGACAAGAGACGATTACAAAGAGCTGCTGCAGTTAGTTATTATATTTTTAGGCGGACACGAAGCAAATGAAATTATATTTCGATTTGTATATCTATTGTAAATATATGCATAAATGCTTGGTACAATGCTCCCTTAGCCTGCAAAGCACCATCGCAGGAACGGATGCTTTAAAGGACCTTTATTTTTACAATGAAATAAATGAAAAAAATTCCCAAGAAACAACAAAAAAAAAAACTGTGGACATTTGTGGTATCTTACTGAAGAAATAGTGACTTTAGCATTTTTTTATACAATTCCTGTCGATTAAAAAGTAAAGATGGCTAAAGCATTTAAAGAAAAAGAATCAACTAATTGCGACTCTAAGCGTTTCCATTTTGATTTAGAGGAAATGACGCACAAAGAACTACATAACTTTGTGTCAAAAAGCACATTCAATTCTTTTAGCGGTTTAAAGGGGGCCTCCCCACAGCGCCCCTGAGAGAGATAAGTGAGTATTTCCGTACCTGAGAACGGCCTAGAGTCTATGAGGTACAACCTGCGGAAATTGATTATTTAAATCTCACAGCGATCTACTCTAAGCGCAACCTACCGGCACCTCCACGTGGTGGCCCCTGGGAAACTACTTGTTTGCGAACGCCGGAGGGTGGGGACAGTAGCCTAGACTACTGATTCATTTGTATTCGATTAAACTTAACTAAAATTAGACCAATGAATTCTACCATACACTACGCCTCAGTGATGGAGAAAAATTTAGACGAACACGACCAAAGAGTCAAAGAGTTGCTAACCACGATAACAAGTGATATAGGAACTTATAAGCTTCTAGCGGACCAGAAGCGCAGTCTAAGCGCGAGGGTGGTGGTTGGTTGGTTGGTTGGTTGGTTAGGGTTTAATGGCGCAAGGTCCAGAAAGAACATGCTGCGCCAAACACAAGGTAAAGTCTGAGATTAAAGGTCAAGAAAGAAGATAAAACGCACTAGTGTTAATGTCAAAACATCTAGATGGGGTTTCCCCATCTAGATTGCAGTCAAGTATTACAAAATGATATAAAGGAAAGAAAAAAGTTATTAAATCAATGGGTAAAATCCTGTACATTTCAAGAAACGAAAAATAGCAGGGTGAGGTGTTTCGCCTAAAAGATCATTTAAGGTGAGAGAAGTTGAACCAAAGTATTTAGAATAAAAGTTGGTAAGACCTGTGCAGTCAGTTAAAATATGCAAAATGGTAAGGTCACAGTTGCAGTGAAAGCAGATGGGGGCATTTTCTCCCTCCAGCAAATATTTGTGAGTGACCCTAGTGTGTCCTATTCTCAAACGCGTTATTATAACATCCAGTTTTCTAGGATATAATGTGGGCCAGACACTGATGGTGGGCTTTATATTATGTAGTTTATTATCTAAAAGAAGGTTCCATGCAGAGCGCCATTTGTCCAAAATTAAATTCCTGATAGTAGGTTTGATGTCAGTGTAAGGGACAGGGTGATATAAAGTCATACTTGCATTTTTTGCGGCAGTGTCTGCGAGCTCATTTCCAGTGATCCCGACATGTGCTGGGATCCAACAATATAAAATACTATAACCACGGTGTTCTAAACTATGCTGAAGATTTAAAATAATGGAGACCAAACTATGATCACCCTTGCCAGACTTTAAGCTTTCGAGTACGCTCAAAGAGTCCGAGTATATAATAAAATGTTTATTCCGATGACGGGCAATAAAATCAAGAGCTTTTTTAATGGCTAAAATTTCTGCTGTAAAAACTGAGCACGATGAGTGAATTTTGTAACTATGAATTTCCGATTTATAAATATAGGCGCAACCGACATGGTCAGTTGTTTTCGAGCCGTCCGTATAAATATCTTTATACTTAGAGAAACTGTGACGATGAGAGTAAAAAAGTTGTTTAAATATGGATGAATCGGTGTCGGTTTTGTTAAAATTATGAAAAGGATTAATGTATGATATAGATTTTTTCTTCCAAGGAGGAAAGTCAAATAAGGGACGTACACAGACATTTATATCTTCCAGAGAGGTATTTTGGATGAAGGAGCGCATACGAAAGCCAAAACACGGTATGCAGGATGGCCGGTTTTGATACAGGCAATCATACTGCTTATCAAGTAGCATGTCATGTAAAGGATGATTAGGATGAGATAGGACACGAAAAAAATAGTTCAATGAAAGTGTATGGCGAGTATGATACAAAGATGGTTCGAGACAGTCGACATAGAGACTCTGAATGGGTGAAGTTCGGAAAGCACCAGAGCAAATACGAAGTGCACTGTGGTGCACAGTGTCAAGTTTTCTAAGAACGGATTCACGAGCCGAACCATATGATGGGCAGGCGTAGTCCAGTTTTGCACGGATTACCGATCTGTATATACGTAACATAGATGTCCTGTCAGCACCCCACGATGTATTCGATAAAACTTTAAGAAGATTGAGAGATTTCTCGCACTTTCTTCGCAGCTGTAAAACATGTGGAAGAAATGTCATCTTCCGGTCAAAGACAACGCCCGCGAGGGTGGTGGAGATTGTTGGCATGTATAACAGCCAGAGGGCGTATATACAAAATCTCCTAGGCAAGCTGAGCGAACACGAGACGGCCCCTAGAAACACCTATGCCCAAGCGGCAGCTAAGAAATCGGACCGAACAGGAGGTAGATCCAGATCGAGGGGAAGGTCCAAATCCAAAAACAATAAACCTAAAAGACAACAGTGTCTCATAACGGTACACCCCAAGTCCAAACAGGAATCTGAGATCACAAAACAAGACATCCAGTCACACATAGACTCCACTAAAATCAAAGTCGGGGTCGACGTATGCAGGAAAATCTCGAACGGAGGCCTGCTCATCGGTACAAACACCTAAGATGAATTAGATACTCTGATAGCAGAGATAAAAAAGGACCAACTAAGCAACTATACGGTTACAAAACCGAAAAAAAGAACACCCCACGTAATTATTTATAGGGTGATGGAAAAATTCGAAAAAGATGAGTTCATAGTAAAACTCAAAGATCAAAACGAACTCGAAGGGGAAATTGAAGTAATTAACACATTCAAAGGAAAAAGTGGGGAAAATTGGGTCATAGCACTCAAAGGAGAGACGTATAACGCCATCAACAAGAACCAAAGGCTCAAAATAGGCTGGCAAAGATACTCCTTCCGGGAGTATCTAAAGCCAAGAATCTGTTTCAAATGCTGGAGATATGGACACCCAGCCAAATACTGTCGCTCTGAGAGCACGTGTCGTAGTTGCGGAGAAAAAGACCATGTTGCGGAAAAGTATAACAATGAAAAATGCTGTGCAAACTGTAAGAGGGCAAACGCCCAGAAAGAACACTCCAACCATTCGCCCACCGATCTACGTGCCCGGTATATCGCACGGAGGTGGAGCGCCTAAGGTCCAGAACGGACTATGGCTACTTGCATAAGCTCACTCAATTGCACGCATCTTAATCTCCGCAATTCGCACGTCGCAGCATCTCAACTCTCAGAAGACATCATAGCCCTGGGCTATAACGTCATCTCGATAAATGAGCCACACGTGCTCAAAAATGGAGAGAAGCAAACAATAGTGTGTTTCCACAACTCACACTATGTGATACACCACGATAGCTTGAAAATGCATTTACAAGCTGTAGAGCACATGCTGCCTTTCTTTGCAGCCGCGGGGCACAATAACTATGCAAAATGTGCCAGGGTGTATCTACAGCAAATAAGAGACCTGGAAAAAAACCATAGAGATGTTTATAGCTTGTTGAGTGCTGGTCACTTCACCCTTCGTAGACACACTAGATTGTGGGCTGGAATATGGACAGATATGTTCATCGAACAAACCTTAATGCGATCAACAAAAAGTCGAGGTGGGTTAACACGGGGAAGAAGCATGGGCAGACCTGCCAACTTTCCGGATTTACCCCGGCAATGCCGGATTTTTAATGCTTCTTCCGGGTTTCCGGAATGGACACTATTATTACCGGATTCTGAAACGTAAAAAAAATCGCAAAAATGTGTGAATTTTGATCGCCGCCGGAATAATAGCAACTCCAACGATTGACTTGCACCACCGACATTGCTTCTACGCTTTCCTAGAAAGCGATTTCCCCCTTTTCTAGGAACCCTGTTCCACAATAACGCCGAATTTACAACCCTTCCCCCTTCCACGTGCCCAACCTTTTTCCTCTGTCTCTACCTCAGATCAAGCGATTTCACTCAGTTCTTGCAACCCGGCAGTGTGCGATGACGAGTTGGCAAACCCTCCCCCTTCGTGCTCTATGTCTGTGCTCGCATTGAGCTCAATAGTACTCGTAGGTTGGTTGGTTGTTTGGGGTTTTATGGCGCAAGGTCCAAAGAGGACATGCTGCGCCAAACATATGGTAAAACCCGGAAAAGCATATAAATATATATATTGTTACCAATTGTAGACCAACAAAATCCATTAAAACTATGAGGGAACACACACAAATAGAGTAAAGTAATAAAACGATCAAAAAATCAATCGAAAAACACTATACAAAAACACAGATATAAAGTAAAGTTTAAAAGTGATGGATAGCCATACACAAGGTTAAAATATTCATATTAAAAAGGTGACAAACATAGTAATATAGGTGATATAAAAGTCAAACACAGAAGGTGATAAGTCTAATATAATAGGTGAGACCAGTCATGAAAAGTGGGTGACAGCCACAGCCATATATACAACAGGTAGTAAAACTAGTCCAGTGAAACTGATATATAAAATGATGAAAGCCGTCAAGCAGTTCATAAAAGTAGTCAGCGGTAAAAGTGATAACTATAGTAATGTGAAAAGGAAAAAAAGCTAAAACATAAAGCTCTGGATAGGGATTTCCCCAATCCTTTAAAAACCAATGAGAAAACAAAAGAGTTAAGCAGAGGCGAAAAGGAAAAGTGAGGAGTTAGGTACTCCTTGCATACAACATTAATTCCCGAGTCAAAAGAGTCATAACACAGGTAATAAAATAGACATGAAAAAACGGAAAAAAAAGTATTGAGAAAGCAAAAAAGATTAAATATGGCAACAGCAATTATATACAAAAGTGAAAAAAAGGCATGAGGGGAACTGAAAAACAAAAAATTCTGGATAGGGAAACCCCATCCAGATTAGAGTCAAGTACTTGATAAAGACGAAGGAGGAGACGGAGAGACCGAGTGGCCTCTCCCTGCAGGTTTAGAGGCAAGAGATAGAATGTCCTTAGATTCTATCTCTTCGGTATCAGAAATACCGGAGGTATAAATATCTAGCGTGTCTTCAGGAGGTGCATCAAGGTTAGTTTTCATTAAATATTTTGGTTCTTTACGTTTGCTTGATAAGACAGCTATATTGCGTTGTTCAATAGCTAATTTGGAAATCAGTTTTTTTTTTGTATTTGACAGGTGGAAGAGCGCGTATGGTCCTGTTCCTATTGGGTTCTAATTCGAGGTATTCCGGTTTCTTTTTACTCAATGAGGAGGTAGACTGTTTGGAATTGGTTGAAGAAATTGGTGAAGACTGTTTAGCTTCAAGAGCATTTTGATGAGCGGAAGGTTTAATTTGGACTGATTTACGGGTATTTGTTTGAGATGAGGTGGATAATTGCTGAGAGTCTTTTTCCTGCTGTGTGGGTTGGCCTGCCATTTTGATAGGCATAAGACCAACAGGTTCTGTCTGAGTTGCTGCTGATTTACTAGGTTTTGGGGTGGCTGCTGTGGCATACGACAAGCCTACGGTTGGGGTACGACTGTTGACGATATGCCTTGCTTCTTGGAATGTGATATTTTGGGTGATCTTTATTGTTTGGATCTCTTTTTCATGAATCCACTTCGGACATGACCTGGAGTATGATGGGTGTTCTCCTCTACAGTTCGCACAGTTTGGCGTTTCCATGCAGGTATCACTTTCATGACCTGGTTTCGCGCATCGAGCACAGGTGGGGTTTCCTCGGCATGAGTCCTTCCCATGGCCGAATCTCTGGCACTTGTAGCATCGAAGAGGATTCGGCACATACGGTCGAATACGACATTTAAGATAGCGGGCTGTGACGTAAGGTGGTAGAGACGGGGAATCAAATGTCAGGATAATATGCTTAGTCGGCAAGATTTTGCCTTCCCGTCGAATCGTGATACGCCGGACTGAGGAAACTCCTTGGTCTTTAAGATTTTCACAAATTTCTTCATCTGAGCAGGTGAATAGATCAGATTCAGAAATTACTCCGCGCGAAGAATTCAGTGTTCTGTGTGGTGTCGCAGATATTTTAAAAGCACCCATATTCTTGCAAGACGTCAAGGTTTTCGCTTGGGCAGCGGTCGAAACCTCGACGAGCAAATCCCCGTAACGCAGTTTTTTTGTTGATTCAACATTTCCGATTGCTGCCTGAATAGATTGTTGGATAAGGAAAGGAGAGGCTATGGAAAAGGAACCTTCCTGGTTCTTAATAATGAAAAACTTAGTTTGCGTAGAGTACTGATTAATTTGTTTGTCCCTATTGGGAGCTTGTGGGAGACAATTAATGAATTGTTGCGGTGACTTATCCCTCACCGTGGGATTTGCATTTGAAAATTCCATATAAAGGGCCGGATGTTCGGACCTGACGGCACCACCCACCATGGAGCCCAACAAGGGGATGCAGGTTCCTACACCAGTGCTAATCAGGTCTATACGCTCACAGACCACTGATGTAACTGTCAAATGTCCAGCAGGAGTCTGATTGCTTGAACCCTGAGCAGGTGACAAAAGTCAAACCCACCAGCCGATTGATACCCCGGGGAACACAGAGTACCTCCCGTTTACCCGAAGCGGGGGCCAAAGCAGTGTGTTGGGCAACCAAAACTGACCCTCAACTACCAGGATTCCCTTTTCCGGGGACACGGGTCTCCACGCACGGCAAACACGTGGGTGATAAAGACCCCGATAGTAGCAAGAAACAACAAAACGGCAACAGCTACTAAAGGGGTGCCCTCGCCTCCGAAGAGGAACCACACCAAGGGAGAAAAGAAAGAAGATAGTAGGTGAAAGAGAGGAGAGGAAAATGGAAATGAGAGATAGTTCGCTGGGGTACCCGGGATTGCGACACCCGTGTTTACCTAAAGTAGGCAAACCCCCTGAGGGGAGTACTCGTAGGATTTTGCGTCTGTGCAGTGCTTCGAAGTGAAAGGAAAAGAGTTGTTGATCGTGAATAGCACGTTGCTTCATAGTTGTATGATGGCTGGACGGAAATATAAATCGTATTATGATAAATCATATACAACTGATTACTCATTCATACTGGAGTCTAAGAAAGCACCACATTATGTTTTCTGTACAGTATGCAGGTGTGATTTTACAGTTGCCCATAAAGGCAAAGGAGATGTAGATGGACATCTTATAACGAAGAAACATGCGGACAATTTGAAATGTGTTAAGCAGAACCAAAAAATAAATTTTGCTCCTTCAACAACCGATGCCGTTATGCGGGCCGAATGCTTATTTTCGTCATTTATTTTGGAGCATAATTTGCCCATAAATTGTGCTGATCATGCAAGTTTGCTTTTCAAAAAAATGTTCCCGGACAGTGCTATTGCAAAAAAATATGCTTGTGCAAGAACCAAAACGACAAGCATTATAGGAGAAATGGGAAATTCTTCTAGAGCAGTATTAATTAATGCTATGAAAAATGGTCCATTTTCAATAGCTACTGATGGCAGCAACAAATCTGAAAAATACTATCCTCTCGTTGTTACTTTTTTTTATACTAAAAGTAATAATATTCTGCCTTTTTTGTATAAGGTGCCTGTTTTAAGCGGTGACAGTACTGAACAAAACATTTCACAATTGATTTTGGGCTGTTTAAATGAGGAGGAAATTCCATTGGATAATTGCTTAGCTCTGAGTGTAGATAATGCTCCAGTAATGATTGGAAAAAACAATGGTTTGCTAGCCTTTTTAAGAAAGGAAATTAAACATTTGGCTTGTATTGGATGTCCATGCTATCTAATCAATTTGGCTGCCGAGAAGGGAGCAGCATGCTTTCCCATAAACATTGATGAATATTTAATTGACTTATATTATTATTTTCAAAGAAGCCATAAAAGACAGGAAAAACTTAAAAACATGCATGATAATGAGATGAAGAAGTTGATAAAGCATGTATCAACGAGATGGCTATCACTAAATAAGTGTTTAGCCAGATTGTTTGAACAGTGGGACATATTAGTCTCCTACTTTAAGGAAGAAATAACACAAAGCAAATCTGCAAATATTTCAAAGAATTTGAGAGATTATATTATACCCCAAAAAGCTGAAACAAATAAGAGGAAATGTGAAGATAATTTGCCAATCACCAACAAAAAAATTTGAAAAAAGATGTCCGTGACACAAAAGCACCTAAAGTGCTAAAGACATTTGAGTCCCAGAAGCAAAATAATGAAATCTTGACACGCGAAGAGAGGATTTTTATGTTTCTGTCGGAGGATTTTAATAAAGGTATTGCTTCATTTTTATTATTTATATTACCATTGTTTGACAAAGCTAATTTAAATTTTCAAACAAATAAGTCAATTATTCATATAGCCAGATCAGTGTTATTGGATTTCCTCAAAGATCTTCTATCAAAATTTGTATTGCCGTCAATTGTTAAAAATGCTGTCACTTAAAAAAATTGACTACCATTCTTTGGAAAATCAAAGATCTGATGAAGATCTAGTCATTGGCAGCAGTACGGAAAAAAATGTTGCAGATTTAAATCCTAAAAAACAAAGAAAATTTTATTCTTGCATTAGGGACTTTTTTACAACTTCATGTGACTATATCATTCAAAAATTCCCAATTGATGATGATATATTCGTAAATGCCCAAATTGCAAACATAAGCACCATTGATAAAGAATCTTTTTCCAAAACTAAGTTCTTTATTCAAAAATACAGTGTTGTGTGTTTAAAAATTATGGGAGAACTCGATGAAGATAAAGCATGTGATGTTTTAAAATCAGAATTTTCTTCTCTACAACAAGAGGAAATTTCAAGTGATATTCTTAATGAAGACCAAGCAGATGTCCAGTGGCATTTAATTGGCCAATTGAAAAATAGTGATGGTACCTTAAAATATAAAAATATATCGGATATAATGTTGCTGGTTTTAACAATCCCTCACAGTAATGCAGAATGTGAGAGGATTTTTAGTCACATATCAAAAATATCTACTCAGTTCCGATCATCCATGTCAAGGGAAACCTTAGAAAATTTACTAATATGCAAGTCAAACCCACAAGGACACTGTTATGAAGACCAATTTGACAGTGAATTTTTAAAAAGAGCAAAATCAGCAACAGTGAATGCTACAAAAATTCCAAGATATCCTTCAATTGATTAAAACAAACATTTTAAAGAAATAGATGTATTCAAAATATAGACTGCTGGGGTCCCCGTTAGTGTAAATGTGATGTATATTAAAATGTATGATTAAAAATTTCAAATATATAACTTTTGTTTAATATTATAATTTCAAGATTTACTGAACAGTAAGTAAATATTTTGAACTATGTAATATTATTAAAGAGATCCTATAAACTATAAGTAAGAATACATAACAATTCTTTTATAATTTTTTACTATACTGTTTTGTGTTATGTCGGTATGTCGATTATTTTATGACGGTAGAATATTGCACGATTTTGTAATAGAATATTGCAGGATTTTGCTCTCACTGAGTTTGGCAGGTCTGCATGGATGATAGTCAACGAGCTTCATGGACATTGAGCCACCCTGCATACTGTGAAGTTATTTTTGCTATGAGAAATCTCACTGATGTCTTCCATGTTAGCAGTGAACAACACATTGAAATATCAGATGCTAGAAAATCTAGAGATATGAAGGATTTTCTTACATTACTTCAATTTTTGGTTGGTTTGTTGGTTGGTTATTTGGGGTTTAGCGGGGCAAGGTCCAAAGAGGACAAGCTGCGCCAAACACTCGTTAAGAAAAAAAGAAATTTGCATAGACCAAGAGAAACAGACAAAACAAAGAACAGAGGTATAAAAAGGTGACAAGAACTAAGAAGGTAAAAACGATGAAAGGTAGACGATGACAAGAACAGCCATATATAGGTGCTAAAAAGGTCATATATAGCAGGTAATTAAAAAAACTGCGATTAAGCACAATGGTATATGACAAAAGTAAAAAGTCATCCATAAAATAATTATCGGGCAATAAAACAGTCACATATAGCAAGTAGAAAACCAATCGAATATCGCACGTGATAAAACAGTCGTATAAAACAGGTAATAAAAAATACCTTTATAAAATAGAGTAGCAGTGAAAAGAAAACCAAACAGTAAATATGGTATGATCAAGTTATAGAAACAATGATTTATAAACAGTGGTAAAAGGGGTGAAAAGAGCAAAGAAGGTAAAAAACACTCATATGTAGACAGATAAAATCAATGGAAAATAGCGGATATTAAGGACAAACTTATATACATGTGATAAAAACGGTCATATAATTCTAGTAACAAATACAGTCATACAATTCACACTTAAAAACTGCCATAAAATACAAGCAACAAAAAAGTCATAAAAGCGGAAGATAACAGTGATATAAAACAATACATTTTAAATATCACGGCAGAAATTAAATACAACAGTGACATAAAAAAAGCGAGTGGTAAATTAATAAAAGCCAAAATTTCTGGACAGGGAAACCCCCGTCCAGATTAAGGTCACGTACTAGTTGATGGCAAAGGAAAAGAAGGACAGACCGAGTGACCTCTCCCTGCGGCATGAAAGGCAAAAGAAAGACGTTCATTAGAGTCTATCTCCTCGGTATCGGAGATACCGGAAGCATAGATCTCCAGCGTGTCTTGAGGAGCTTGAAAATTATTTGTTTTTAAATATTTAGGAACTTTTTGTTTTATTGATATATCAGGTTTATTGCGTTGTTCAACAGTTATTTTGGTTTTCCTATGGTTTTGGTATTTTACAAGTGGTAGGGCGCGGATGGCTCTATTCCGATTGGGTTCTATTTGAAGATATTCAGAAGATCGCGATAGTTTATTTTTATTCGATGAGGAAACAGATTGAGTTCATGTTTTCTTAGATTTTGATGATGAAATTACAGTGTCAGATGATAGTTGAGCACTGGAGGAAGATCTAGATCTAAATCGGAATGATTTTAGAATATCTGTTTGAGAAGAGGTGGCTAATTGCTTCGAGTCTTTATTATTCTGTGTAAGTTGTCCTGACTTTCTTATAGGTGAAAATACTACAGGTTCTGTCTGTGTACAGGCATTTTTTAAGGTTTTTTTCACCGCAGCTGAATATGTCACACCGACCTTTGGTGAATTGGATTCTATTAGTTTCCTGGCTTCTGGAAAGGATATTTTCTGGGTAACCTTCAAGGATTGTATTTCCTTTTCCGTTAACCACTTGGGACATGTTCGGGAATAGGCAACATGATCACCTCGACAATTTACACATCGAGGGGATGCCTCGCAATTCTCGCTGTCGTGGGCAACTTCTGCGCAACGGGCGCAGGTAACGGACCCACGACAGGAATCCTTCGAATGTCCAAAGCGCTGGCATTTAAAGCATCTGAGCGGATTAGGAATATAAGGTCGCACAGAACTACGGATCCATGCCATCTTCACGTGACTTGGAAGATCTGGCGTGTCAAATGTCAAAATGAGATGCTTTGTAGGAAGCATCTTCCCATCCCGACGTATAGTTATGCGTCTGACAGCAGTCACTTTTTGTTCCCGAAGGTTATCCAGTATCTCATCTTCAGGAGTGTCTAGAAAGTCAGACTCCGAGATTATACCACGAGAGAAGTTAAAAAAAACTGTGGGCAGATACCAGAATCGGAAACTGACCAAGGGAAGAACACTTAGAAATACAGGAAGCCTGTTGAGGTGATGATGCCTCAACTAAAAGATCACCCGATCGCAGTTTTCTTATGGATTTTACCTCACCAACTGATGATTGCAGTGACTTATGTATTAGAAAGGGAGAAACGTCATTAAAGTTATTTTCTTTTCTCTTTAAAATAAAAAATCGTGCATTAACAAAATCGGTCTGTTCATTGGTGTTCGGTGACTTATCCCTCACCGTGGGATTTGGAAAAAAAGAAGCCATATAAAGGGGCATAAAATTCAGTTCCCGGCCACACCACCCACCATGGAGCCCAACAAGGGGATGCACATACGTGCACCAGTGCTAACCGAGAACTATACGCGAACGAAACGACCCTGAAACGACCTCCACCCTTAACGAGATATCCAGAAATCGGAACGATTGCTTGGTTCCTAGCCGAAGACAAAAGTCAACGACCAGCCGATTGATACTATAGGGAACCACTATGTACCTCCCGTTTGCCCGAAGCGGGGGCCGAAGCAGTGTGTTGGGCAACCAAAACTGACCCTCAACTACCAGGATTCCCTTTTCCGGGGACACGGGTCTACACGCACGGCCAACACGTGGGTGATAAAGACCTCACTAGAAGCAAGAGACAACAGAACGGAAACAGCTTCTAATGAGGTGTCCTCGCCTCCGAAGAGGAACCACACCGAGGGAGAAAGGAAAGAAAAAATTAGAAAAAAGAGAGGAGAGGAAAATGGAAAGGAGAGATAGTTCGCTGGGGTACCTCGGGATTGCGACACCCGTGTTTACCTAAAGAAGGTAAACCCCCTGAGGGGACTTCAATTTTTGGAAGATCACAATCCATTTGATTCACAATGCGTTGAGCTACATAATATTTTCAGTGGGTTAGTAGACAGTCAACACAAGGTAACTGCAGATGAAGCTAAGTCAATTGGACTTCGAATCCAATCCAAACTGACTGGAAAAGCTTTCGATTCTGTTACCATGGTTAAAAAGGATCAAGCTGTCACAATGAAGATATTAAGAAAAGGTATTGTCATTGACGGAGCTATTCAACATATTGATACAGGACTCCTCACCCAGAGAATGCTGATATGTTTGTCTGTAAATCCTGATCTGCAAAAATTAAAGGAGAAGTTCAATTATGAATTATCTATACTTCCTCCATCTCTATTTGATCCAGAAACTCAGTTATTGAGAAAAAGTGACAAATCATCGTTGGCAAGAACTTTGGATGACATGGCAACTAGTTTAAATTACATGTTACCTGCGGAAACATCGTATGTTCTTGACGGGGGTGCACTAATACACAAATTGCCATAGCCCAAAACTGGAAAATTTTCAGATGTGTTACAACTATATAGCAGTCATATTACTAAGCAATATAAAGGTGTGACAATTGTATTTGATGGCTATGCCCTCTCCAGTACAAAGGATGTAGAGCATCAGATACGCACAAAACAATCATCAGTAACACTGAAATTTACTGAGAGCTCTCCACTTCTTATTGGCAAAGGACCCTTTCTTTCTAATAAGGAAAACAAACAGCGCTTTATAACCATGCTTGGGAAACACTTAGAAGCGAATGGACACACTGTTATTCATGCTACAGATGATGCTGACACGGTTATTGTAAAAACAGCACTGACCTTGGCAGAAGAAAAGCATGTAACAGTTGTTGCCGACGACACCGATATTCTTGTTCTTTTGATTTACCATAATACACGAAATATTTGTTTGCAGTCATCTACGTTCAGTGATAAAAAACGGGATATTAAATCGATGCAACAAGTGCTTGGCGAAAAAGGATGCAAAATTATACTCTTTTCACATGCTTTAACTGGATGTGATACCACAAGTTGCTTATTTGGTAAAAGTAAATCGGCAGCATATCGACATTTTTGGAAATGTGAGGAATTTAGCATTTGCGCTACTCTGTTTGGATCAGAAAATGCAAACAAAAAGGAACTCACAGATATTGGCACCAAAGCATTGGTATCACTTTACGGTGGAAATCCAAAGACAGAGACACTGAACCTACTACGATATAATCTCTTCTTGAAAAAAATCACAACTGCCAAAAGTGAATTTAATATTGCAAGATTGCCACCTACAGAAGATGCTGCTGTTCATCATCTTCTCCGGGTACATTTGCAATGTCTTTGTTGGAAAACTATGAACACCAATATTGCCAATCCCGAAGAGTGGGGTTGGAAAAAAGTAGGAGACCAACTACAGCCCATAACATGTGAAATGAGCCCTGCACCAGAGTTATTACTAAACATGATATGCTGCACCTGCATAACGAATGCAAATGAGCCATGTGGTAGTGGTAAATGTACATGTCGCCATTATGGTGTGGAATGCACTGAGATATGTCGTAACTGTTCTGGTAGAGACTGCACAAATATTGTACTGAAAGAGAGCGATTTAGAAGAAACTGAAGAAGACTAATAGATTTAGCGTTTCTCTTAGGTAAGATTTAAGAATGATGAAATAAATATGCATTTGTATTATAAAACGCATTTTGATTAATAGAAATATAATTTTCAACGCTGCATAAGCTTTCAGTTTTTCGGCAACGATTTTGTTATTTATTTTTGTTTTTTAAAACCAATATCATAATCTTTTTCAGCATTTAATTTTCTGTAATTTGATACCACACAGGATTTTTTATGATTTTTTAAAAAAAAATTTAATTTTTTAAATTTTTTTCAAGATGGCGGCCGAAAAACGCATTTTGCACGGTCAGATTTTTCTAGACTTTTAGTATGTCAAAAAGATACCTATAACGAACTAAAAAATTCAAACCCCGTCTTTGTGAGAATTAGTTCCAGGTACCCCCTATTTTTTTCTTATATCTCCTGTACTATTTAGAGACCAATGAAGATCTTTTTTTCTCTCAATATTTATTGTTTGCAAAATAAAAATATTTAATTCTATGTTATTTACTGCTGTTCTATTAAAATAATTTTAAATATTAATCAAAATACATAAATATTAATATACAAAAAAATTTAAATTTTTATATCCAAAGTATATAATAAAATGCATTTTGTATATTTATTTATTTGTTTCAATTTATTTAAATACTTACGTATATGGAGCACAAAAAATTTTCTGCCTCCTTTTTACAGTCCATAAAACATACTTAGCTTTTATTTTTTTCTTCTTTTATTTGTAATATTTAGTTCTTTTTATTGTGGAGACAATTTTTCTCAATTTTTAGTGAACTTAAATTCTTTTTATTTAAGAACATTTGCTTTACCAATAAATTTTTTTGAATATTTAATAACTTTAAATGTAACATATTTAATTATTTTATATGAACTAAAGTTTATTTTTTTTATTTGTTGTATACCTAAAAAAAAGAAAAAGATTTCCCATTGATTGTGCATAAAGTTTAAAAATATGTATAAAAATAATTTCGTATGTGAATGATGGATTTACAAATTGATTATTATTAGGTGTATTGACACAGGAGGAGATTGACAAAATTTTACAAGAAAGTGATATATCAGATTTATCAGATAAAGATAATGGATGGCCATCACAACCACCTCCAGCCATGGTTCTAGATCAGAGGTCGCCAAAGTGGTCTATATAGACCCCCAGGGGTCTATTTAACAAAAGCGGGGGTCGATCTGAGCCAGGGGGTCGATTGGGGGTCGAAGAAAAAACAGTTCTTAATACGAAAATCACACATACGTAATCGCGATGATCGTAAAATTTGTGAATTTTTTTATAATTGACTTAATATCAGTTTCTTTATAGAACATAAATTAATCAACGAATATTTATTCGGGTGAAACAAGTATTGACGTACCAGCGCGCAGTGGCACGAACTCTGCACTTCTGGTTTATTAGTCATACTCATATGTTGAATCTCCACTGTTAAGCTGTTTGATGCCGGCAGATGGCGTTGCTTGTCCGTCGGCTAGCTAATTTTCAATGTTTATGTTCAGCGCGAGCGAGCGGAAATAGCTGTGAAAAATGTGTGTTCTATTGTTCTATGTTCTGTGTGTGTTGTATCAACAGTAATAAAGTGTGTGTTTATCTGTCCATTGGGAATATTGGATCTTTCTGAGATGATACAACAGTGGGGTAAGTACCCCTTTCAAGAATTTTCATTTGAGTTTATTTTGAAGACAGAAGAGAACGTTTAAAATTAAGAACCGATACAAAATCATATGCATATGTGCGCTTGTCCAAATGTTACGTGACGAGTATTGACGTTACAAACGCAAATACCATACGCAGTTTTAGCTATCTTTGCAAACTGTGAACAGTGTTGAATATTTGCAGTGTCATTATTAAAACTTTTATAGTTTTGGATAATTAATTATAGTTATTGTTTCGTTAAAACCATTCGTTTAGTTTAGATATCAATTTTAATTATCAATACATGTAAAAAGGAAGGTAAGCATTAATAATATGGATTAGTACAGCCCGTGACAAAACTATAGCACACTTTGTATTTTTTTACGAAAACCACATAATTTTCGAAAATATGATTATTTTAATCTGATGGGGGTTTGCAGGCAAAGCAGAACGCAATTCCAGTGTTACGTATTTTTTGACGTATTACAATTGTATATTATACTAATTTATTTTTAATTTATTTATAGAACCCTAATTGAAAAATGGCAGCTTCAGTGTCTAAAAAGAAATGTCGGTATTATTTATTGGATTATTTGAAATTTGGATTTATTTGTTCACCGGTAAATGAAACGATTCCTATGTGTCTTCTATGCGAAAAAACTTTTGGAAACGACTACATGAAACCGTCAAAAATGAAAGATCATCTTGATAGGGTTCACTCAGATAAAAAAACTTGAATTTTTCAAAAAACTTAAAGAAAAATGCACATGTCGGCTAACTATAAGAAGTTTTATGAAGCAATCTACTGAAGTTGAAACTGAAGGAGGATTAATAGCTTCGTACAAGATTTCGCTTAATATAGCAAAGAGGGGAAACCATTGCAGGAAGAAATTATTATTCCTGCAATTAAAGACGTCATTGAGGATGTAATGAAAAAACACTCCGTTAATGTTTTAAAGTCATTGCCATTAAGTGCAAATTCTGTAAAACGGCGTATCGACGAAATGGCTAAAGAAATAGAAAATACGGTAGTTTCAGAGCTAAAAAATTGCAAGTTCTCTATTCAACTTGATGAATCTGTTTTTGGCGTTTCTGCTATTCTTATGGCGTACGTTACATATTTCAGTAAAATTAAAGGACAAGTCATTGATGAATTTTTATTTGCTAAATATCTTGAAACTGATGGAAAAGGAGAGACAATTTTTAGATGTTTACAAGAATATTTAAATAAATATGATATTCCGCTTGAAAATATAATAGCGGTAGCCACAGATGGGGCACCTGCTATGGTAGGGCGTTACCGAGGTTTTGCTACATTTCTCAAAGAAAAAGTGCCCGGTATACGTACTATTCATTGTGTGTTGCATAGAAACAACTTAGTAGCAAAATATCTGAGTCCAGAGTTACATGAAGCCTTACAGTTTTGTATTAAATGTATCAATCAAATTAAAGCTCAACCTCTTAAATCAAGATTATTTTCCAAACTTTGTCAAGAAAACGACGAGTTATTTAACCAATTACTTCTGCACACCGAAGTTAGATGGTTGTCTAGAGGTGTATGCTTGCAAAGGCTAGTTGAGTTATTTGACTCCACGACCGAATTTCTCAGCGAAATAAACCCTGTTCTGAGTGATGAACTCCAAAACAATAAGAACCATATATTTTATTTAGCAGACTTGTTTGGAAAATTTAATGATGTCCAAACAAAGCTGCAAGGAAAAGATGTTACAATTATTCAAGCTCGAACAATACTGTTAGGCTTCCAAGTAAAATTAAATGCATTTAGATCTTCATTGCTACGTAAGGATTATCAGTATTTTACAAATCTGCGACAATTAGAAATAAAAGAAGAAGACTTGGAAATATATACAGGTCATCTTCAAAAATTGAGCGACGATTTTAAACTGCGCTTTGTTGATTTGGAAAACATTGACATCCCTGATTGGATTATTGTGCCATTTTCTGCTCAAATTGAAAACGTGGACATCAACCTGCAAGATGAGCTTGCTGAATTATTATCGGATCTTGAAGCAAAGACGCTTCTTAGAAATTTAACAATAAGCAAATTTTGGACAAATATAAATATAATGCAAAAATATGTAAAACTTTGTGAAATAGCTCAACCGTTTATGCTAGCATTTCCAAGTTCCTATATGGTTGAAGCCGGTTTCAGTCACGTAAATTCAATCTTAACCAAGTACAGAAATAAATTAAATGTGGAGCTTCGAGGGGATTTAAGATTAAAATTGACTAATTTTGAACCAAATATAGCGAACCTTGCAAAAATACACCAGGCACACCCATCTCATTGATTAAGAAGCAATAAATCTGTAATTACTTTACTTATTATTTCTACTTATTTATAATTACTCATTATTTAATAAATATTAAGGTTTTTTAAATTATATAGGGGTCGATGATCAAAAAAGTTTGGCGACCCCTGTTCTAGATGATGATGAATCTGATTCAAGCGAGAGTACAGATATTGATTCTCCGAGCACCAGCTCTATCCCTCCAAAAAAGAAGAAAGATGCCAAGCACACATGGGAAACCAAAAAGTAACATTTTAATCAGTAAATTTCATTCAGTTATTTTTCCATATCGAATATATTTATAAGTTTATATTATTTTCCAGGATGATTCGAAAGGGACCACATATTGAAGATGATGTTTTAGAGCATGTTGATGAACTTTAGATCCTTTAGTCATTTTTGGAATACTTAAATGAAGACTTTTTTGAAGATTTGGCAATGCAGACAAATTCATATTCATCACAGAAACGTGATCATAAATCTGTAAAAACAAATGCACATGAAATGATGAAGCTGGTTGGTCTACATATTTTGATGGGAACTTTGAAACTACCTCAAGCAAAAATGTACTGGTCTTCAATGATAGCCATGACTTTCTTTACTGAGACAATGAAAAGGGACAGATTTTTTGAGCTAAGGTTGGTTGGTTGTTTTGAGTTTTATGGCGCAAGGTCCAATAAGGACAAGCTGCGCCAAACACATGGTAAAACCCGAAAAGTATATACATAATATTACCATTTGTAGTCCAAAAAAATCCCTTAAAACTATGAGAAAAAAATTATGCAAATTAAGTAAAGTGATAAAACCAAGCAAAATTTTGAAAAGCACCATATCAAACACATATATAAAGTGTAGTGTGAAAGTGATGGATAGCCATACACTTGGATAAAAGATTCATATTAAAAGGTGAGAAACACAGTACTATAGAAAAAGTGATGAAAAAACCAAATCAAACGTAGAACGTGATTAAAGTGTCTCAAATAATAGGTGAAACCAGTTATGAAAAAAGGTGATAAACACAGCCATATACATAAAAGGTAGTAAAACTATATAAAGTGATAAAAACAGCCAAGTAGGTGATAAGAGTCCAAAAAAGTAGTCATCAGTAAAATTGATAACTACAGTGATGAGAAAATATGAGAAAACGAAGATAAGTTAAAACAGAGACCTCTGGATAGGGATTCCCCCGTCCTTTAAAAACAACGAGAAAACAAAAGAGGTAAAAGCAAGGGCGAAAAGGAAAAATGGAGTAACTACTCCTCAAATACAATATCATTGTCCGAGTCAGAATAGTCATAATATAGGTAATAAAGACAAAAAAAGCCGAAAAAACAAATTAAATATGGCAACAGCAATTATATACAAAAGTGATAAAAGGCAAAAGGGAAACTGAAAAAGCAAAACCTTGTGGATAGGGTAACTCCTATCCAGATGAGGGTCAAATTATCTCCATTTTGCCAATAACAGGACCACGGGACGAAAGTGATGAACTGTGGAAAGTTTGCCCTTTTCTAAGGCCCATCCAAAAGAAAGACTACTTTTGCCTCGCCCCAAACACATTTCTCTTGATGAACAAATGATTCCTTTCAGTGGGCGTTGTCAGTTTCGTCAATATGTTAAATCCAAGCCAAATCCTCTTGGATTAAAAAACTATGTTCTGTCAGCTAGAGATGGACTGGTTTTAGATTTTTATATTTATGTAGGAAACGGTAGCATTTCCACAGAGGATATGCACAATAATGGCCTAGGTGGGGGGATAGTGAAATTATTCGCTGCTAGTGTACCTCAAGACTCAAGTCACACAATTTACACTGACAGATATTTCACAGGTATTAGATGTGCTAAATATCTGTTAGAAAATAATATTTTTATAACAGGTACTTTACTGCCAAACAGAGCTGAAGATGAAACAGGCAAATTCAAAAAAGATAGCGACTTGAAAAGAGGTGAATAGCATGAAATAGTTAGAGATGATGACAAAATTTGTATCACAAAATGGAAGGACAATAAAGCCGTTACATTTATGTCCATTTGTGTAGGAAGCTAACCCAACACAACTTGCCAGAGGTGGTCAAAAGAAGAAAAAAAAGAGAATAGATGTTCCACAACCAACCATACTAAAAGATTATAACATATCTATGGGGGGCACAGATCTGTGTGATCGGTATATTGCTTACTATCGCTGTTTGATCAGAACAAAGAAATGGCCTGTCAGACTTTTCAATCATTTTATAGACTTGATAATTTCTAACTGTTGTGTACATACTATGTCCGGGACAACAAAGCCAAAAATTTAAAAATATATATGTCCCTTCTACAATACCGCGTACATATAGCCCATGCCCTTTTGAGGTATGAAGGGAGTCCAAAAACAGTTGGAATGCCTCGAAAGGTATTAACCGAACCAAATAAAAATACCCATGTACACCTAAAATAAAACATAGAAAAGTTGTAGAACAACCAGCAAAAGAAATCAGGCTCGACAATGTGGGACATTTTCCCAGATATGGATGATAAGAATGCATCGAAATGCCGTTATCCAAATTGCAAATCAAGAAGTAGAATTATTTGTACGAAATTCAATTTGTGCAAACTGAAGAACAATTGTTTTGAAAAATATCATATTTAGATGATTTCTTAAACGTGTAGTTAACATTTTGTACTGTTTACATCCATGAGATTTAAGATTAACCCATTAATTAATTGCTAATATTAATAAATTTCTGTCTTTTTCCATAATTTTTTTTATATTTAATCAATTTTATATTGTATTTCTGTATAAACATCATAAAACAACTCATAAAACCTTATCTTTCCTAAAATACATTATAGATATTGTAAGCTTTGGTAACTATCGTTTATCCAATTTAAGACCTGAGGTACACATTAGTGTAATGATGCGCCTTCGAATAGGTGAAGATATAAAAATATTAAAAGAATAATTCAATTCGAAGGCTTTCATCATTACATTCAAATGGTTAAAATTGGAAACGACGGCTAGAGGCAGCATTCTAATTAAAGAGCGAAGCGGTCCGGTGTTTCGATGTGGAAGAGCGAAGCGGTCAGCTTGGAAAGTTAGGTAGCTAGACGCCGATAAGCGGGGGTCGTCTCCAAAAGTGACGTTATACGACAAAGGGCTTTTTATTAGAATTTACGACAGCGGCGTGAGAAAACCACAAGCAACTTGGATGGTTTTGCGTGCGGTTTCGGTGTGTGAAGCAGGGGCGGCCAATTAAAGAATGTTGAAGTGATGTAGGCAAATGAAATTTTGGCAGTATCGGGAATGGTTGAAAAGTAAATTAGAAGGAGGAGTCAAGAAAGAAGAATGGGTTTTGAAATGATATAAATTGGGGAGTTTTAAAAATTTAAGAAGATCTCTCCCCCTTTTTCTAAAATAGCAATGTTGTGCTGACATTTAAAGTTTTAAATACATGAAATTAGTGTAATGACATTTAAAAGTTTAAGATATGAATTTATTATTACTATCATTTAGGTGGCTGGTATATTATAATTTTTTTATTTTATTTTATTTTATTGGCTGGAGAACCTTTGTTTTAAATAATAGAAAACTAAATATTTTTTAAAGTTTCTACTCCTTTTTCCGTTTCAATCCTGTCCCTTCCAGCTACGGGTAATTCAATACTTTCAGCAGTGCCATTTTGTTGTGAATCCGTGAACTCTCCCATGATCTCAGGGATTAGAACACCAGAACATCGGAATTTTAATGCTTTTAGCAAATCCCTGACTCACCAGAAAGACCACCGAAGATCGAGATTCCGCGAAAGGGGTTGTTTACGTCTGTGACGCGCAAGGATACAAACAGAGGCTTGGCGAGACTCCCCAATAGGAGAAGGAGAAGCAAGAACTACTTTTTTCGACGCGGATGTTTCAAGTGAAAAAGTGTGTCCGGAGTTGACGAAAAAAAAAAGTCGTGGAGAGACAAACAGATTTTTACCTTGAGAGAGCAGAGTCGCCCCCTTGACTCCCTGATGGAGAAAAAGATGCGTTCCTGCAAGATGATGGAGGACTTGAATTCACGAAGAGGCCTATAACCTTTTTTAAATTGGGCATGCCCTCCCTTAAACTCCCCTAAACTTTAATCTTTCCTCATGACCTTTCTTTCCTATTTCATTTCTTTATTTTTTTCTAGACTGCAGTCATTAAACGGGTAATATGCATTTTATTTGATTTTTTTATTATTAAGGTTTTATATCAAGTTTTTTATTTTTTTTTTATTTTTTTTTTTTTTGGGGGGGGGTTCTAACCAGCCACCAACTAATTTTTGTTTTATTATTTAGTTATGTTTTTAATTCATTATAAAAAAAATATATATATGTGTGTCATCGGGGAATTGTACCTCTTACTTGTCAAGTTTTAAATTTTTGTTAGAGATTACGATAAGAGTAATAGGAAGTTAATATTTAAATAAAATTTGTGTTTTACCCCTAAGCTTGTGTCTCGTCGTCAATTCTTTATTGAAGAGTAAGTTTTAGTTATTTCTTTTTTTTTTTTGGTTAGTTACAGAATCGTTAAAATACTCGCTACTCCCTTTAGAACTTGGTTATTGCGGTTAAAATTAAATTCTTATTTTTTTTTAGGTTTTCACAACGCGCCTCAATCTAACGTTAATCCTTAAGATTTTCTAAATTAATTTAAATTAATAATCTATACGTTAAAACATCAGTTAAAATAAATTAATAAGAAAATAAATAAAAAAAATACGGTTACAACAAATGGTGCCGTGAGAGCGAAAAGGATGCGAGGATTTTGAATCGCGAGTGTTTTAAATCAAGAGAACAATTCAAAGATGAATATATGTGTAAATTAGGGGTAATATAATTGTTTTTTTTTTTGTGTGTTGAGTGTGTTTATGTTGGAAATAGATAAAACTGATTTACATTTATGTGTTTTTGTGTAATATAACTGGTATTTGAATTTTTTAAAGTATAATAGTAACCAATTTATTGAACAAATTATATGTGGTAATCAGTATATTATAAAGTTGCATTTAAGTGTTGAAAATGGCTCTTAATAGTGAAAATTCAGGGAAATCTGATCCAAATGTTAAACAGGTACCTAATTTTGGAGAATTTATTGGTATGATCCCAATATTTTCTGGAGATAACCCCAATATCTCAATCCATGATTATTTTGATCAAATTGAAATGGTAGCCAAAATAGCTAACTGGGCAGATGAGCACAAATTATTTGTAGCTAAATTAAAATTAACAGGTGTGGCAAATAAATTTCTATCATCACAACCCCAAATTAAAACTGAAACAAATTTTGAAAAATTTAAAAAGGAACTTATTGATAGATTCACCACTAGTAATTTTAAGGATAATTGCTTACTAAAATTTACAACAGCATGTCAGGGATCTAGTGAATCCACCAGAGCTTATTTAAGTAGAATTAGGGGGCTTTCATACCAATGTTTCCCTGAAGAAGAACATACTAGGCAGAAAATGCTACTCACACAGGCTTTAGCAGGGATGAGAGCATCGGTTAGGAGGTTTGTAATGTCACAACCACATAATAGCTTTGACAACTTGTGGCAATTAGCGCTTAAAGAGGAAGAATGTGCTGCCTTAGAAGCATCTTCAGCACAAGTTAATGTTACCCTACCAAACAACTCATCAACTATAGAAACCGAATTAAGAGAAATGAAAGAGCTAATACAAAATTTAGTCTTAGAAAATGATAGTAAGGTAGCCAAATTAAATGATGAAATCCAAAAGCTAAAAAGACAGAATCATCCACGTAATACACCACCAACACATGACAGGCGTCCGAATTACAGAAACATTGTTTGTTTTAATTGTGGGATAAGGGGCCATATAAGTCGAATTTGCAGGCAGCCCAGACGTTTTAACCTTTTACACGCCAATGTTCCCAAATGGGAACATACAGTTTAAAATTCAATTAAAAAAAAAGTTTCATTATATCAGTCTTGTAAAAATTTCTCATTACAAATAAAGACATACTTGATTTTTTGACATAAGAATTATGTTCCAAAAATAAAATCAGTAGTGTACAGAAATTCGCAAAAAACAGCTTTTTTAGCACTTTCGACATGGCATTACTTAAAAATTCTCCAAAAATAGAAAAATAAACTAAATTTTTTAAAATAACGTAAACTATTCTTATAAGGGTTCACTTTAATGATAAAAAAATAGATATCGAAATTCGGAGAAAAAATGCGCTTTATATAAGAAACCAAAGTTGAATGTTCCCAAAAGGGAACATTGGCATGTAAAGTAGTAGAAAAGTACATGTTTTTTAAATCTCAATGAAACTGTTGAAAAAAATGTTTAAAACTTCAAATAAAGTATTACGTGGTTCAATACACTATGGAAAACGTGTCTAGTTGTTGTTTCATGTTCCCCTGTGTCTCCCCACACCCACGTCTCGGGGGGGGAGGGGGGGGTTTGGGCGGAAGGGGTAAAGAGTGTTTATGGCTGCAGCTGTGAAACTCTTGTTTATTTCACGGCAAACTTTGCTTTTTATATTTTCTTTTCTCCTATCATGGAATAGGACATTTAAGAACAGCGTTCATGGGGAAACCTCGTGATTGTTTTTTTCTTTTCTCTTTCTAAATACACCGCCACAGCATTTTGGAATCTATACTTCTCTGGGTCGGACATGCCGAATCCAAAGCGATTTTTAACTGTTGAAGAGGCTTTAGATTACCTGGAAACTTTATCAGATGACTCTGATGGAGAAGTTATTGATATATGCCAATTCCCCCCTGAAGAAAGTGGATGCATCACAGATGAAGAAGATATAAATGAGGAAACTTTTGAATGCGTTATGCCTGCAGATGTTTGTGGAGAAGTTGAAGTTTTCGCGAACATTTCGGATAACGATTCCATAGGATATGCGGATGTTCCTTCAACTTCGAAAGAACAGCCAAAATCTAAGAGAAAACGATTATCGGGTACACAGAAAAGCACCGACTATCGCTGGAATAAATCTACAACTTTTGAAAAGAAAAGTGTGGAAAATGCAGGCATTGAAGATATATGTCAAGTTTTCCCAGAGATTGTTACCCTTTCCCCAATTGAAATTTTTCATAAATTTTTACCCATAGACTATTTCATTCATTTGGCGAAAATGACAGAACTATATGCCTTACAGAAAGGTGAAACACTGGATTTGGATGAAAATGATATAGGTCAGTTTTTCGGACTACTGCTGTTTAGTGGGTACCATAGCTTACCAGGCGAGGATTTATATTGGAGCACACAAGACGATCTTATGGTTCCAATTGTGCCATCTGTTATGCCAAGGAACAGATTTAGAAAATTAAAAAAATACTTTCATATTGTGGATAATACAAAGTTGGTTCCTGGCGATAAAATGGGAAAAATTTCTCCCATTTATGAAGAACTTCAGAAAAATTTTCGTCAGTTTGGCGTGTTCCACGATAAGCTGAGTATTGATGAGTCGATGGTGCCTTATTATGGTCATCATTCGGCCAAAATGTTTATCAAGGGTAAACCAATACGTTTTGGTTATAAAATTTGGATGCTTTGTTCTGCAAGTGGTTATCCCTATGCAATGAATATATATAGTGGAAGAAGTTCTGAAAATGAAAATTCACCACTTGGATCACGAGTCGTATGGGAACTTTTATCCCATGTTAGAAACCCTGAAAAACACCAAGTGTTTTTTGATAATTTTTTTACTTCACATAAGCTCATGAGTGACTTATCCGATAAGGGCTTCAAAGCTACTGGAACGATTCGAGAAAATCGAACAGGAAGATGCCCTCTAGTATCTTCTAAGGTAGTTTCAAAATGGCAAAGGGGAGGGTTTGATTTTCGAAGTGACGGCAAAGTATACATGTGCCGTTGGAAAGACAGTGCTGTAGTAACTATAGCATCCAATTATTCATCCCATGAACCTCTAAGCAAAGCAAAACGCTTTTGTCGAGTTCAAAGAAAAAAACTGATATCCCTCAGCCACATCTTATAAAGATGTATAATGAAGGAATGGGAGGCGTCGATTTATTAGATAGACTTCTTGGGACTTACAGACCCCAGTTTCGCAGCAAAAAATAGTACTGGAATTTGTTTAACAATGCCTTGAACATGGCTGTTGTTGCTGGATGGATTCTACACACATATGCACACAAGAACACAGCACAAGTATTGTCACATCTCAATTTTCGGAGAGAAGTAACTTTAAATTTACTACGGATGAAACCAAAAATTCATACCATTCCTGGACCTCGTGTGCATCAGTCAAAATCTTTAAGAAAATCTGATGCACATTATATTGTAGACTTTTCTCAGGGACGTTGTGTTGTGTGCCAAAAAAACACAAGAAAAGGGTGCTATGAATGCGAAAAAAGATTGCACGTAAACTGTTTTCCCCAGTACCACGGACAGTAAACAAAATTTTTTTTAAATGTAAAAAAAGAAAGTATCTTGTGAAACGGTCGGTAAGATTGTTGTTTTTCTATTTCTTATATTTTAGTTTTTATACTTATTAGTTTTTATACACTAGTGTGAAATATTTCCTGTAATTTTAGTCTATAATTGCATCTGCTTTCATATTTTTTCATTTCTACATTTTTTTTGTAATTGTATTGATAAATAATTGTATAGCTAAATTTATGTATGATATAAATTTAACTTGTGTCATTTTTATAATAAACCTTAAAATTTTATATAGAACTGTTTAAAATTTGTATAGAAAAACCTGTGTTTTCATTTTTCTTATTTATATTTTCTTTTATAGGTACATTTAAAAACAAATTTATAATATAGTTTATAGATTTTTTAAGCTTAAAATGTGTAATTCTATAATAAATTAAAAGTTTATAGTTATAACAATTTAAATTTTGTGTAAAGAAACTAAGTTTTAAACCGAGTGCTTTACGACCGAAAACATGTTGAAAAGTATAGCGTTACACGCCAATGTTCCCAAATGGGAACATGCTGAAAATCAGGGATAAAAATTTTTTTTCCGGAATTTTTTTCTTCCATAGTTCTTATAATTGTCTCTAAACGTAATTTTTATGAATTAATAGCACTGATTGATCTCCGATCATAGTGCGGCGTTTAAAAGGTTAATCAAAATGCAAACCACTATGGATATCCAAACCAAAATTTCAACACCAATCAGGAAAATTTAAACTAGTTCAGGGGCAGAGCAGACACACACCACTGACTTCGAGTAAACCCCTTGAGTGTGTAAGAATAGATTCCTTATTTAATGTAAATGACTCCCTTCCTATTATTGAAGTGTATATTGATGATATTGGAGTTAAGTGTTTAATTGATACAGGGGCGTCGATTAATTTAATAAATAATTTAGTCATTGATAAATGTGTAAAGAAAGGTTATGATATCCAACAGTCGGATTGTGCTTTGAGAGTTTTAGGTATTACCAACGACCAACTAATTATTACCAAAAAGGTTAATTTGACACTAAAATTTAAGAGAGAGAAAATTAATGTACAGTTTTATGTAGACAACAACAACTCTAAATTAAATTATGATGCTATTTTAGAACTACAGTTTCTGATTCAAAATAATGTGAAAATTGACTGTCAGGAAAAGAATATCCAAAATAATAAATTTAATATGGCTTGGTTAAATGTAAAAGATAGAAGCAGGGTAAATGTAAATGATAATTATGAATGCAATTTGATTAATGATAGTACTAATAAAAAAGATAATAAATTTCAAGGTAATTATAACAGGCAACATTATGTATCTAAATTTAAAACCCAGAGAAATAACAACCAAACCAAAAGTAGACCCTATCAAAATAAGTACAGAGGTACTGATGTTACTCAATTTAAACAAAATGCAAACAATAATGTTTATGATAATCACAATCAAACAATTACTAAATCTCCCTATAAAAAGCAAGTTAAACTAAAGAAAGGTCATTTAGAGAACAATTCAGAAGTAGAAACTGTAAATAAGAATCTTAAAAATGTTGAAATTAAAGATAAATCTAATAATAGTAATGATAATATGCATCAAAATACAGATAAAAGTAATTGTAAAATTTCTAGCGATATTCAAGTAACTAACTAACTACTAACGATAATTGTATGGGTAAGGATACGAATAATATTCAGTATGAGCACATACAGTTTCATGATAATAGTGTGATAGGGCGAACATTAATGAAGCATATTATACCTCCTAGGTCAGAACTTTTAGAATGGGTGCATACAGGCAACAAAATGTTAGATTCAAATACTGTTTTAATTCAACCATCAAGACACTCTCTAGCCAATCCATGGGTGGTTTCAAATTCAGTGAATGATAATAATAATGGGAATAAATATTTAGTTAAGGTAGCCAATTTTTCAGATGAGGATTTACATATAAACAAAAATACAAGATTAGTTAGTGTAGAACCAATTGTAGTGCGTAGAATGGAAGAGGCAGCAGTTAATGTGATAGGAGAAAAATCAATAGATGAAGATCTTGAATTATTTGGGGGACAATTTGATTTGGCACATATACAGAATGAAGAGCAAAAATCTAAGCTGTTAGCTCTTTTACATAAACATTCGGATGTCTTTGCAGATTCAGTACAGGAATTGACTGGCTGTAACACTGTTTCCCATAGAATATATTTATCTGATGAAGTACCAATTAGGCAAAAACCTTACAGGACTCCTCATGCATCAAAAGATGAATTAAAGACTCAAATCAATCAATTATTAGATTCAGGGATAATTTCTGTCAGTGATTCACCCTATGCTTCTCCAATTATTTTAGTCAAAAAGAAAAACAATTCTTACCGGTTAGTTTGTGATTATAGAAAGTTAAATGTGAAAACCCAACCTCTTCCATTTCCCTTGCCATTAATTACTGATTTATTAGATTCATTACATGGGGCTAAATTTTATTCCTCTCTCGATTTCTGTTCAGGCTATTGGCAGATGAACTTAAATCCTACAGACAGACACAAGACTGCATTCTGCACTGATTTTGGTTTATATCAGTGGAATAGGTTACCACAAGGTTTGAAGAATGCTGCCTCCTCTTTCCAGAGATTGTTAGGAATTGTTTTAGCAGGGTTAAAAGAATGGAATATTAACACTTATTTGGATGATTTGATAATTGCTTCAGAAACCTTTGAGGAACACTTAGATAAATTAGATATGGTTTTTAAACGTCTAGGTAAACATAATTTAAAGGTCAATCCTGCAAAATGTTAATTAGTTAAGGATAAAATTGTGTATTTAGGTTTCCAGGTAGTAGATGGCAAAATTCTGCCCGATTCACGTAATGTGGAAGCTGTGAGGAATTTTCCTATACCCAAGAATAAAAAGCAAGTCAGATCATTTTTAGGCCTTTGCAATTTCTATCGAAAATTTATCAAAAATTTTGCTCATATTGCCATACCTTTAACAAATTTAACTAAACAGAAAGTCACTTTTGAATGGGGGGATGTAGCTGATTTAGCGTTTAATGAACTTAAAGAGAATTTAGTATCTTATCCTTGTTTAATGTTACCAGATGTAAAAGAAAATTTCGTTTTAAATACTGATGCTTCGGGTTATGCAATTGGTGCTGTACTCGTCAAAAAGGAGAGGATGGTATGAATCACCCAGTGGCATATGCAAGCAGACGACTTAATGATGCTGAAACAAGGTATAGTGTATTCGAGAGGGAAACATTAGCGGTAGTTTGGGCTATTAATTATTTCAGGCAGTACTTATATGGTAGAAAGTTTAAATTGTTTTGTGACCAGAAAGCTCTTTCTTATGCACTCAAGCTCAAAGATAGTGGTCGTGTTGCTAGATGGGTGTTAGCTCTTCAGAATTATGATTTTGATATTGAACATGTACCTGGGAAAATCAACGTACCGGCTGATGTGTGTCACGGTTAGTTAATGTAGCTACAGTCCAAGAAGTTGAGACAAAAATTAACCCTTTTCCTACTAATAGACTTAAATTAATGCAACAGACTGATAATAAATGTAAAAATTTAATTGATCAATTAAAGACTGTTTCAGAATTAAATATTAAAGGTAATACTTACTTTTTAAAAGACGATATTTTATATTGCATCCCAAAATATAATAAGTCAAAATTTAACATAGAAAATCTATTTGTTCCCAAAACTTTAATATCAGAGGTACTTACTCTTGCCCACAACTCCATAACTGCAGCACACCCAGGTTTTAAGAGAACATTATATCGAGTGAAACAAAATTACTTTTGGCCAGGGATGTATAGACACATTGCAAATTATGTTTTATCCTGTGTATCGTGTCTTGAACGGAGAGGTTTTAAAAGCAAACAAAAGGCTCCATTACAACGCATTCAAATAACTAGTAGACCTTTTGAAAGAATAGGAATGGATGCCGTTGGTCCTCTACCAATCACTGAGGCAGGGAATAGATACATTCTGGTCATTAGCGATTATTTTACAAGGTGGGTTGAGGCTTACCCAGTCACTGACATTAAGACGGAAACAGTAACAGCTACATTAGAAAAATTCATTTGCACGCATGGTATACCTGAACATATGATAACAGACAGGGGATCTTCATTTTTAGGTCATAGTATTAAAAAAGTATACGAAAAGTTAGGGATAAATAAACATTTTTCTACAAGTTATCATCCTAGCACTGATGGTGTTGTGGAAAGGGTTAATGCTACCATAATTAACTCACTTAAACATCTGGTTGACTCTACTGAAAATGAGTGGGATAGGTACCTTCATTTTGCTGTTCTAGCTCACAGGACTGCTTTTCATTCAGCCATACAAGATACACCCGCACATCTGGTGTATGGTAGGGACCTTACTTTGCCGTTAACCCTTCTCACATCGCCATCTGCTAGATCATACGCAGATCAAAGAGATTTAGCTGAAGATTTAACTTTAAGAATGCAGGAAGCTTTTAAAACAGTGAAAGAGAATTTAATTATAGCAGCCGAGAGACAGGAAAGTTACCGTTTAAAAAATTGTAAGGATAAAAATATCAAAGTAGGCGATTTAGTTATGTTGTTTACCCCAGCCACTAAGGTTGGACAATCTAAAAAGTTCACTAAATTTAATAGGGGCACATATAGAGTAAAGGCACAAGCTAGTCCTGTTAATTATAAAATTGTCAATATTAATTCTCCCAGTGATGAACAGGTGGTACATGTAGATAGATTAACCTTAATTCCAGATAGAATAATTTTTCCTTCTTTAACAGTCCCAGAAGAAACAACTACCCCTCTTTCCCCTAAAGTAAATGTTAACAATCATGATGAATCTCAGTACAATTATATTGATGATCAAATAACTATGCCTTTCTTCCCACCCCTTACGCGTAGACCACATTATCAATATGTTATTCCCAACTTTTCTATATCGAATAATCAAACCCAAAGCAATGTTGTTAATAGTCAAAATGGACCAGCTTCTCCCTATGCTCTAGATGATATTGAAATATCTGATGTTAGTTTCCTAGATAATAATAGTGATTTTAGTAATGATTCAGTGGTTCAGGATACACATGCAAATGATAATGTACAGTCTAATTTTAAGTCGAGAAATAATAATTTGACAAACTCCCAAATTGTGACACGTAGTAAAAATACAAAGTCCACTGGCAAATGCAATTATAATTTAAGGCCCAGGGACAGTAATGGTTTTGTGAAGGTTAATAACAAAAAATGAAATTGTGATTTTGTATTGAGTATATCTTTTGTAGGTAGATTTTTTTTGGTGTTTGATAATTATAGTCAACATTTAGAGTACAGTGTGTTTATTACTTTGCATTTTTATATAGGGAATGTTGTTTGTACATCTATGGTGTAAAAATTTTTTTTTTCCCGGGAAAGAATTGTAACAGTTTTTGATGTATAAAACTCAGATACAAGTGTGAGGACAATCAAATGTGAAAGAAAAAAAAAAGTCCTTAGGTGCAACAATGTTATACTTTCACCGGTCAATAAGGCCCCATGGACTTGTTTGTGAACCGCTTTGGTCTTCTCTGTGTCACGGATACCACTCATAAATTTTTAACCAACGTTTATCGTCAACAATATTGATGGAGGGGCGGTCTCATCTTCATATCTTCAACCTGGCCAGGAGTAGACACATCCGCTGGCGGAGACATCTACGGAAGTGTGCAGAGGAGAGATGCCAATCCAATGTCAACAGTTAGTGCCTCATCAGACATCATGCCACGTAACATCTCATAGCGATTCATTAACGGTGAACTGCAGCTACAACTTTTCTCGAGATAGAGTGGGGTGCCGGGGTGCAGGGAGTGGTCGATGGTGCAATCACATCAACTCACGTCTGAGATAAAAGAAAATCTCTGACGTAACATTGAACACTACTGATCACAGTGTTCATAATATCTGTGCCTCAACATCATATACTGGAAGAACTAAGTGGAGTAAATTTGTGTTTAGAACTTTAAACTCAGGAAGAGAACTATTATGTCGCAAAGTATTTTTTTTGTAAAAGAAGAAGGTTGTTGTGCAAAGTTTCTTATATTTTATACATTTATTTACATTTTTTTTATCGAAGTTAGGTAGTGTGCTTATGTCTTGGTCCATCATAGGCTCATGCAATTTTTGGGACTTAAGTACTGTAGTGTGTTAAGAGTGTATCGTATTTATGGATTCTTAACTTTTGTAAGTTTTTTTTTTTGGTAGTGATTTTATGTTTTGGCTCAGCAGACAATCACGAATTATTTTGTAGCCAAACAAATTTCTTTTGCTTTTTGTGTGTGGGTGCTTCAGTTATTGTTTTTTTTTATACCTTTTGATTCCTTGAATTTTTTGATTATATATATGTGTATACAATGGTTGTTCTCATTAGTAGTAGGTATATGTGGTCCTGTATAAGTTCATGAAAATTTTTTGTGACAAAAAATTTTGTCCATCAGGGGGAAGTAATAATGTTGTGCTGACATTTAAAGTTTTAAATGCATGAAATTAGTGTAATGACATTTAAAAGTTTAAGATATGAATTTATTATTACTATCATTTAGGTGGCTGGTATATTATAATTTTTTTATTTTATTTTATTTTATTGGCTGGAGAACCTTTGTTTTAAATAATAGGAAACTAAATATTTTTTAAGTTTCTACTCCTTTTTCCGTTTCAATCCTGTCCCTTCCAGCTATGGGTAATTCAATACTTTCAGCAGTGCCATTTTGTTGTGAATCCGTGAACTCTCCCATGATCTCAGGGATTAGAACACCAGAACATCGGAATTTTAATGCTTTTAGCAAATCCCTGACTCACCAGAAAGACCACCGAAGATCGAGATTCCGCGAAAGGGGTTGTTTACGTCTGTGACGCGCAAGGATACAAACAGAGGCTTGGCGAGACTCCCCAATAGGAGAAGGAGAAGCAAGAACTACTTTTTTCGACGCGGATGTTTCAAGTGAAAAAGTGTGTCCGGAGTTGACGAAAAAAAAAAGTCGTGGAGAGACAAACAGATTTTTACCTTGAGAGAGCAGAGTCGCCCCCTTGACTCCCTGATGGAGAAAAAGATGCGTTCCTGCAAGATGATGGAGGACTTGAATTCACGAAGAGGCCTATAACCTTTTTTAAATTGGGCATGCCCTCCCTTAAACTCCAATAAACTTTAATCTTTCCTTATGACCTTTCTTTCCTATTTCATTTCTTTATTTTTTTCTAGACTGCAGTCATTAAACCGGTAATATGCATTTTATTTGATTTTTTTATTATTAAGGTTTTATATCAAGTTTTTATATTTTTTTTTTATTTTTTTTATTTTTTTTTTTGGGGGGGGGGGTTTCTAACCAGCCACCAACTAATTTTTGTTTTATTATTTAGTTATGTTTTTAATTCATTATAAAAAAATATATATATATGTGTGTCATCGGGGAATTGCGCCTCTTACTTGTCAAGTTTTAAATATTTGTTAGAGATTACGATAAGAGTAATAGGAAGTTAATATTTAAATAAAATTTGTGTTTTACCCCTAAGCTTGTGTCTCGTCGTCAATTCTTTATTGAAGAGTAAGTTTTAGTTATTTCTTTTTTTTTTTTTTTTGGTTAATTACAGAATCGTTAAAATACTCGCTACTCCCTTTAGAACTTGGTTATTGCGGTTAAAATTAAATTCTTATTTTTTTTTTAGGTTTTCACAACGCGCCTCAATCTAACGTTAATCCTTAAGATTTTCTAAATTAATTTAAATTAATAATCTATACGTTAAAACATCAGTTAAAATAAATTGATAAGAAACAAAAAAAAAAATATAGTTACAACAGCAAGCTCTCAGATCTCTCAGGGAGAGACTCCTGATTGTGGTGGCGTCGGGTCGAGTTTCAATTCCCCGGTCTTTCTTGAGTTTGGCGTATCGGGTCGAGCTACGGTTCCCCGTTGCGTCATAAGATTTTGTGTATAGGGTAGAACTGCGGTTCCCTTTGTGTTCTACGGCGTTGGGTCGAAATTTGAGTTCCCCAAATATAATTGTAAAATAAAATATTTTGTGTGTGCGTGTGATGATAGAAGGTAGCAGCAAGTTCAACGACATAGAAGCAAGAGAATCCTCCGACATATCCACGGAAGTCGACCTACAAATATACCGGAACGCAACTCAACGAGCGAGTCACAATATTTCATTTGTTTAGATCAGTCCTTTTCTTTTGGTTGATGTTTGTATTTGATTTAGCTATTGGTTTACGAATTAGGTGTAGAGATAGTTAATAGGAGATATAGTTGGTATTCTACTTTTTGGATAGTTATTGTGTGCTCCCTTGTTTTCTTTGAAAGGTGATTTTGAATTTTTATATTAAAGGACGAGAAACTGATTTTGTGTACGGCTAGGTGTGTTTTCGAAAGTTATCATTAAAATAATATGTATAAGATTTAAAATATTTAAATAAATCAAGTTTAATTTAAATTTATTTAGTTCTCTGTTTTAATTGTGATCATTGGTTTTCAGTTTACTTGTTCGTTATTGCTAACTACGTCAAGAACTTTGGGTTATTAACAAATAATTTAAAAACAACGCACCCAAATACCCCTTTTTAAAATAACTAATGTACTACCCCAACTAAATCACGCCCTGATAAATAAATTTTTGGACGAGCAATACGACAATATGTGCACCTTAATTAATTATTGTGCACATTTTGACCTATAACTAATTCATATAAATCCAAAAAAAAAAATTTTAAGATATTTTTGGTTCAAGTCTGAAGAGGTTATTTTCCGAATAAACTGAAGCTGACATCATCGCAATTCCACGTGACGTAGATGAGATTACTAATGAACAGGATGTTGATGATGAATGTACAGCTTTAGCTGAAGTATGTGATATTGCAGGAACAGCTGAAATCGAAATTTCTGAAGATCCAAATTCAGATGATAACAGTGATTTTGAGAAAAATTACGCTATTCCACCTCCTTCAAAAAGAAAGTGTAAAGAAAAAAAGAATAAAATAAACTGGTCAAATGATGATCCTAAATATTCAAAATTCAATGAAGAAGAGCAGGCAGATAACTACCAGAAGATTTATTAAATGAGATGCGCCAATTAAGTGTATTAGAAATCTTTGAAAAGTCCCACGTAAATTCTCTAACATTTCATCTTCGGAGGTATGGAGTAGGTCAGCCTCCGATATAACCCCTCGCGAAGAATTAAGGTACGCGTGGGGAGCCACAGAGAAGGCATGTTTCCAAACCTGGTGACTTTTGACAGATGCGCAGCTTGATTGGCAGTGGACACTTCGACTAACAGATCTCCTGAACGGAGTTTTTAACACTCTGGACGTTTCCTACGGACGCGGAGAGACATTTCTGTATCAGAAAAGGCGACACAGTAGCGAAAGTTCCTTCCGTACATTTTATAATGAAAAAACGAGTCATTTGTTGGTCATTTGTTGCTCCCTAGAAGGGTTGGTTGGTTGTTTCGGGTTTTATGGCGATAGGTCCAGAGAGGACAAGCTGCGCAAAACACATGATGAAACCCGAAAAAGGATATATATGAGTTAACAATACAAGACAAAGGGCATTACAAACGAAAATAAAAAATTTACAAATGACAGAAAGTTATAATTATAGGAAAAATATGGTATAAAACAACGATACAAAAAAATTTACATAAAATTCCCAGCTACCGGATAAAACCGAAATGTCGGGAAAACCTGCACAGCGTAGAAAGTTGTATATACAAGATGGACAAAACAGCAACATACAAATGATGATTAAAACAGCGAAATGTGTGAAGTGGTAAGAGGTCATAAAAAAAGGTCGAATGTAAGGGATGGTTAAAAAAATTCACAGTACCCGATGGTGCTTAATCCAATCGGGTGTCAAAACAAACCCCATAAGACACAAAACAAAATCAATGTTATACAAGGTGTAAAATCAATAAATTGTTACAAGTATAAAAGCAGTGATATATAAAAAATAAGAATACACTGGTATATAAAGGTGTAACAATGATATACAAAATGTATCAATAATATCTAGAAGTGGTAAGAATAAAGACAAAGGTAGCATATATAATCGAATATATAAAAAATAGGCACCTGAAAAGGTGCAAAACATAAAAGCAGTGATATATAGTGTTTAAAAAACATACATAAATGGCGAAAGTACAGACAGGTACAAGAAAACAAAAGAAGCGAATGTAGAAAAGAAAACAAATTAAGAAAAAGGGGGGAACAAGACAAGAAAAGGAGGAGTTAAGACTTCCTCAAAAACAACATCATTGTCAGAGTCCTCTGACACATACATTTTGAGTTCAGTGTCCGAGGCGAGCCTGCGGACGTGCTGGTTATGTTTTAAAATAGAAATTGGGTCTTTAGCTTTCCTAGAGAGACCTACGCACTTTCTAAGATTAGCTACTTTTTTTCTGTTTTTGTTAGGGGAAATCGGGGAGTTCGTGTCTATATAAGAGCACGACTGTTTGGTGTCTTTAACATATTGCGAAGCAGAAAGTGACGTGGAATCTTTCATATTTGATTTTTTTTTTTTTTTTTTTTTTTTTTTTTTTTTTTTGCTGCAGGGAATGATGAAGGCTGTTTTGGTTCACCCTGTGGATGGACGGGAAGGTTGGCTACTGGTGGAAGGTCAAGGTTTAAATCGGAATGACTTTAGAATATCTGTTTGAGAAGAGGTGGTTAACTGCTGCGAGTCTTTATTCTGCTGTGTGGGTTTGCCTGCTATCCTTATGGGCGAAAAAAACCACACGTTCTCTCTGTGTACTGGCATTTTTTAAAACTTTTTTCACCGCAGCTGAATATGACACAAAAAACTTTGGTGTTATGGTTGGTTGGGGTTTAATGGCGCAAGGTCCGGAGAGGACAAGCTGCGCCAAACACATGGTAAAACCCGAAAGAAACATATACATAAATAGAAATTCTACACCATGATACATAAAACCGATGATAAAAAAAACACATATAAAATACAGTAATAAAAACAATCAACCTATGGAATAAGACCATGTAAAAAACACAAATATAAAGTCTAAAAATTGGAAGTGTAAAAAAGATAAAAACATTTACAAAAAAAAAATTAAATTAGTGGGTAAAAACAGATATGACGGATGAAAGTGAACAGCGCAGGATGCAGATGTTCACCAATTAAAAGTGATAAAGATGGAGATGAACAGTTAAAATTGCTTATGTATAAATTTTAATCACATTTACAAGATGTTAAAATATGAAGGACTGTCAATGGGCATTTGCAGTCTGGACAAATCGGAGTACTCTCTCCTAACAGCAGATGTACATGAGTAAGGTTAGTGTGCGTAATCGTGACAAAACGACGTCACTCATCCTGTTTATGATAGAAGGCCAAGGTAAGATGTTTGGTTTGATGCTGTGAAGTTTGTTATTAACTTGCAGATTCCAGTTTTTCTGCCATTTGCACCGTATTATATTTCTGATGGCCTGTTTCACGTCACACATGGGTAAAGGTTTGTGTAAGGTATTACTGGCAGCTTTTGCAGCTGTATCTGCCAACTCGTTGCCACGTATTCCAACGTGACTAGGAATCCACCAAAACACAACACTACAGCCGTGCCTAGAAAGATGTTTTTTCAGTTTCAACACTTCAAGGGCAAGGGGGTGAGAGGGAACATCTGATTCGAGGGTCCGTAACGCGCTCAAAGAATCAAGAGTATAAAATGAACTTCCTCTCCCTCCTAGTACACATACACTGTAGTGCTTCGAAGATGGCTTCCAACTCAGCAGTATAGATCGTACATAACGGATGTAGGCTGCGACTTATGACGGCATTATTGATAACGTACGCGCAGCCAACATGAGCAGGTGACTTTGATCCATCCGTATACATATCTGTGTGGTCCGGGAAACTAGCACGATGAACTGCGAAAAGCTGTTGGTATACCACATCGCTCATGTTAAGACTTGCAGAAATTCACAAACGGATTCATAAAGGAAAACCCAAGAGGAATCCACCATGGAGGTAGATGATAACATGGATTTTCCATAACTTCCACATTATGAAGAGTGGAATCCCGCAAAATATTTCTCATTCTAACACCAAACGATGGAACACATGATGGACGATTTAGGTACAGGCAATCATGACGGGAGTCAAGTAATTGCTCTCGTAAGGGATGCAAAGGTTGGGAAAGAATGCGGAAGTAATACGAAAGCGACATGTGGCAGCTGATGAGCTCCAAAGATGGTTCATGGCAAACTGCATAAAGGTTTTCAATTGGGGATGTTCGGGAGGCACCTGTACAAATGCGCAGAGCTGTGTGATGAACAGTATCTAACTTAAGCAATACAGACTGTCTGGCAGATCCGTAAGCTACACACCCGTAGTTCAATTTGGTACGGATGGCAGCTCTGTATATACCGAGCATAGATGTGCGATCCGCATCCCAAGAAGTATTCGAAAGCATCTTTAGCAGGTTTATGGCGACTTCACACTTTTTCCGGGCATGCAAGACATGAGGAAGGAAAGTTAGTTTTCTATCAAAGATAACCCCCAAGAATTTCACACTTTCTACAACACGTATTTTCGCCCTCCCGAGAAAAATTTCGGGATCTAGGTGTACGCCGCGACACTTGCAGAAATGGATAAGGGAAGTCTTTTCGATGGAAAAGTTAAAGCCATTTTCATTATTCCATTGAACCATCCGGTTCGAGGGCGCGGTAGCCCGGTTGGTAAGAGCAGCGGGCCAGTGATCTGAACGTCCCTGGTTCGAGGCTCGTCGCTGCAAATCTACCGCCGCGTTCACTAATGGTGGCTGGGGCACGTAAAATAGGGCGTGGCTACAATGTCCTCCATGTTCTCAAATTTACCTCTGGAGGTGCGGGGTCAAGTGTTCCGGTCTCGTCACTTGGCTCGGTTCAAAATTACGGGACCGGTCATTTAGCCAAGTCGGACTCCGACCCTTGCGGTGCTATTAAAAACCGGAGCCGCACCTTCATCGCCCATAGCCTTCGGGACTTGACCTGATGGTACATGTCGGTCAAGGGGCATCAGCTACAACAACAACCATCCGGTTCACAGCTGTTTGGAGTTGTCGCTCGATGCACCTCATATCTGAGCCTTCACAAGAAATTTGCAAATCATCAACATAAAGACTGCCTTTGACAGATGGAGGTAAGTTGGTTGGTTGGTTGGTTGGGGTTTAATGGCGCAAGCTCCAAAGAGGACATGCTGCGCCATACACATGGTAGATCCCGAAAAATACATACGAGTCAGCATTTTTAAATCTTAAACCATTAAAACGATGATAAAAATATATATACATATGAATATACAGTGGTCTAATCAGTCAACAGCTATATTAAGAGTAAAAGCGACTATGTATATTAGGATAAAACCGAAGTTATGTGTAAAAGCAAAATTTTTGAGCAGTTTTATTCCAATGAAGTTTACGATCACATAGTAAAAGAAACTGTGCGATATGCAATAGATGTAAAAAACGAGCACGATTTCTTGACCAGTGCTGACGAAATACATGTTTTTTTAGGAATTTTGCTTCTAACTAGTTATCATTCAAATACCTGTGAACGTGACTACTGGTCAGATGCTGAAGACCTTGGAATTGCCCTGGTGAAAAATGCCATGTCACGAAACCGTTTCCAAAAGTTGAAATCTTATTTACACTTTGTGGATAATGGAACCGTAAGTCAGCATCCCGAGGATCGATCTTTCAAGGTAAAACCTTTGTTTGCCATGCTCAATAATAATTTTATGAAGTTCAGACACTTCTCAGCAAATCTAAGCATTGATGAAATGATTATCATGTACTACGGTAGGAATAGTCTGAAACAGTTTATCCGAGGTAAGCCGAAACGTTTTGGATATAAACTATGGGCTCTCTGTGGAAGCGAAGGATATTGTTACAACTTTTCCCTTTACTGCGGTAAGGTATCTCATGCAAGAAAAGATACTACTCTTGGTACCCGTGTTGTGATGAAACTAATAGAGAACATTGTGAATCCTTCAGGTTACACTTTATATTTTGATAATTTTTTTACCAGCATTGATCTTTTGAAAAGTCTTGGTGAAGAGGGTTATCGAGCCACAGGAACCATACGAAAAAATCGGATAAACCGCGAGTGCCCTTTAGAGGAACCTAACTCTTCGCAGAAGAAAGAAAGAGGCACGTGTGATTTTGCATGACAAAAATTCCGAGATTCTCCTGGTTGATTGGTTGGTTGATTTGGATTTTCTGGCGCAAGGTCCAAATAGGACAAGCTGCGCCAAACGCAGGGCAAAAGTAGAACACCCTTGTATTTATAAACTCTGGTACATAACAATGGTAGTAAGGAGTGTAAAGGTGTTAAAAGTATGGCTGTATAAAAAGGTATAAATGCAATAAAATATATGATATAGGAAGCAATATTTCATGGAATGTCTAAAACTAGCAGGGATGAGAGTAGTAAAATACACAAGAGGTGAAATGTAAAAGTAACAGAAACAGTCAAACAAAAAGATTAGATCAAAGAGTAAAAACCCGTATTTTGCAGAAACCGGAAAACAGCGGGGTGAGGTCTTTCGCCCAAAAGATCAGTCATATTGGGTGAAGTGAATCCAAAAAATTTCAGGTAAAATTTAGTAAGGCCTGCACACTGTTAAAATATGTCTGACAGACAGAGTGCAATTGCAATGATAGCAAATTGTGGAAGTTTCCCCCCTCCAGTAAATGTCTATGGGTGCCGAGATTCTCCTGGTACGACGGAATGATAATAGTACTGTCACTGTTGCTACAAATTTTAGCACTTTAGAACCATTATTTGATGTGAAAAGGCGAGTAAAATGACACAAAGATAAAATTAACGTGAAGATGCCTAATTTGATAAATTTTTACAACAAACATATGGGTGGATCACCACGACTGGTTGGCTGAACTGTATGTCATTAAGATTCGTGGAAAAAAGTGGTACTGGCCACTTTTCATTCGTACACTGGACATGGCAATGGTAAATTCATGGATAATCCACAAAGCTGTGGACAAAAGTGATGCCCTAAACTTGAAGGAGTTCCGAAGAGCAATAACAACGGTTTACCTAAAAAAGACTACGAACAGAACAAAAGGTAGACCCAGGATATCTTCTATGCCTTCTAGTGCAGAAGAAGACGTCCGCCAGGATGGTGTTGGCCATTTTCTACTGAAGAGGGAGAAACAGCGCCGTTGTCAAAGAGAGGGCTGCAAAGGGAAACCCAAAACATACTGTGGGAAATGTGATAAAACACTTTGTCAGGCTTGTTTTGGGCCTTTCCACCAAGTTTCGTATTATACTCAACTGAAAATTGAACTTTTATGTAAATAATGAAGTATTATTCGGATATCGTAAAAATTTGCAGTCGGAAATTGCTTTTCACTAATGAAAATAACACTAAGACCTGTAAGTGCAAATTTTATCCCCTTGATCCCAGTGTCCTATTAAGAGGACGGGTCAGATTTCCTATAGAAAATATAATTTTTTTTCAAATTTTGTTATATTTAGTATATTTAGGTATAATATACCCCAGAAAATATGATTTATTCTCAAATTTGAACAAAATAAATAAATTGGGATAAAACGGGTTAAAACAGTTGACTACTAGCTTATAAAATCAGATGGTTTTGTGTTATTGAACAAAAGCTATTTTCAGTTCTTTGAGTCATAAACAACAACAGGACCAACATTTAGAGTTTGAAGAAGACTTAGCCGGAATTTCAACTTATTTTGGTGAGTTATATTTTCTCTTCAATTTTGTTTGTCAAGTTGTTATGTCTCATCTGTTACAAAAATATTACAAAAGTTTAAAAAACACCTAATCTATAACTCATAAAAACTTGCATCTTGGTAAAAGGTATGTTATTTTTGTAGTAAGAAGTTATTTTTTTCATTTTTCTTTCCACATTTTTATCAATTAATACTGTGTAACGGACATGACAAAGTGTTTATGTAATGGTGTGACAGTATGCATTCAGCTATTTTTCTGTGGTATTACTAGGCCAAACTAAACTAAATGTTTATTTTTTGTTTCAGGCCAAGGTTCCTAACAAAATCCTCAATTTTCTTGAAAGTCAGCACTTGACCATTCACATTCTTGAATAGTCCAGTGTTTACTTTGCCAATTGTCTCCTTAATTATGGAGACAATTGACAAAGAAAATCAATTGCATTTTACAATAGAATGGCGAAATGCAGGGAAAAAAAGAGGAATCATGAAATTTCACAATACCTAACAAAAGACCGAGAAAGAAAAGGCTACAAAGAGAAAAAGATAAAAGAGTTGAAGACCAAGAAAAGTATATTATTCGAAAAAAGACAAAAAAAAAACAGGGAGAGACAACAATTGTGCAGGATGAAAAAGAAATTGGAAGAGAATAAAGAAAACATGAACTCACTCAACGAAATAGGTATAGGGTCTTATAAAAGCCCCCATACCTTTGGTAAAGCACTGAAGAAAAAGAAAAACACTTTACCTTTTAGTACATCTAAAAACTAAGTTGAAATTAAGCAATTAGTTAAAGAAAACTTTGGAAAGGAAGTACATAAGGGTCTTTTAAAACAAAAACAAAAAAAACTGGTCCAAGACAATTAACTGAAGAATGTAAAAAGGTTAGCGAGTTTTACAACAACATTGAAGTCGGCCACCAAGTACCTGGAAAGCGAGATATCAAATCTGTTAAAGATCCTAAAACTAAAAAAAGTAATTTAAATCATATTCACCATACGGTAATGGGAATTGGTAAAGCTTATACAGAGTTTAAGATGCTATACCCTGTTAAAAAAATTTCAAAATCCAAGTTTTACAACCTACGACCAGAGCATATTTTGCTTGTGAGTGAAATGCCTCATAGTGTGCTTGTGTAAAGCATGCTATTTCCTGTTTTTGATTGAATCTATTTCTAAATCTGAGCCTAATTTTCCAAAAAATCACAAAGATTTATATATGGTTTGCTGTAACATAAACAATGAAATCTGTATGATAGATAACTGTGTTAAATATGTTTGTGATCTGAACACTCCTTTCTGAAAGTGTAAATCTAAACAAAAAATTAACATGGAAGGAATGGAGAAACGTGAACAGGCCAAAGTTAGTGGAAAATGACACAACCTTGAACAACAGGTTGAGCATCCTTAATTCCCAATTACGAGCCTTCAAAACTCATTATTACGTAAAAAAATAACTCAATCTAAGTATTGTGATTCATGCAAAGTTTCTCATCATCAAATAAAGCAGTCATGCAGATTGATTTTGCTGAAAATTATTCTGTAGTTCATCAAGACAAAACCCAAAGTGTCCATTAGAGCCATAGTCAAGTTGCAATATTCACTTGTAAATGGCATGGAAAAAATGTCCATAGCTTTGCTATTGTCAGTGATGACTTGAGCCACTCAAAAAACTCAGTTTGTGTTTTTATTGACGCTATTTTGAGAAGTTAAAAAAGATTCACCTGAAATTGACTATGTACAAATATTTTCTGACTAGATAGTACCCGTCAAAACTTGAAGGTAAATAATTGAACAGTTCCAATAAAAAAAGGGTTCATAACCTTGTTAAAATATTAGAAATTTTTACAGAATATTAGCTGTTTTTCAATCCAATGTCATAATTAAAAATGTTGTAATAATCCGAGATGTTATAATCCAAGTTTATAATTAAAAAAAAGTCTTTCTTGGAAAAAAAAAGCATGCTTACCGCTGATTTTTCAATCCGACTTGCACAATCTAACTAATATGCTATGTAAACAATCTAATTAATATGCTATAAATATGCTATGTATAAATATATTAAGCAAAAATAAAATACATAAACCAGAGGAAAATCAGATTAAAAAATCCTACAAATTACTCACGTGCAAAAAATTTTTGCAGTCTATTTCAATAAATAAGAATAAATTCAAATTTAACAATGTAATTCAATCTATTTCAATTTAATATAAATATATTATATATATTCATGTATTACGCTATATACATGTATAAAAATGCTACGTATAAATATATTAAGCAAAATTAAAATATATAAACTAAAGAAAATCAGATAAAAAATCATACAAATTACTCGCATGCAAAAATACAATAATAAACAGAAATTAAAAACACCATCATCATAATATATTGCCAGTACTTTCAACTTAAATAACCCGTAGAGGATTTTCATGATAACTTTGATGGGGAGATTTTTGAAGTGCTTCTTGGATGTCGAGGCTTTGAAATCTTATTCGCAAGAAAAAGTTGTGTTCATCATTGATTCTCAGGTTGACATTCAGGCTTTGGTGAATAGAAAACACTCTTCCTGATCCAAAGAAGTTCTGTATAAGGAAACTATTAGTCATCTTATTGAAAATAGGAAGAGCAATGTTCTCCAATGCATCCCAAGTCATGTTGGGATTCCTGGCAATGAGGAAGCTGATGCATTAGCTAAGTTGGCCTTGTTTTTGCCACAGCACCTTTTACCCCTCTGCATGAGAAATCACAAAGCATTAATCAAGACCAGATTTAAAAACATCAGGAAACTCCAGTATAGTAACATTGCTGCTCAGAAAAGATAGGACTGTCTTTTGCAAGGTAAGACTAGGATTCCTCCTGATTTGCCCAGGAAGACAGGTGTAGCCTACTTTCAAATATTAACGGACCATGATTACCTCCAGCAGCATCTTAATAGAATCAGCGGGGCGGCTTCTGCCTCCTGCCCTTTGTATGAAGATGGTTTTATGAATGGACAGCATCTCCTTATTTGTTCCAAATTAAGGGATATTGACACTGGAGATACTTCTCCTTTTGGTTTTTCACATTTGTATTGGACAACAAGACAGAATATAGCCAAATGGCACATGCTGGGCGTAGGTCGGTTGGTTGGGGTTTAATGGTGCAAGGTCCAGAGAGGACATGCTGCGCCAAACATATGGTAAAACCTGAAAAACGATAGTTAAAAAAAAGAAACAATGGATGGGGAAACCCCATCCAGTATAGGCTGGGCGTAGGATTTTTTAAAAAAAAAAAAGATTAACTGGTGAAAATGACCAATTGTTTCGATTAATGGAGGAGGATATTTCTTACGTAGAATTTGATCAGATCATAAGTATTTTTGCCTAACCCTCAACTTTTAGTAAAAGGCAACAGAGATTATTACCATTTCCCCTTTCCAATTGATATACAGTGGTACCTCGGTTTTCGTTGACTTCGGTTATCGTCGGTTTCGGTTTTCGATTTTTCCCAAGAAAAATTTTCTCGGCTTTCGTCGGTTGCCTTGGATTTTGTCGGTCACACTGCGAGCGCGTGGGTCGTACCGCGACCCACGCACTGCGCAGTGTTGCGATGTTTCTCTTTGTGTGAGCATCTAGCCTGCCCGTCTAGCCAAACAATTCCATTGCTTTCCAGTGTTAAGTGTTTTTGAGCTTTTTTTTATTGATTGCGAGTGCTAATACATACTACAATTACATGTAAGTGATTACTGCGTATACAGTATTCAGTGTAATGTACTTATTTTGTGTTTTTCATACATATGTTTTCATTGGGATTCCGAAATCTAACGTTAGTTCACGCCGGCGTGACATTTGAAAAGAACCAATTAAAAACGTTTATTTCAAAATATCTGCAAAGTGATTGGTTCTTTTCAATTGTCACGGCGGCTTTAACTAACGTTAGATTTCGGAATCCCATTGATTATGTATAATGTATTAACGTACATTTTGTTTCAAAATGTACGTAACGCACATATGATAAAATCACATGTTCTCAAATCTCATTGTCCCTGTTAAGTGTTTCCCTTGCTAATAAGTTAACACTTTCCTTTTAGCTTTATAATGGGTCCAAAGAATGTTTCCAGAACCAGCAGCCCTTTGAAGAAGAAGACCAGGAACACGATCGAGTTGAAGAAGGAAATCATTGAAAAATACGAGAGCGGCATTAAGATTGCTGAAATCGGCCGCATGTACGGGAAGTCGCCATCCACGATAAGTTTCATTGTGGCGAAAAAGGAAGCAATAAAGGAGGCTAATGTAGCGAAAGGTGTGAATGTGCTAACAAAACAGAGATCGCAAACAATTGAAGATGTCGAACAGTTATTATTAATTTGGATCAACCAAAAACAGTTAAATGGTGATTCTGTTTCGGAGGCCATCATATGTGAAAAGGCCAGATTCTTGCATGCCGCTTTCATTAAGGAAATGCCCAGGACTAGTGGAGCTAGTGTACTTAGTGATTTTAAGGCCAGCAGAGGCTGGTTCGAAAAATTCAAGAGGCTCACCAGCATACACAGTGTTACTAGGCACGGCGAAGGTGCGAGTTCGGACAAGTCTGGGGCCGAAAAATTTGTGTCCGAATTCAAAGATTACATAGAGGCTGAAGGATTCATCCCAGAACAAGTCTTCAACTGTGATGAAACTGGCCTCTTTTGGAAGATGCCAAGGAGCACATTCATTACACAGGAGGAAAAGTCACTGCCAGGACATAAGCCTATGAAAGATAGGCCAACCTTTTTGTTGTGTGGTAGTGCTAGTGGTGATTGTATAGTGAAGCCCTTACTGGTGTACCATTCAGAAACTCCTAGAGTGTTTAGCAGAAATAATGTGATTAAAAGTAAATTGTGTGTGATGTGGGGGGCAAACAAGAAAGCATGGGTCACGAGGCCAATTTTCATTGAATGGATGAATGAAGTGTTTGGCCCGAGTGTGAAAAAATACCTCCAGGATAATCAGTTGCCCCTTAGGTACCTCCTGGTAATGGACAATGCTCCTGCACATCCTCCAAGTTTGGAAGACACATTATTGGAATTCAGATTTATCATTGAGAAGTTCTTTCTCCCTAATACCACACCACTCATCCAGCCCATGGACCAGAATGTCATTTCTAATTTCAAGAAATTGTACATAAAAGCAATGTTTCAAAAGTGCTTTGAGGTGACATCAGATACAGAATTGTCCTTGGGAGAGTTCTGGAAAAAACCTTTCAGCATTCTCACCTGCATTAGCCTCATAGATAAGGCTTGGCAGGGTGTGACATCCAGAACGATGAACTCTGCCTGGAAGAAATTATGGCCAGGATGTATGCATGAGAGAGATTTTGAAAGGGGTTGAGCCTTCCACTGATGACCCTATATATGTGGTGGTCAGTTGCTGATTTTGGGAAGTCCATGGGTTTGGAGACAAGTGGTGAGGATATGGAAGAGTTGGTGGAGGAACACATTGAAGAACTTACCACTGAAGAACTGCAAGACCTTCACCTAGAAGTCCAACAGACGGCAGATGAAGAAGTTGCTTCAAATGAGGAGGAAGAGACAGGGGTGCCTTCTTCAGAGATTAAGGACATCTTCATGTGAAGTAAGGTACAGGGTTTTTTGGAGAAAAATCATCCAGACAAAGCTGTTGTAGACCGTGTCTGCAACTTGTTTAATGATAATGTCTTGCTCCATTTTACGCAAATCTTAAAGAGGCGGCAGAAACAGACCTCGTTGGACAGCTTTCTCGTGCGACATGGGTCCACTGACTCTGAAGCTAGTCCTAGTGGTGACCCCAGATAGTGCCTTGATACCTTAAGTCCCTATGGACGGGGATTCCACTTCCAAACAATAATATTATCAGTCTTTTACATTCATTTTATATTAATTTCTTATTGTTTTCAGTTTTAAACACGATATTTATTCTCTGTAAAATGTGTTTTTGATATGTCTTTTAGAGTGTCTGAACGAATTAAATGGATTTACTTTGATTCATATGAAAATAATTGCCTCGATTTTCGTAGTTTTTGGATTTCAACGATTGTTTTCGGACGGATTGTCGACGAAAACCGAGGTACCACTGTATTTGAAAAAACATAACATGCTTTTCTATCTTTTTATCGAAGTGTTACCATTTGTATCATGAGTGTTACGTAGTAAATAAGCTCTAAAACACAATAAAATAAAGGAAATAAATCCATAATAACTCTACTAGAAGTTGTATAATATTTAAAAGTAATGTATTTTCATAATATTATTTTGAAACTTTTTTTTTCCATTTTATTCACTATAGTGACAGACAATAAAACTTGATATCAGGTTAACACTCATGACAATGAATAGATTATTTTTATTAAACTATTAAATTATTTTTTTGTTTAACGTGATACAGTCAAAGGACAAATTTATTAATGGAATTACCATTTTTCGAAAAATAAACACTTTCTTACTTTATAAAAATGTACTCACATTGTCCGATAACACTCATGACATTGAAGCTTTACTTTCAAAGTTAAATATATCTGGTTGTATGAAAAATTAAGCTCAAGAATATCATTGTATCCTTAAAAATTAAGTATTTAAAAGTATGTATCCAAAAATAAATTAAACAGTTGATGAATTTTAATTTTGAAATGTTGTTTTGGCAATTTTTTTTTTAAATGACCCATGTATCATTGAAGAACTCAAAGCAGCAGAGCCAAAGAACAAGTGCTTGAGATATGCAGATGTCTATACAGATTTCTCTGAAGATATGAGTGAAGGAGAAAGAGAATCAGACTATTATTTGCCCCAAAAAAGTGTTAGTTATGAAGTAGGAGTTTCCAGGGGTGCAGAATATGTCCGTACATGCGAACGAGGTTCGGGGGAAAATCAGGCAGCTATGGGGAAATTTTTGTCCAAGTTAAAAAAAAAAAAAATTTAATTGTCATCAGTGACGAACAAATATTTTGGCTAGCGACTATATTTGTGCACGCCCCCCCCCCCTTTATTTTTTCTTTGCAGTGAAGAAAATTTTCAAATGGTTTCATCCTCATATTTTACTGAAATCGGCGAACGAAGCATGCATATGGAAAATGTTGGGTTTTAAAGATTAAATCCTTAATTATTTTAATCTCCAGCACTTCGCTAAACTCTAAATGACAGTACGTCATCGTATTTATTTTATTAAATTTTATAATACTCTGTAAAATATTCAGAGATTTATAAGTGAATCATTCCCGCATATGCGGATATATGTCATGAATCATATGCAAATATATGTGGCGCAGTAATTGATTGGATGGCAATTACTATAAAAGCTAGCCGCATTGTATTAAAGTTCGTTCCTTCTACCATTCGCTGCCTTTCTCCCAGTTGCCAGATGTTAACCAGTTGTACCATGTTAAAACTCCTGACATGGATATTATTCGTTTGCCTGTTACAACGCCAGTTTGGTGTATCTGCAAACAGATAAGTTATCTCTGTTATGTTATACTTTGTTATGTTATTCTATGTTATTAAATCTCTATTCTCAACCGAAACTCAGTTTTAATTTCTCACTCTGCTACTTACATTTCTATGGCATGACTGTCACTTTAAACTCTGTATCAAAGTTCTGTCAGCTATTCTTTGAAACCACTGACTGATGATCAAAAGAAAACAACAGTTTCTCTCTTATCTACCATTTCCTCAGCTATTCTTTGAAACCACTGACTGATCATCAAAAGAAAACAACAGTTTCTCTCTTATCTACCATTTCCTACCGCACATCACATGACCCGGGGAAAGGTGAAAACAGCTCCTCCCGAACGGAAGTCTATTAGTCAAACGTGGAGCCCCAGAATCCTTTGCGTGTTGGGTGTGCAATACTACATTCCAATAAAAAGCACGTGTGTCTAACCGGACCACGGTGAAGTCGTTTTTTCCTTCTTGGATCCGTGTGATTCTCGCTATTTCCGTATCCGAACTGGGTTTTTTTTCTGATGTATGTGTACAACAATCGTTTTTGTTTTTGAAAATACTATATTAATTGTGCACTCAAAAATACCAGATGTCAACTTTTAAAAGTAAACAAGAAGTGAACTGTGCTCACTACGATTGGCATGGAAGGCGTGATAAATTAGCAAATCACATTTCGATTAAGCATCCTAATGAGAAACCCTTAACCAGGGATCAATGCAGTATTTGTGGGTTTTTTAAACCAAAAACTCGCGATGTTGAAGTTAATGTAATTGAAAACAGCAAACCTTCAAACAAACGGAGAAAACAAGATGAAATCCAACTTGATGAACCACTTTGTACAGAATTTAACTCATCTTGCCCACAAGAAAATAGCGATGTTGACGTTGTCGCCAAAAAGTGTGACATTAAAGCCGCGTTTACACCAAAGTTGACAAAACATTGTTTTCAACTTTTAGTTGAAAACTAAAAGTTGTCAACTAAAAGTTGCTCTTCTCAAATTTAGAGCAACAAGTGGAAAACTTGTTGCCAAAGAATTGGCGCGAAAGGCGGTAGTGTCAAGAATTAGGCAGTAGTGTCAAGGATGTCGCACGAAGAAGACGCAATTATTGCAGCGGCTGCCTGTGTCATCATAGCCAGCCACTGTACAAGAGGTCCCCGAAGATATTGGGTGAGACCCGCGTTGAAGGCTAGGGATAGGTACAGTGGAAGTGACATGATAGCTGATCTCCGAGAAGATGACGTCGATCCGTTGAGTGGTGAGCTGAGGTGCGACGGGAGTGTCAAAAACTTTCTGAGAATGACCAGTAGTGACTTTGAGTATTTGATTTCAATGATTGGACATAAAATCAAGAAACGTGACACAAACTACAGGAAAGCAGTACCTGTCCAAGAAAAGCTAGCAGTTACATTACGTTTTTTGGCTACTGGTGATTCGTGCACAAGTCTCGGTTATTTATTTAAAATCTCAAAATCAACCATTTCACTGTTTGTGATTGAAGTTTGTAAGGCCTTGATAGAAGTGCTGAAGGATAATATCAAGGTAAGTCAATAAACATTGCTTATATATTCAGTACTCATTGAAGCCGAGTACTAACTGAACGTAAATATTTTATACATAAGAATTTGTCATTAGCCCTATATTATTTTTTATGATATTTTGACATTAAAGATAAAAGAGGTGATTTACTACTATGATTTAAAATATTCATTATTAAATGTACAAGTACCTTACAGTCCCGCTCCTTACAACTCCCTCTTTCCCATTCTTTAGCAGATTATTCCTATAGTGGTTTTTCAACTGATTTTTTCTTTTCAGTTACCAGAGACCAAAGAAGAATGGTTGCACCATGCAAGTGATAGGAACAATAAATGGAATTTTCCACATTGCATCGGTAGTATGGACGGGAAACACGTCATGTTACAAGCACCTATTCATTCAAGTAGTGACTTTTTTAATAAGGGGTTTTTCAGCATAGTATTGCTTGCCGTTACTGATGCTAACTATTGTTTTACCTACGGAATGTAGCGGTGGAGCACAACCATGTGTACTATTTTAACTCAACATGCTTTTAATAAATATAACTAAAACCTTGAAATAGGTGTGTATTATTGCTGTACAAGACCAGCAACAGACATGGTGTCAGTTAATTTTTGTCCACGCTAGTTAGTTTTATGGATGCAAATAGATAAATAAAAAGAAAAAAAATGAAAGTATTCCGGCCTCCTGGAGAAATCAAGTTTACCTGCAGCAACTTGGCTGACACTTGGAATAAGTGGACTCAAAAGTTCAATTATTTAGTTGAGTCAGAAAAAAGGTGACCAAGCCAGATGCCGTGAAAATAGCAATCCTGCTTAACCTCCTGGGAGATGATGGCGTCGAAATATATAACACATTCAAAGCACCAGAGGGTAAAAGTAAAGAAAAGTTTGAAGATGTCATGGAGATGTTTGAGAAATACTGCATCCCAAGGCGGAATGAAGTTTTTGAGCGCTTCAAATTTTTTTCATGCTGTCAGCAAGGTCAGCAGTTCGACAGTTATTTAACTGAACTTAAAACGTTGGCATCCACTTGCAATTTTGGAGCTCAAGAAGAAGGCCTAATAAGAGACAGATTGGTCCTAGGCATACGAGACAAACTGTTACTGGAGAGATTACTAAGGGAACCAGACCTGACGTTGAAGAAGGCAACAGATTTCCTGAGATCAGCTGAAACCAGCAGAATTCAACTTGAGACGGTGAAATCCACATCGCAAGTTCATGAGGTGAAGAAGTATGTTGAAAAACATACCAAGGGGACAGGAAAGTCTAAACAGACAAGTGTAAATGTGCTCAAGTGTGGCAAGTATGGACTCGAACACAAGAAATTTAGTTGTCCAGCCTATGGAAAAGTATGTGCCAAATGTAAAGGTAAAAATCATTATGCAGTTGTGTGTAGAATTGTCAAAATGAAAAATAGCTTTAAAAAGATTAATGATATACAGAATACAGAAAATGTGGAGTTATACATTGACAGTGTATCACAGAAGGTGATTCTAATCACACTGTATTAAATAGATCATTAGATAGTGTTTGGTTAAAAACCATTAATGTTGAAAATAATCCAATTGAGTTTAAGCTTGATACAGGTGCTGAAACTAATATTTTGCCATTGGATACTTATAATAATATGATTAACTCATCTAATGAGAAACTTAGTAAAACCAATGTCACTTTAGTGTCATATGGTCCATTTATTGTAGTAAATGTGTCTTCTAAACCAATCCTAGGCTTAAAAGCTTGTCAAATGTTAAATTTAATTAGAAAAATTGATCAGGTTCAATCATTTAGCAAAGAGGAAATTATAAATGCTCATAAAGAAATTTTTGAGGGTTTAGGTAGATTTCCAGGTGATTCATACCACATAGAATTGAATCCCGAAGTTAAGCCTGTGATAGACCCCCCTAGGCGAGTTCCATTATCATTAAATGAAAACAATAGACAACATTAGGCAGATTAGAATCCCAAGGAATTATTCGTAAAGTTAATAAGCCCACAGACTGGGTTAACAGTTTGGTTGTTGTTGAGAAACCAAATGAGAGTCTAAGGATTTGTTTGGATCCCAGAAATTTAAACAAGGCAATCAAGAGAGAACACCACATAATACCAACAGCAGACAAATTAATAAGTCGATTAGAAGGAGGGAAAGTGTTCTCTGTCTTAAGACTTAAAAGATGGATTTTGGCAAGTGCCTTTAGATGAGCCTAGTGCAGATCTATGTACATTTAACACCCCTTTCGGTAGATTTCAGTTCTTGAGGATGCCATTTGGTATTGCATCAGCTCCAGAAGTCTTCCAAAAAAAGAATATGAGCTTATTAGATGACATTGAGAACATAGAGGTTTACTTTGATGATGTCATTGTTACAGGAAGGGATGAAAATGAACATGACTTAACATTAGCAAAAGTTTTGAAAAGGGCAAAAGAATGTAACATAAAATTTAACCCTGAAAAATTTCAATATACGGTACATGAAGTTAAATATGTAGGGCAAATAGTATCTAAGGATGGGATAAAGGCAGATCTACAACATGTAAAAGCAATCACTAAAATGGAAACTCCTAGTGATAAAGCAGGAGTGAGGCGATTTTTAGGTATGGTAAATTATGTATCTAAGTTTATACCAAATGTTTCTACTATAACCTCTCCCTTAACCCTACACTGCACAGTGATGCATATATGAATCAATTAAAATTTCACCGTGTACTAAATATACGAAAAATGAATTTGCTTTTATTGCACACTGGTTCATACATAAATCAATCCTTTTATCCATTTCATTCTGATTTTCTGCACTAGATGGCAGTACTAGACTGTTATACCGTTGAAAGCAAACTTTATTTGAGAGTTGCACGTGTTCACCATTTTGCTATATTTACATTATACATTGTGCTCGTATTTTTTAACGCTGAAACCAAGGAATTTTTTTCTTAGTTGATCAAGGTATGTAGTTTCAATTTTATATCAATATTTTTCTTTAAAAATATTAATTGAGTTTTAAAACTATTTTTTATGATTGATTCAAATATGCATCAGCATTTTATGATTGATTCAAATATGCATCAGAGTGCATTAAGTCCTAATTCTAAAATAACATAATACTTTTTCTTTAGATACATTTATTTCCAAAATTACTTACATAATACTAAAATCTAAAATTTATAAATGCATGTTATAGAGTCAAAATTAATTTTTAATTTGTATTTCCTATACTTAGGCCTTTTTTTAAAAAAAAAAAAATCCTTTTTTTTTAGAATGGAAAAAAATCTTACAAAACGTAGGAAAAAATATTTGAATGATGCAGAAATTGCTGAACTTTGGAAGAGTTTACCTTCTGATAGTGAAGATAGTTTAGAATTTACAGATTCTGATGATGATCCAAGTTATATTAGTCATAATAGCCCTGTTACTGACTCTGATTCAAGTGATAAAGAAAATGCTATTCCCAATGTAATTCCATTAGTATCTACTGCATCAGTTGTAATGCAAACAGCACAACAAATTTCAACACCTACGACTACGAATTCAATATCACCTCCTATTTCTCCCGCCAGTATTTCAAATAATTTAAGAAAATTAGTATGGAAAAAGAAAAACATCTCTGTTAAATCTGATAGTATAAAGTTTTTGGGAAATACATCTATGCCGCAAATAATTTCAGAATTACAAAGCCCTTACCAATATTTCAATTAATTTTTTTCTGATAAACTTTGCGAAAAAATAGCTGCAGAAACAAATTTGTATAGCACTCAAAATGGCTCTAATAGCACATTTTCTGTTACTCTTAATGAAATAAAAAAGTATTTAGGAATTGTAATTATGACATCTATTCATGATGTTCCAAATGTACGGTCATATTGGAATGAAGTAATTGGTAATGTCATGATACAAAATACCATGACATTGAAAGTCTTTGAAAAAATAAGAAAATATCTACACTTTAATGATAACTATGCACAAATTACTGACCCTCAAATTCCTGGATTTGATAAATTGTATAAAATCAGACCTATAATTGATGAACTGAATGCAAAATTTTTATCGGTTCCAATGGAAGAATGCCTTTCTGTAGATGAGCAAATATGTGCTAGTAAAGCTAGACATCACCTAAAGCAATATATGCCCAACAAGCCTCATAAATGGGGATATAAACTATATTTTCTTTGTGGTCAGGATGGGTTTGCACATAAATGTGAAGTTTACACAGGCTTAGAAAACCATTTCACTAATCGTTTATCAAATGAACCAGATCTAGGATGCAGTGGGAATGTTGTCGTTCGATTATGCAGAGAAATACCTCCCAATAAAAATTTTAAGTTGTATTTTGATAATTTTTATTCATCAATTAGCCTCATGAAATACTTCGCTGAAAATGGAATTTTGTGCTTAGGCACCGTAAGGAAGAATAGGATACCAGGATGCAAACTGCCTTCTGATGAAGAAATGAAAACAAAACCTAGAGGAACAAGTGTTGAATATGTTACAAAATACGATGAAATAGAAATATCCAACATTATATGGAAAGATAACAAAAATGTTCTTTTCATATCGACTTTTGCAGGGCAGAATCCTATGGACCAGATTGAGAGATATGATAGAAAAAATAAAAAAAGAATTCCTATAGATTGCCCATATGTTGTCAAAGAATACAATAAACATATGGGTGGCGTGGATTTGTTGGACAGTTTATAGGCCGATATAAAATTACACTAAGATCTAAAAAGTGGTACATGCGACTTTTTTATCATTTTATTGACCTGGCAGTAATTAATGCTTGGTTATTGTACAAAAGGTCAATGTTTGCAAAAGATGCCAGCAATAAAAAAATATTGAAGCTTGCTGAATTTCGACAAGAAATAGCAGAAACTCTTTGTCAAATGGGTCAGACTATCACCCCTAAGCGAGGGAGACCTACAACATTACAGGAAAATTACATTGCAAAGAGGAAAAAAGGCCCAACAGCTTATATTCCACCTATTGCAGTAAGGCAAGATAAAGTAGAGCACATGCCTGTCTAGAATGATACCCGTACTCGGTGCAAATTACCAACATGTAAAGGTCAATCCTTTATAGCATGTGAGAAGTGTGGGGCTACTCTTTGTATTAATAAAGACAGAAACTGCTTTAAAATATTCCACACAACTTAATTTTTCAATTGCTTTTAATATCTTTTGTAGTTTAGATTGAAGAATGTAGAATGAAGAATAAAAAATCTAGATGTGTTAACAATTCTAATTTCTTGGCGATTTTATTATATGGCTTTTTATTTACTTTCTGTATTATTTTATATTCAAATTTTTTAGTTATAGTCTAATTTTTTTAGTCATAATTTTTAGATATGAGACACCAATAACCTGAAGTATGCATAGAAAAAATTTAACTTAATGCACAGCGATTCATATATGCATCAAACACAATATTTCGGTAAAAACAGTAAAATAATTCATAAAGAATTTTTTTAATATTTTTTTAAGTATTGTCTAGGCCCAAATATGCGTGAAAAAAAATATAGTTATGAAAGAAAAAATCGTGCAGTGTAGGGTTAAGGAAATCTTTTAAAAAACAATGTAGATTTTAGTTGGCTTCAAGAGCATGAAAATGCTTTCAAACAAATTCAAAACCTCTTGAGTTTGTCAACTGTTTTAAAAGTGTTTAGCAGTTCAAAACAAATAGTCATACAGTGTGACAGTTCTAAAGATGGAATTGGAGCTTGTCTCCTCCAAGAAGGTCAACCTGTATCATACGCATCACGAAGTCTCACAGAGACTGAGCAGAACTATGCTCAAATAGAAAAAGGAGATGCTCTGAATTGGGTACAGATGTGTTAGACGCACCTCATTGCCAAGTTGGCGATTTTTTTTTATTTTGGCGATTTTGTGTTTGATGTGGCAGCCATGCGATTTGGCGGGATTTTGTGGCAACCCAGTTTGAACGGCTAGTTGTGTGTGTTTGTTTACGCGATATAGTATGGCGGCCATGTTGTTGCGAAATATTAATCACGTATTTTGGATAGTATTAGATGTAGATTTTACTTTGGTGTTGCCAATTTGTGTTTTTGTTGCTTTTAGGATTTTGTTGTTGCCAGATTCGGGTGTGTCTTGTGTTTTGCATCATTGAATGGGTTTTTTTTTAACGTTGTTTAGTGTAGTTATATTATGTTGTGGCAACGGTTTTTGAATTTTTTGTTCTATGTTTGAATTGAATTGGGCTTTTAACTTTTCCCATGTAGAATAGGAAAAGTTGCAGTTAAAGATTGATAGAAAAACACTATCACACAGTATTTTAGTGCAACAGTTGCAGGTAGAACAGGTTTAGTGAAACAGTTGCGCTAAAAGCTTGTGCTAAATCTTTAGTGTGATACGGGCATAAGTTTCAGCTAGGATGCAGCTTGGATACAATAATCTGGTTGTATATTTCAATTTACTTTTTGTCCATTTATTTATTATCTGTGCAGTCTTTAGTGTAATTTAGAAATATCAGGGGATTTTAGTGTCTAAAATAGAGGCAATATAATGGAAATAGATCGTTTGAATTTGTGCTGTAATATATGTTAATGAAGAAATATATATTTAACCAAGGTGTTTTTTTATGTTTATTTAAATTAGTTATTAGTTGGACTGACTAGTTGTATTATACAGACTTTTTTACCCACCTAACAAATTTCTCATTAATTTTAAGGTTTTAGTTTTTGTATTTATGCAGCCGTTTTTAGATATATATTTTTAATACTGCCGTTTTTAGATACTTTTGTGTATGTTTTAAAGTAGCGGTTGGGCATTTCTCTTTAGGTTTTGAATTTTAATACAGCCGTTTTTAGATATTTTTGCGTATGTTTTAAAGTAGCGGTTGAGCATTTATGTTTAGAGTTTGAATTTTAATACAGCCGTTTTTAGATATATTTGCGTATGTTTTAAATAAGTGGTTGAGCATTTCTGCTAAGGTTTTAAAGTTTAATACAGCCGTTTTTAGATATTGTTGCGTGTTTTAAAGTAGCGGTTGAGCATTTCTGTTTAGGTTTTGAATTTTAATACAGCCGTTTTTAGATATATTCGTGTATGTTTTAAAGTAGCTGTTGTGGTTTTGTGACATGTTTTTGAAAGTTTATTATTGCCATTGGTAAGTGTGTTTTGAATTTATTTTTATATTTGAGTTGTTATTGATATTTTGTGTATATTTGTTATTTTAAGTGTAAAATGTCCACGTAGGCCTGTTTTGGCGACAAAATTTTTTTGACGAGTATTTGGCGTAAAAAAAATTTTGTCACCAAATTGTCGCCAAGGGAGGTGCGTGTAATACATCTGTTCCCTGAATTGTTTTTGCAGTACAAAAATTTCATAACTTTGTGTATGGTAAAAAGTTTGTTATTGAGAATGATCACAAGTCACTCACTTCAACTGTTAATAAACCTATATGTAAGATTTCATCGAGATTGCAATGAATGTTGTTAAAATTATTAAAATACCAGTTTGAAATCAAATATATTAAAGGAACTGAAATGTATCTTGCAGAGACACTCTCAAGAGCATTTCTTAAAGATAACGTAGATGATGATCCTGATATGTTAAGTGTAATTCCTGTTGTAAAACAACTTCCAATAAGTGAAAGGAGGTTGTCTCAGTTTCAAAGTGCTATTCAGTTAGACTCTGATCTTAAATTAGTATATGAATATTGTGAGAAAGGTTGGCCTGATAATATCAAAGAAGTGCCCATTCAGATAAGGCACTATTTTAAAATTAAAAATGACCTGTATACAGAGTGTGGTCTTTTACTTAAAGATTGTAAAATTGTTGTTCCATGTTCACTCAGAAATGAAATGTTGTCTTTAATTCATGAAGGACATTTTGGTATTGAAAAGGGTAAAAACAGGGCAAGAGAGATAATGTATTGGCCAGGTATGTCTAAAAGCATTGAAAATGTAGTGTCACAATGTGAAGTCTGTCAAAACCAATATTAAAGAGCCTCTCCTCCCACATGCAATTCTTAAAAGGCCATTTGAAAAGATAGGTATTGACATTATGGAATACAGAAGTGTTAATTATTTAGTTATAATTTGTTATTATTCTAAGTGGATTGAGATACAGGAGCTAAATAATAAAACAGTATCAGAAATTAATGAACGACTTAAAGTTTGTTTTTCTAGGTATGGGATCCCTTCAATAGTTGTTACAGATAATGTTCCATTCAATAGTTTTGAATTTAAAGCTTTTACCAGGGAGTGGGATTTTGAATGTATCTTTTCAAGTCCTCGCTATCCTAAAAGTAATAGTATGGCAGAAAGAGCAGTTGGAATTTCTAAGCCTATAATAAAAAAACCTCATGAGGACCACAAAGAGTGGATAGTGGGATTAATGGAATATAGGAGTACCCCCATTTCTGGTCTGAATTTATCCCCAGCACAGTTATTGTTTGGTCGTAGATTAAGAACAAAACTTCCCATTCATAATAAATTCCTTAATGTAAAAGTGCTTGAGAAATTAGAGGAAAAATTTGTAAAAAGACAAGAAAATCAAAAGCGTTATTATGATAGGGGTAGCACTGCACTAAAGCCTTTTAGTCCTGGTGACAGTGTAACTGTTCATAATTTCAGTAATAAGACTTGGGAACCAGCTCAGATAGTTTCTAAAGGACATAATCCTAGATCATACGTCACTCAAAATTTCTCGGGAAAATCATTGTTCCGAAACAGAATTCATTTTAGACCATCAAGAATTCCTTTTAAACTTGAAATGGAAGTTTATTATGAAATAACTTCAGAGCCTGAGTCTCCGTCCATTAGTATACAAAACAATGATACTGCTACTGTTAGTGCTCATGCGAGTAGCTATAACAGCAGGACTCAGGAACTAAGAAAACAAACAAAATCAGGTCGTTTGGTACAAAGGCTTCAATATCTGAATGATTATTATTGTACTTAAAAATCTTCAAAGGGGATGTCACATGTTGTGATGTGTAACTATATATGTAACTGTATGTATAACTGTAACTGATTTTAGATGTAAGCTGGTGTGAAGTGCTAAAGGAATGTAGCGGTGGAGCACAAACCATGTGTACTATTTTAACTCAACATGCTTTTAATAAATATAACTAAAACCTTAAAATAGGTGTGTATTATTGCTGTACAAGACCAGCAATAGATAGGAGTTTCGACTTAATATCAAGATGTATCTCAAGTAAAAACAAACATTTGAAATAAGCCTCATTTTTTAAAAATATTTAGCCATCAGAAACTGATGAAATCTATAAAACATTATTTTACCTATTATTTCTCAAGCATATACTAAAATAAACTTTAACCTAACAAAGTGTGAATATTGGATCTTATTTGTTAGTCCACAAATAAAAGTATTTTGTCATAAATGTGATACTTCTTATAACTAACACTGCACTCGTCACATCTATTACAAATTCATGTCATGTCCATTACAGCAGATTAAAATTTATTTCTCTTGCATAAAATACAAAGAAAACTGGTAAGTATTATAGCTATTTAGTTTAAGGAGTAAGTTAAATAATAAAAAATATTTAATCGTCTATCTATAAACACTTACCAGAGTTCTCTTAACTCACAAACATGTACTGTATTTCCCTGTATATAATCCGCAGTGCCGTATTATCTGCAAGGTCTTTATTTCGAGTTTAAAAAAAAAAAAAAAATTGCATAATCCACAGCGTCATATAATCCGCGGCAATTTTTCCCCCTTTTAATTTAAAATACTGTAAACAATAATTTTCCAGATTAATTAATATCCTTAAGGTGATTGATAATTCTTGATCATGCAATTTTTGCAAGAAACGTAAGTGCTTTCATAGCATCATTTGATCTTTAATATTGTCAAATTAGAAAATTTTAACCCATGATCAATCACACGGTGTATTTTATTTATTTTAAACACCATCCTCCCTGACAACTGCAGATTTTGAAATTTTCAAAAGAAAAAAGAAAATACTACCTTGAATGATCACTAAATTCATTAATAATAATTAAAAACCTTCAAAATCCGATTCATCAGATTCGGAAATAAATTTATTACATCTTCTCTTAACATATTATCCTAGTCACTAGATAACGAGTCTTCAATGTTAGAGTCATTTTCATCAACAATATTGCATTTTTGAAATGTGTTTTTTATCGTAGTTTCCAAGACATCATTCCACGCTTTCAAAACCCAGTTAGAGACATTTTCATACGATGCACGCTTCAATTTTCCTGTTTCTGTAAAATTCTTTTCTCCATCGGATATCCATTGTTCCCATAATTTCCTAAATAAGATTTAAATGATCTGTTAATGCCGACGTCTAAAGGCTGTAATTTCTTTGTCAATCCTCCAGGTATTATTGCAATTTTTGCAGATGCGGACTTCAGGGCATTTTTAACAGTCTTACTGAGATATGCTTTCATAGAGTCCATAATTAGAAAAGCTTTAGGATGAAAAAATGAATTTTTTCATTTTCACTAGATGCTCTGTAGCCATGACATCATGATTTCTTCATTCATCCAGTCTTTCTCGTTTACACGAATTTCAACACCTTTAGGAAAATTTTCTCTTGGGAGCATTTTTCTTTTAAATATTAGCATCTGCGGCAATTTCAAACTATTTGCCGCACAGCATAAAACTACTGTAAATGAAGTTTTTTCATTTCCAGTAGTATTTATTGGAATACTGCTTGTTCCCTGAACAACAACGGTCCTGGTAGGTGGTATATCAAATGATAATGGAACTTCGTCCATATTAAAAATCAAATCTACAGTAAAAAAATTTGAGAATAATTTTTTTACAAAATGTCACGAAGTCATCAGATTTTTTTTCCCCCAGTCATCAGGTAATTTCTGGCCGACCGTTGAATAACTGCGAACAACTAAATTGTTTCTTTTCATAAACCAGTAGCACCACGTGGGCCCACCAGAGAAGTTTCCAATATTCATTTCTCATGCAATTAGTTGAGCTTTCATTCTTATATTTGTTGTAGAGACAGCTTTCCCATTTTCTCTCTCTTTCAAAATCCATTTATTTAATTCTTTCTCTAATTCTGGCCAGTGAGGTTTTCCATGGCGATTGGCTCTTTTACGTCAATCGCATTTTTCAAAATTAGTCTTGTTTTTTTTCCACAATTGAATATTTCATTCATCAATGTTAAAGAAATCTAATATTTGATTCGTCAACGTTAAACAATCTTGCAGTTTCCCAATTTCCTACTTCGGTAGCCTTCTCTATAACTTTTAGTTTAAAATCTGCCATGTAACTTACACGCTTTCGCTTCAACATGACGATATATGAACTTGAATATTTTCAGGACGAAACGGCTCAGGTCAAAACAGAGTGCGAAGTGATGCTAGCGACTATCAACTGTAATATCCTTCCAAGGAACCTAATTCGTTCTTGAACGTAATTGGACAAAACTGATTATAGCTGAAATACGTCAGCCGAGTCTTGAAAGTTTTCAGTGCCATCTATTATTTATTTAATAAAACATAAATGGCATTTCTTTCAAAACTTTATTGTAAACTTTTCTGATGGAGAATGTTTTTTTATCAGAATATCCATGGCGGCGTATATTACACACAACGAAATTTGAAACTTTTTAAAATTGTTTCTTTTCATAAACCAGTAGCACCTGACCTGACCTGATCTGCAGATTATATACAGGAAAATACGGTATCTCAGGGCAGGTGAAATTTTTGTCACATACGTGACAGCCAATAAAATTTTTATGCAAGTTTTAACTACTATACCAAAATATATGAAATTTTATAAATAGTTAATTTAAGTTGAGACAATTTTCTTATAGAAACATTCTATTTAATTGTTTATTTCATGAAATATTTCACAAAAACTTGTTTAAATGTCACATATGTTGCAAAAGAATAGCTGAATAATAAGGACTTGTCTCTCTTATAGAATTGAACAAAAACTGAAGGTTTTTATGAAAATCCTCATTTCAATTAATTGATCAGACAGACTTCAATTAAAATTATTTTTCATTATTAGTTTTAATAAATGTATTAATATTCAGATTATTTGTTTTCAGAAAGAAAGATTGATAAAGTTTGTGTTCATTGTTCAAGATGCAACAAAAATTACAGTTTAACATTATTTTATATCAATTTTGTGTTAAAATTTAAGTAAAGTTAAATCAGGATTGAGTGGTAAAACTTGACTTTTAAAAGACTAAACAAGCTATTTGTTACGCTCACTCACCCATAAACTTGCATTCAATAGGTTTTAGAGTAAACTATATAAGAATATAAATAATATGCAGTAATAGCTCCTATATATTCAAATACAGCATTCTTATCCATTAACTGGAATATTTATGTCAAGTAGAGCTTGAAATTCAACCAAAATGGTACTTTTCAAAGCTGCATCACAGAAAATCAACATATGACATATCTTAGAAGATTCTGTCACAAAACCATAGTCAATATGAAACTTCTCATATTCTTAAAATTTCTTTACCAATAAAAAATCCTCTCCTAGGTCATACACAACTTTTAAATATTAGAATAAATTAGCTTATTTTCAAATAACTGAGGTCAGTATGAAGGGAGCATGGTTCAAATTAAAACAATTCATAATTTCGTAAAGTAGAAATTGAGGGTGGGAAAGGATTAACAGCGCGAATATTAAGCTTTTGTTCAAACAAGTTAACATAAAGTGTCTTTCACTTAAGACTAGCTACTTAATCGGTTTGTAAGAACCAACTATCTATCAGCTTATCTGACAATATTTGTTACAAGTGTAATTGTCAAAATTTCATTTTAAAATCTAATGATAACTCAATATTACTTACTATTTTCGAAATTCAAATAATGTAATTTCTTTGCTGTTAAATACCAGTCTTTATATTTTAAGTTCGTAACAAAAGAATCAGCTAAATACGTTAAATTATAATCTACTAATCGTTTCCCAGCCGGTTAGCCATGTCCATTTCAAGGATAAGTGATAAATGAAACCACATTGTACGTAAACATATCATTCACCTGTTACTTTCGCCATCTGCTTCTTAACTTAACAAGCTTAATAACTAAAGACTGTAATGTAACCTCTTTATCGACAAGATTTGAATTATTCAGATATGTCCAAAAGTTTAGCTTATACGTCAAATACTTTAATTTACCGTTAACCTCTGTCTACTGTGTCCATAGATATTTCAAGTAGAGATGGGTAAATCAGCTCAGAGCCGTTCGATCTGAACGGCTCTTTGAAATGAACGACTGATCCGGATCTCAGTCGGGCCTAGTCTCAGTCCGTACGAATAGAGTTCGCATCCGAGATGCAGTTCACCTCGTACGCTGTTCTCGGATGCGAGCAAAATCGGTAGTCTCAGCCACCTTTTCCGTACGCAGTGAGAAAGCTTTTACCGTTCGAATTCTGGATAAGCACCGCCCACTAGCTACTACGTTTTTTCTGATAACGATAAACGATAAGCCAATAACATTGCTTTATTTTTCTGTAATTTCTGTATCGTTACTATGGAAACAGTAAAGTGCTGTCTCGGAAAAGAATACAAGTGACTGCAGAAAAACAGCAATTTGAATTATTTTTTCTTTACACATTTGTTTAATTTGAGTTTTATACATAAGTGCGCACAGAAGAGGATAAAAAATTGATATTAAATTAAATCTGACCAAAAGAAATTGAATAATCAGCAAATAAATTGTATTTAATAGGTAAGATACAAAATTAATAAAAAGGTCTAAAATAAACAAATATTAAACAATTTATCCATGTGTGTATACACAGATGAATACATTTTTCACATGTGTGTGTGTGTGTGAAAGTAAGTATTTGAAAGTGTATTATATATATTCATACATAAATTAAATAAAAGTAGAACTATCATATTTTTAGTTTTATGTACTCATAACAGTGATATTTCAAACTTAGTATCTCGAACAATAATGTTAAGATAAAACTTCTTCAGGATTACAAGCATAATTGAAAAATTCTTTTTTGTAATGGATTTTCTAAGGGGGTCCATAGTATTTAGGTTAAATACTGGGGAAGTTAAATAAAAATAATAAATTTTTATTAGAACTTTAAAAATCTGTAATTCTTTTTTTAAAGAAAGATTCTGCTTGCAATTACTTTTATCCAGAGGTCATCTCTCCAGATGATCCATTTCAAGTGATACAGAAGAAAAGCTCTAATAATTTTCAATCAAATTAACTTCTATTATTCGACTAACTTCATGTTGAGAAAGCCAGCGGAATAAGCAGTATCTATCCCCTTTATTCAAACCTGTATATTTAACTAGATGTAATGAATTAAGATATAATAAAATAGTAATTAATTAACTAACATTAATTTTTAATAATTTATTTATTCTCGTTAGATATTAAAAACAGAAAATATAGAAATCTGTGATCATGTATGTTGAAATATATAAATTAAAGCTAAAAATGTGTAAAAATTTTCATTGTTCTCTTTAAATAAGATCAAGAAAACTGATATTGCATACAAATGGGGTAATGCTAGCTACCCATACGGTACCCCCTTAAATGAATGGCCAGCAGTATATAATTTGTATGGATTTAGTTAAAAAAAAATTGCCATATATAACAACAACATACAATCTAAATATTATGTATCTCAAACTACTACAGCAACAGGGAAATGTAATCAATATATTAATTATTTGTAAGCTTTTACTAGATACAAAATTTTCAAGAGCAAAAAAATGAAAGCTTGCCTTATTGAAAGAAAATTTACACAGGGATATTAATTCTCTTATAATCTGACATTGATTGGTTAAATAACAATAGAAAAGCAAAATAGAGGACATAATTTTTACTATAATTCCTGTTAAGCATGTTCATAGTTTCAACACACAAGTTTTCTTAAAACTTTTAACATGATATAAGGGACCTCCCATGAGTAACGGAATGACATTTGAACAAGCATTCACAACATATATCGCAGATTCTACTAACTTAAATATTAAAATAAAAAAAGAAAATAGGGCAAACTATAAACATCTTAATGACTTAAAATGAAAAATGCAGATAATTTAAAATTACACATTATCTATGTTTAAAAATAGCACTTTTTGTGTGGTAACGGAATGATATATTTTGGACATAACAAATAAAAACATTGAATAACAAATAAAATTCAGCCAACTGTTGCAGTAACAAAAACAAAAAAATGTCAGCAACAAGACCTGATTCAATACTAAAAGTTTCAGTCATTTTCAACATCAAAATAATAATTAATATTATAAAATTAATTAGACTTAATGAAATCATGTGGTAACGGAATGACAAAAGTTCTGTTAAGAATGGCTTGAAATATCAAATACAAATTTATTATAATTAACTTACAAAAGATCACATTTTATGAATAACATTGAAACTGACTTGATTTTCATACATTACTCAGCACATATACGTTTTTCAAATTCAAACCGACTTCTAATTCTAGTGTTTGAACCATCAGTTCCTATTGATGGTTCTTTTCAGCTTTTGCTTAATTTGAGTTTTCGTGATCCAACACTTGTCTTCTTTGTAAGGAAATGCATAAATTAGTCCTAGAGTATCCTGTTTATGCATACAGAGAACTTTGATATCATCATCTTCAATAATGAGTACTTGAGCAATTTATGTGCGAACAGTTTTCTTTCCTAACCAGTCAATTAAAATGTAGTCTCCTACTATTTTGTTTGTCTTCAATGACAACACAAAATAAAGCCATCAATTTGATATTCTCCTTGCATACTCAAAATTTACCAACCAATCGAGTAATAAACCAGAAATAATAAGTTTTTACAATTCAACAAAATCAGGAGTGGATATTTAGACAAAATTATCGCAAACTATTCACCGCAATAGAATGTTGAGGACGGTTGCCCCTGACAATATTTACAATATGACAGGCGGTTAGTCTTGTAAATTTTGGCATTATCTATGCCAGCTATGATGAGATGCCTGTAATGATATGTTTTGACTTTATAAATTCATTAGGAAAAAGTTTGTTAAAAAAACAAGTGCAATGTCGGTTGTCCATCCCAAACCTTCCGGATGACCTAAAAAAAAATAGCACGAGACATTCTTAGAGAACCTGAAGAAACACATAGCACCTCTCAAATTTCTTATAAGCTTCCCACGAGAAAAACATGCCAATATTGTCCTTATCAAAAAACGGAGGCAAACTGCATATAAATGTATAAAATGCGAAAATCCGTGTTGCCTAGAGTGCTTGAAAAAAGTGTGCAACTCTTGTGCTTCTGGAGTAAAAAAGTAATTTTTGTTTACATGATGCCGATTTTAATTGTATTGTAACAATCAAATAAAACATATTTAGTTAATTTATATGTAGTTTCATTAAATTTGCACCTCTAAAATAAATTTTTGTTATGTACAACGTATTACAGACACATGTTACTTGCAACACACAAAATATGTGTGTTACCAGTTAAGGTCAAATGGTCAATGCAAAAAGAGTATTTTCTGTTGTATTTTAAGGCATGTTTCCTGTGAGAAATGGTATTATTCTTATCAAATTACAAAAATTCAGTTATTTCTGAAAATAATGATATATAACACTTGCAGAAATTTTTAAAAAATTTTTTTCATCTGATGTCCACTTATTCATGGAATGTCCCATAATCTATTAACATCATACAGTAGCTCTTAAAGTATTTCATCCTACAGCTTTCTTTAGTCATGAAATTGATGAAATTGCCAGCAAGATTAAAACCTCAAAACAGAAAATATTAATTCTGTTTTAAAGTTTACACCCAACTAGCAGAATAGATACATTTTCAACTAAGGTCCTTTCATGACAAGTATCAATGTGAAGAAGGATAAAATGGCAATCAATATTACAATATGGGAAGAAAATAGTGATTACAATTTTAAACATCACAACAATAGCATATTTAAAAGGTTTTAAGACATTTTAAGCAACTTTAACAAACAAAAGGATCAACATAAAAAGCTAATTATACATTTGATATTTTTATATCTATTAGTACAGTTATACAATCAAATGTTAACTTTATCAGACATTTATCAATTATAAACTTAAACAAGATATTTATGTGTATTATGTTCATATGCATAACAGCATAATGTAAATTACATGTAATCTATGTTTATCCTCCTTCTGTTTAAAAGTCAAGGAATACATTAAGTAACATCTGAAAATTTAGGATAATAAAACTTAGCAAAAATAAACATAAAATTATAAAAAAACTGTATGAAAAATTTAAATAAATATCCTTAAAATATGTAACTTCATTACTTGAGTAAAAGAAATATTTCATGTTTTCAATACATTATGCATTATTACAACTAACTTTCATATTATAACAGCCATAATAATTCACACGGGAATTATGAAGAGCATGAATTTTTAATTGAATAAGATCATCACAAATTTTTAAAATCAGGTATATAACTGAAGCTATTTATTAATTTGAAATATATATAGTACTTCAGGCAATTTATTAGTAATATGATTCATGTAACATTAAATTCCACAAGGTAGATAGATCTATGCACAATAATTTTAGAATTTAATCTTTAGTAATTTTCGGTTAAAAGATTAAGATCAATCATTCAACTTTCTTAAAGCTTACTTTAGTCAATAATAACACATTTTGTTTACTTTAGCCTGCCTATTTCACAACCATTGTAAATTTAAAATTGAAGGCAGAGGCATTTTAAATTCTCTCTTTCTTCACTCCTTCAAATAACAAAAACATAGTTGATTCTGTTAAGTAAACCAATCTGAGTATTTTCTGCTAAACTTATTTAAAAATCCAATACATACATTCAATTCAGTGTCTTAACAGTGAATAATTCAAGTATTTCTTTACAAATTAAATTCGTAACAATCTTAATTTTACTTTAGATTAGATTAATTTATTTTTCAAATAAAACGAAAGAGATGTTTTATATAGAGGCATTTCATCAATCAAATACCTTTACGGTACAGATGTAGTATACGCAACGAACGCCAAGGAGCGATTTTTCGCCAAATCAGATGGTTGTTTGGCGGTTTTTATATTCTGGCAGGGAGGATTTTAAGATCGAATGGTATTTTTTTGCGATAAGCTTTGTTTTACTGACCGCTAGAGCCAGCGGAAGCTTTTTTTTACTGTATAACAGCCAGCGGTATGTAGCGAAGCCAGCGGCTGGGGATTTTCTGTAATGTTTTTGGACGGATGCGTAACGGAGCGTAGCGGAGTGAAGCAAGGGTATCTGAGCGAAGCGAAGATCCCGTGTGCGCCTACGAGTTTCATAAAGCCAGCAGTAAATTTGTTTTCCAATTTAATGTTTACATTTCGCAGTTTAGGCAAAACAGGTCTCCGAACGGAATTTTGGCGCCAATTGGCGATGGCCCGTTGCGTATACTACATCTGTTCCGTACTTTCAATTGAACACAATCAAAACAAAACACGCGGCGCCATCTTAACTCGCACGCTAAATACACTTCTCACCGACTCAAGTTCAGTGAGAAATTTTACCCGCTAAGTGAGAAATATGAAGTGAGTTTAGCGTCCGAAAAGTGGCCCGAGACTACCGATTTTCTCCCAGGATACGAAAACGCCCCCTTCGTGACGTCATTTCTGACGTTTCTCGAATGCGAGTTCTTTTCGTACGGGCTGAGACTAGGCCCGAGTATCTCGGATTTGACGGCTCCCACATCGTTCACCGGAACCGGAAAGACCGATGTAGATCTTCAGATTCGAATCTTTTTGAAGATACAGGTCTTTCAAAAAGAGCCGTCTCTTTTTGAAGACTTTTCAAAATGAACGGCTCTTTTTGAAGATCTGTTTTCAAAATGACCCGGTTCTCTGAAAGACCGACTTGGGATCTGCTATAGATCTGTTAGTGAACGACCAGGATCCGGGTCTTCGGAGAAACGTTCGGGCAGCGGTGATTGATTTGCTGGCCAGCTGCTGAGTACGGGGAAATAAGCAGTCTATTGTAATGAATTACGTTTTCAGTGTTGCGGTTGATATAACGATTGATGTAGAGTGGAAAATACAAATTCATCCATTTAATAATATGTAGTAACGGATGTATGTATATAACATGTTTCATCATCACTCTGGAACGCCTGGAGCAATTTCAACCACACTTGGTACACATATGACTCATAATATGGTAATAATTATGGGGGGGGGGGGTTGACACCCCTAGCACCCCTAGGGGGGAGGGGGGCCATGTAAAACTAAATGAAAACGACTGATATTTGTGTCGAATCCATAGTTTTCGGGATCGCTGAAATAAATAGTAACACTCTCGAAGCCGTTTAAGGGCAAGTTCAGCCCCCCCCCCTCCAAAAATAAGCATTGGGGGGAGGGGGGAAAGGATGAAAAATAAAATGTCCAAAATGACCGAGAGTGGTTCTAATCAATAGTTTTAGGGGTAGATGAGAAGAATAGTGACACTCACGATGCCGTTTAACGGCGAGTTCATCCCCCCATCAGTATTGGGGGGGGAGGGGGGAAGGGATGAAAAATGAAATGTCCAAAATGACCGAGGGTAGTGTCGAACCAATAGTTTTCGGTGTCGCTGAGATGATTAGTGACACTCACGATTCCGTTTAAGGACTAGTTCAGTCCCATCAGCATTGGGGGGGGGAGGGGGGAAAGGATGAAAAATAAAATGTCTGAAATGACCGAGAGTGCTGCCTAATCAATAGTTTTCGGGGTCGCTGAGATGATTAGTGACACTCACGATCCGCTAAAGGGCAAGTTCAGCCCCCCATCTGTATTGGGGGGGGGGGAGAAGGGGTGAAAAATAAAATTTCCAAAATGATCGAGAGTAGTGTCGAATCCATAGGTTTCGGGGTCGCTGAGACGAATACTGACACTCCCGATGCTACTTAAGTACAAGTTCAGCCCCATCAGCACTGGGGGGAGAGAGGAGGGAGAAATAAAATGACTTCGAATTTGCACTAAAGGTAGAATTCATTCCTTTTCCTGTCTAAAAAAAAAATCGGGATAAATAAATACCCGAAACAGGCGGCTAAACAGCTAGTTACAAATAAAATCAAAATGAAACATTACTGCCGGCCAATCAAACATAATGAAATATTCTCGAAAAATATAAAAGATTAAATTGAAGAAAATGTTAATAGTTCATATATTAAACGACTAAGGTCGTCTAAGGTACTCAACGAGTTAACTTAAAAATGTCCTCTTAGAAACTGCTTAAAAATGACTTTTTAAAAAATCTGGTTCTTTTTTGGGGGGTTTACGGTGTGAAAGAACTTTTTTTATGTCACAGAAACATATAATCAGATACACACCTAGATGTTAAACGATTTTGCGTTTGAAATAACATGACAAAAATTATCCCTCTTGATAAATATATACATCTTTTTGTATTTTTTTAATATAAAATAATAATACAACTTTTAAAACAAGGAATATGATCAGTTAATGAAGTTATATATTCATACAAGTATACATTTTCACTTAATAATTACTAATATATGTAAATAATAAAAGTATTTAAAGGAAACAAAAAACAGAACTCGTTCTTGACATAAAATCTAGGAGTCAAATTGACTCATCATATGTATATATATATATCCCGACGCGCGACATTAAATACCTCCGTATCTAGGCCGGATATGGGCACGCCAAATCCAAAGACCGGAAAATCCCTCTATGAGGTCAGGGAGGATGGGAGAGGGTACGATCCCCCTCCAAGATGTCGCTCATGGGGGTGCTCGGTCAAAATTAAGCTGTCAGCTAGCTAAGACGGACTCCGACTCTTGTGGTGCTAAACCGGAGTCGCACACTTCAGCTCGAAGCCTAGAATGCCCAGGGGGCATTAGAAACAACAACATATATATATATACACACATATATATATATATATATATATATACATATATATATAGATATATAGATATATATATATATATATATATATATATATATATATATATATATATATATATATATATAATATATATATATATATATATATATATATATATATATATATATATATATATATATATATATATATACTGAAGTGCCACTAAATTAAGGATACCTACCTAGTAACGAGTTGGGCCTCCTCTGGCCTTGATAACGGCTGCCACACGACGAGGCATAGATTCAACAAGTTTCTGGAAAATTTTCCACGGGAATGGCTTGCCAAATATTGGCTAAAGCTGTCCATAATTCAGTAAGGTTCTTTGGTGCTGTGTGATGGCCTTTCACGCCTTGTTCCAAAACATACCAAAGATGCTCAATAGGATTTAAGTCTGGGCTTCTAGGTGGCTAATTCATGACAGAGAAGTCAGAGGAATGCTCATCCAACCAGCCAGTAGCCAACCGGGACTTGTGAGAGGTACAGTTGTCTTGCAGGAAAACTCCATTACGGTGCGGATAACAGAACAGCATAAACGAATGGAGGTGATCACCCAGCAACTCTACGTACCGAATTGCATTGAAAGAGGTTGGTACACGCACCAAAGATCCCAAACTGTGCCACGAAAAAACACCCCAGACCATGACTGAGCCACCATGCCCTTGTACAGTTCCAGCCAGGCATGTAGGATCCATTGCTTCATTAGCCTGACGCCATATTCTCAGCCTCCCGTCGGCGTTAAGTAGTCGGAATCGAGACTCATCACTCCATGCTACTCGTTTCCAGTCCTCTACACTCCAGTCTCTGTGCTCTCTTGCTCAGGCAAGACGTGCAGCCCGATGGCGAGTATAGAGCAATGGTACTCTCGTAGGTCGACGGCTCCCGAAACCCATAAGGGGAAGCGAGCGTTGCACAGTCCGTTTACTGACTGTACGACTGGCACCGTCATTAAACTGGGTGGTAATTTGAGCTAATGTTTGGCTTCACTGGCTACGTACAATACGCCTGAGCCGTCTCTCACCACGCACTGTCAAGGGTAATTGTCCTTTGCAGTTTGCCCGATCGCTAGTTTTTTCCCACCATCCATGTATTCTTGGTATACTCTTGACACTATCGACCTTGAAAATCCTAGCTGTCTGACGATTTCGGAAATTGAATGGCCCATGCGTCGCGCACCTACGATTTGTCCGCGATCGTAGGCGTCTAAATCAGGCAGTTTACCCATACTGGCAATTCCAACAACTAATTCAGAACAACCACAGTACGAGCTATATATGCAGTTACCACAGCGCCCTCACTTGCGCATACATGATGCGCAGCGCTACGCAATTTGCATAGGCTTTGCTATCCCTAATTCAGTGGCACTTCAGTGTATATATATATATATATATATATATATATATATATATATATACACTCATGGACAAAAAATTAGCGCACCAAGAAGGAGTCGTCAAAATGAAAAGATACTTTACATACGTAATGACTACTTTGATATAAGTAAATGATAAGAAAATCAAAGAAAAAGGATAATTTATTTCAGAGAAAAAGGCAAAAGAACGGAGGAGTTAATACTCCGTTGGACCCCCTCTATCGCGAATGCACGGTGCGATACGATCGGGCATTGAGTCATACAAGTTCTGTATGATGTCTTGAGACATTTCGTTCCATATTTGCTGTAACCTTGCCTCTAGTTCGTTCAAACTCGTGGGATGCCCAACTCGTCGTCCCAAATGATCCCAGATATGCTCGATTGGAGACAAATCTGGGGATCGGGCAGGCCAAGGAAGGGTAGTAACAGTGCGGAGACTGTCTTGTGACACCCTTGCCGTATGAGGACGAGCATTGTCTTGTTGAAAAATGGCTCCTGGGAGCCGTTGCATGAGCGGCAACACATGTGGTTGCAGGATTTCATGAACATACCGCTGGGCTGTCATGGTGCCACGGAACAATACTAGGGGTGACCTTGTATTGTAGGCAATGGCACCCCATACCATCACACCAGCTGTGGGAGCGATATGTCGCTGTACAGCAAAGGCAGGATTGAAGCGTTCACCACGGGCTCTCCACACACGAACACGATTGCCATCACTGCCGAGATTGAATCTGGATTCGTCGCTAAAGACGACCTGGTTCCATTCCGCTGCAGTCCAGTTTCCTCGTGCGCGGAAAAACTCCAAACGGAGGTGTCGATGGGTGGGCGTCAAGGGCAGCACACGTAATGGGCGCCGCGATACCAACTGTCCTTCAGCCAGGCGCCTTCGTATGGTTCGAGAAGACACAGAGGCCCTTAGTGGAGGTGCTACCTGTGCCTGGATGGCGGCCGATGAAGCAGTTGGCTGTACGCGTGCATTTCTTACGATGTGGCGGTCATCTCGACGACTGGTCTGTCGAGGGCGTCCTGAGCCTGGTCTTCGTGTACATGACATCTCTAGGGTCCACTGGTCCCAACACCTCCTCACAACACAATCAGAGCGGCCTAATTGACGAGCTACTCGCCTAGCTGACCACCCAGCTTCCATCATCCCGACGATTCTCCCCCTCTCAAACTGCGACAACTGCTTATATTGTCTTCGAACACTTCAGCAATTACTTGAAGATAGGAATATGAAAAAGTAGGGGAAAAAATATCATGTTTTTCAAAACTGTTTTTCATTTAATTGTGTAAATGATAAAAGACATACTGAAGCAGAAAAATGCTACTTCTTTCAATAAATTTAGAAAATACAAAAATTGAAATTAACTTTAAACATCTGGTTCTAGTTAATTATTTTTAATTTGCATTTTTTAATGTATAATCTATAGTACTTTAATTGGATTCTGGCCCATATTTCCTCCTCTTATAGGTCATAGTTGATGAGAAACTAAAATTAAAACCTTATACATATTACAAAAAAGCCAAATATACATTGGTATTATTAAAAAATATATTTTTAAAGTAATCAAATTATTTCAAAATGCCATCCGAAAATATGTCATGTATGATCTAGTATACTAGCAAAAAAATTTCAAGGAATTTTGGGCATATTTTACAAAGCATTTATTTTACTAATTAAGTACAAACTGAGGTAAATAAATTTATAATTTTATTTCGCTATAACTCTATAAATTATATTATTATGACTTACAATTTTTTAGCACACTGCTTTAGTTACAAGTAACTGTATAAATTTTATAAATAATGTGAAAGTTTTTTTCTTTTTTTAGTCATGTACCATTCCTTTTAAAATTAAAATTCTGAAAAAGAATTTTTTTATGAGCTATATAAGAAATTGAGAAAAAGTATGTTAATATTTTTCTAAAAAACAGTGTAGTGGGATCTGTGTAAACTATGTCAGTAAAACTACTATAAAATATGAATTAAAATTTATAAATATGCACTGTTATGCAATTATATTTATTGTAAACAATAAATATAATTGCATAACAGTGATACAGCGAAGCTATTAAGTAGCTTTCACTATTGAAAGGAAATTTATCAGAAAATTACAACTAATGATTCATATTTGTTCTAAAAGTTGTAGTTGAGGCTGTAAATGCAATAAAATTTTAAAATGTCTCAGAATGTACTCAAAAGTATGTAGTAAATATCAACATAAATTTTGGAGGAATTTCTGTATTTAAAGATGGGTTCTGTTATTATCTTATTTTTTCTAGATCCACCTTAGAAAGACACTTTTTTTATGTAACTACTAAAGGTTAACTAAATAGAGTTGAAATTTTTTATAATAATTTTTTTCAGAAATGTTATCCTCCCCCCCCCCTCCAAAAAATAGTTCTGGTTACACCATTGCCCTAGAATTAAGCTGCAGGCCGACCAGTGTGAATTTGGAGCTGCCTATGATCGGACCGTGAAAGATCGGATAATTCAAGGGCTACGCGATGACATTTTACGCGAACGCTTCTTGAGAGAGCCTGAACGTTCCCTAAAAAGGCATTAAAACTGTGCAAATCAGCTGAACTTTCTAAGATACATTCTTTCGCAATGTCACAGTCCTCATCATCCTCCCAAATTGATGCAAGCAGCCGGCAGAAGATAAAAATGTTCCAAAATCAACCACCCAATAACACAGCCAAGCATCAAAATGCTACTACAAAATAAAGCCACAAAAAAAACTCAGCCTCTCAACGTATGCAACGTATGGAACATGGGCAACAACGCCCATGTTCCAGATGTGGATCGCATCATGCCCCCAGAAATTGTTCAGCTTATGGGAAAACGTGCCATAATTGCCAAATCCTCAATCATTTCGCCAGTGTTTGCAGACAACCTAAGAAACATCCAGAAAAATACCTAGTCTCAACAATCAATTGTGACCAAGATCCAAACGTCGCCTATATTGGTTGTATCACAACATCTACAGATTGTGATTGGCTTCAACAGATTTTAATTAATAATCATCCCATCATTTTCAAATTAAACACTGGAGTCCAAGTTAATGTGCTCCCATTGTCTATATTTAAAAGTCTGCATAATTGCTCATCACTTACTTCAACATATATTAAAGTGTGTACTTACTCTGGTGATGCTTTGACAGACGTAAGTGAATGCATGCTCAACTGTGTTGTTAATGATCTTTCTTATGATCTTAAATTTATAACTGTGAATCTCAATGTGCAACCAGTTTTAAGTGCAGCTGCGTGTACAGCTCTAAATCTCAAAGAATAGATTCCTCTCGGCAAGTAAGTGAAAAGTGTAATATTATTCCATAAATTCAAATTCATGTCTCAGTATAAATTCTTCTTCTCCAAGTGTTATTCCCCAATCATCTACTAGTGATTATCCTAACTCATCTGATAATGTAATTTCTAATCCATCTAAATTTTTGCAAATTATCGAAGAATATAGCGATGTTTTTGAAAGTGTAGGTTGTTTACCTGATAAACACAAAATTATTTCGCATGAAAATGCATCACCTGTCATAGCTGCTTCTAGTAAGATACTATTAGCATTAGAAGATATACTTAAATATGAACTTTTAAGAATGGAGCAGGATGCATAATAGAAAAAGTTACACCGATCCACCGATTGGGTTAATCCAATAGTTGTAATTCCTAAGAAATATGGCTCATTAAGAATTTGTTTAGATCCTCGTACCCTTAACAAGTATATTAAAAGACAACATTACCAAATTCCCTCACAAGACCAACTGTTGTCAAAGCTCAAGGTTCTAAATTTTTTCTCTTACTGACGCAAAAAATGCTTTTTACCATATTCAGTTAGATGATGAAAGTTCTGATCTTTATACCTTCACCACTCCATTTGGTAGATATCGTTTTCTTGTAGTACCATTCGGGTTAAGTTGTGCCCCAGAAATCTATCAAATGACAATGGATAACATATTTGAAGAATGTCCAGATATTGCTCCCTATTTTGATGATATTTTGCTATACAGTAAAAACTTGATGATCATTGTAAAAGGTTAAAAAAAGTACTTGAAATTGCTAGGCAGAATGGTCTAAAGCTTAATATTGGAACAATTGCAAGAAAACCAAGAAGTGTTGTTTCGGCTTAATAATAAGTGGTGTAAAGTGAAAATATCTAGAGTCTATTAACCTCAGCCTAGATTCTACATCATAACAGCTGAGAATGGTAGAGAATATCGCAGGAATCGTGTTCATGTTGAAGGTTTTAAATCTCAAACAACTATACAGTTTGTTAATCCGAAAACGACTGCTAATAATTTATTTATAGCTTCTAGCAGCAAACGAACTACTGTTCCAATATCTCAGAGTAACTCGCCTATTGAAAATTGTCTCAACAACTCAGACTTCTACATCTATTAATAATACTGCTCTAACGACTCGCACAGGTAGAGTAATTAAACGACCATTACGTTTAAAGGACTATAAACAATAAGATAATTAATCTAAGGACATTTCATTTTTATTCCTATTATTAATATTAACAATTGTCTTGTATTATTTAAATTTTTTCGATATATTCCATTAAATGTTCATATTTCTTTTTTCCTTTTTTAAAAGGGGAAAATGTTCTATACAATGTACTCTGATCTTAACATAACTTGATACTTTATATTTAATCGTAATCAAAGTAATCTTAACTGTAACCGTTCTTCTAACTGAATTGTTTTATGTAGTAACCATGACGAGCATCTGTGTGGCGTAACGGCTCTTTGAAATGTGCACAAATGAGCATGCTCAGAGACTTAGATTTTTCCAAAGAGCCCTTTTTTTTCCTTCTCATATGATCATTTATTACAATCATTTATAGTAAAATGTACTTTATTAACCCCCCCCCCCCTGAATGCTTACATAATACTTGAACAACAACTCTCTAAGATTTTTATATATGTGTATATATGCACTGAATGGGATTTATTATTTCCACCTGACATTTTTATATAAATCAGCTATAACATCAAGCTGGCTAGAGGGTCAAATTTGTGAAGAAATGGGTAAAAAATATAAATTATTGGACTCTTCAGTGATGGATGATTGTGAGTGCCAGAAGCAGTGAATATCACTAGAAGTGCTTCGCTTGGGATGTGTTTGAGAATAGCTGTTCATATTTACAAGCCATACAAAAAGCTTTGTCTCGGTGTAAGGTGTGTGACCATCACTGGTTACTGGATGCATGAGTTTTTCTAATTATTTATATAAATTTCCATAATGTGCTCAAAATGTTTTCTATTGCTGCTGTCGAGAGTGCCTGCCTTTTTTTCTTTCTTTTTCCTGAGCTTGGTCAACAAACCACATATTTCATGGCACTTAAAGTACTCAGTTCAAAAAAAAGAATAGCGGGTAATTTTTAAATATCAGTCAACAAATCATTTTTTCTATAATTTTTTGTTTTTATATGTTATCAGCCTGATTTTATAATTGTTCGTAAATAAAAATTCTTTTGTTTGTGTGTTTATGTATATGTTTATGTATCCTGCCTTGTTTTCATATGTACACCAGACTGGGATCTGAGACAGTTGTCAGCCCCAGGTACCTTAGAAACAACAACAGTTCTCGAAATTTGTTTTTGTCAAAGGGTGTTAGATTGCAAATCACGATTCATTTCAATATAATGATGATGAAATTTTTTCCTCTACTTCTGTATGTTAATTTATTCTTTTCTTAATATTCCTTATCACAGCTAAACATTTTTTTTACGATTTTGTCATGTACAATCATAGTAACTATAATACCATGTTTATATCAATTGTTCATAACATGTTTATATCAATATTCCTCTGTTATGAAGTGTTTTTATTTTAATGCTATAGTTCTCTTTATATAAACTGTATATTTTTTATGAATCATCAAGGTTTAAACCAAATGGAAAATACTTGTTAATTTCTACCGTTTTCTATAAATTGCAGCATCTTAATAGCATTTCTTTAGCTCCAAAAACATCTATTATAATTGATGTCTATGCAAGGTTTGTTTGTACTTCATTTAAATAGATAAAGTATCTCACTAACATAAAAGCCAGACGCTTGTTGAATGCTGCTATGATAAAAGTAAAGCAGCATTTACCGAGTATTTTTTTTTTTGGCAATGAAGAGTTTTATAAAGATTTATATATTTTTAAATTGCAATTTTTATCTTTATTTTACTCAAATGTTTATGCTACAGAGTTATGAGAAAGCAATTTTAATATCTTATGTTAAGCTAAATGTCTATAACCATTATTTCATGATGCAGGAAGAGAAAGCAGTGTGTTTTTTTCTTTTCATTGAAATGTAGAGATTTGGCTATAATGCTGAAAAGGACTTAAAAAAAAAGAATAGATAAGGAACGGATTTTCTTTCATCATAAAATTTTTATTTTTTCTCTTCAAAAATCATATCATTTCTCATCAAAATTAGTTTTTGTCAGTTAAAAAAAAAATTACTTTGAACACCTTTTTCACAATGACTTTCCCCTATAAAGTTGAATAGTTTTTGCCTATTTCTAAATTGTTTCTGTATAAGTCTATGTTGGCAAATTTTTCTCAAGAATATTAGCAAAAATATTGTCCATCTTTCAAATGAACTATCTCTTTATTGTTACGTCAAAATTTTGCATTATCTCCCGTCCATTCGTCTTTTTAAATTTTAAACTAACGAAGAAATTAAGCCATATTTAAAAGATCACGGAGGTGTTCTAACCAATTGGCAAGGACGATGCTACACTTCTAGCTTCGTAACCATTAAGAAGGAACGCAAGATAACATAAACAAATATTTTATGTAAAAGTTTGGGGAAATAAAGCAATAAACCACATAATATAGGTACCCTCTATATTGATGCATGAGGTTAAAAAGGCGAGAAAATGCCAAATATGACAAACCAGCGATAACTTGGCCTTCTCCGTTTTCTGCTCGAAAATAAAATTTAAGTTCTTGAGCATGTGCATTTATGCACATTTCAAAGAGCCGTTATGCCACACAGACGCTCGTGTAACCATGAAGCTACAGAAGGAGGAGTAACTCCGTGTTAAAAAAGTGTCTTCCATTTGGTCGCCACCACTAGGTGGCGCGCGTCGATATTTGCGCCGCTATAACGCGGAAACCATACGCTTTAATATGGATTTTTCGTATTTTTCAAGAGAAACAAGTTTTTTTAGTGCGTTTTTAATATGAATTTATTTATTCAACTTAACAATTGTTTATCTTCTTTCAAAATGCTTATTTGAACTGCTTTTTTGCTAAACTTCATTAAAATTCTTAAGGGGGAGATCACCTTTGTACACTCGAAAATACACTGATTTTACTACCAAGCTTAATGTGTTGTCAAACAGGTAATTTGTAATTAATTTAAACCAATTGTTTAGGGTAAAACAAAGTTTTTGGTTGCACAAAGTTTTATCTATTAGAAGAAAAAAAAACAGAATTGTTGGGAGATTATTAGAAATTATTTTATGAAAAAAATAATGTTTTATGAATAGTGAATCTTAGATCACTGCAATGTGCAGATTTTTTAAAAACTATAAGAGATATATATTAAATTATTTGTATATTTTCTATCCATAGGTTATAATTTAATCTACACCTAAAACAGTTACCATATTTCACATAAAAATATTTTTTTTCAGGCAAATTTATTGTAATGTACAAAAAATATAAATTTTTTAAAAAAATTAGTAATATGTACTTTCCTAAATTAAGGTAGAAATCGTATAAACATGCAATCTATACACGTATACAAACAATTTTAGAAATTTGTGACGATTAGTTTTGAAGAAATAGTGCGCAGAAGTTTCAAAATAACAGTTTTTAGAAAAAGCAGTTTAAAGTTTAAATTTTCTATAAATTACTTTACTATTAGCTTTATACATTTGGCCATAAAATAAGTTCTAATTGTAGTATCGACTTAAATTTTTTTATAAGATTCCTTATATTCCATTCTTCAAAATCAAATCATAATAAAAAATTGAGTTTTTTGAAGGTTTTAAGGTGATCTCCCTCCTTAAAGGAAATGAGTAAATAATGATACATTATTTTCTAGAGCTAGTAAGTTACATATAAAAGCACACACTAGCTGCAGCTACAGAGTATGCAATGTCCAAGCATGAGCTGACAAACATCTGACACATGAAGAGTCATACTTCATTATATACACATTTTCAGAATAAGTTTGTATTAGTTCCAGAATAAATGAGCTCAGAATTTTGCAATAATTGAATAATTAAGGAAATGAAATTACAGAAAAAAATTGTGAGAAATACTACTGATTAACCAAAACACACACACACATAGTGATTGTGACGTATTGATCGAGGTAGCGATCGAATCAACTAATGTTACAGCCAAGTAAATTAAAAGAGTTACTTTATTAAAAAACAGTTGAAGAAAATAATGATAAAGTGATGCACTGTAGATAAGTTTACAGGAACAATGACGATTTAGACAGTCTCTGAGTCCTTTAGGATGAGTTGCCAGAGGAGTTAACTCACTTATCACAACAATATCGAGTCCGGCAGGGCTCTCGATTACTTTACCGGCAGAGCGGATGACTGCGAAGTAAGTCTCTACAGCCAGGACGATCGAGACAGATATCTCGTCTTGAGATACCTTAAAAAAATAGAAAACCAAGCTTCCTAACTGAAGCTGAAAAATATCTTCTTGAGATTAAGACCGCTGACTTCACAAGTCCGCGTTATAGCTATCTCGCCCTGGATGGTCGGAGTAGTTCTCTCAGCTCAGGAGATCGCAAACTAACTTTTTTTTAGATCTGTCGTCTCATTTCTGACTTTGGCGCTTCATCCAGAGAACTCGTCTCTCATTGGCTCTTCTAACGGTGATGTCATTTTTGAGCCTATTTATATGCTGAAACGCAAGCTGCATTTCTTGCAGCTTCCCGGTCTTGGGAGCTGTCTCGTGTCATCGATCTGGCGAGCCGTGGCAAAATCCTATTCAGTCTAGATGTCACGTTTTACAAACAGTCTGGCATCCCTTTTCTTCCGAGTTTAGCCTCACCTGCGACACGTACAATGGAGGCGGGTCTGACGGTCGTTAGCGGTGCAACGGTGTCAGAAGCTGCAGAGATTTTAATTGTGCGAATTATTTTAATTCGTCACATGATATAAGAATATTTTTTTGTAGATAAGTATGAATAATACATCATACATAACAGCCTTTAAAAAGAAAAGCAACATTTTCTGTCAATAGTCACAAATAAATTCTAATCAGGACTAATAAAATAGAAAGTCAATTCTGTATTTAATCACAACATTTTTAATTATCTTCTTTTGGAAAAAAATCAATCAAAGCATCTCAGATTACACTTTTTAAAACTGGAGGTATAACTGTCTAGTTGGTAAATTATTGAATATAAATTTTTTTTTCATCGAATTAAAAAGAAAAAAACAAATAACATTGACAAGGACAAATCAGCTATATTTTTGCATTTTCACAAAGTATGGATTTCAGTGTACTCACAGTAAAAAGATGGGAAAATATTTTTTTTAATTATACACAACAGATTTTGCATAAGCGTTTATAGTGACAACATTATCATACAATGAAAACTTATTTACTTATCGAAACTAATTTAATAGTGATTAAATTATATGTTAAGGTAATTATATATAAGTGATATTTCTATATTTCCCCAAAAAATCTGAAATTTGAAAAGCAGTGTACTTCAATTTCTATTATTAGTAACATTTAACGATTAAAATCAATATGCATTAATTCATTATGTCATGTATTCTTAAAGTAAAGAAATCTATTTAAAAAGTACTTATGATTACTATATAAACACAACAATTGGAGACAAGTGTTCATTACTTTTACATCTGTTACATACACCTTTACTATTATACTTAGTACATTATTTTACACCATTTAACATTTTAAAATTAACCATTAACCATTTTACAATTTAAACTTTTTGAAACAATAATATTCTGTACATACTTTTACAGATGAATCCTGACAAATAAGAACTCGTCGCTCACAAGAATATTTAGAATTCCATTTTGAACATATCAAATACTCTTGAGGCTGTCCACTATGATATGGTTTTTGCATATTTTCTAAGTTAACCAAAAATGTAGAATAATAATTTTGCTGTTGTTCAGCTTCTGTATGAGATTCAACATCTTTACTTAGATTAGGTCTTTTGTTTTTTCTTCAAATGAAGAATAACGAGAAGCTGGAGATTTTCTCTTGCATGGTCCAACAGACAGATATTTTGGTAAATTAGGGAATAATATTTGTATAGAACCTACTTTTAAACGAAATCTCCCTCTCTCAAGAGTAAATATTGTTCCATCAGTGAGTGAAGTTGAATATGACCTTTCTACGCACTCTTCTTAAAAATGCTACTCACAGAGCTTGTCACCGACCTGAAAACTTTGCCTTTTCTGGGGATGGCTTTCGCCATTTCTCCAAAAGTACACTATCCTGGAATAAGTAGAATTGAAATGAACAACAAACAAAATATATATTTATAAAATTAAAAACTGTATGCTAGGTATAAAATTCACTCTCAGAAAACTTGTTATATTCTACAAACATATCAAATGAATTACAATCGTCAACGAAGGTAAGTTTTTAATTGAAAATATGAAAAACATCAAAAACTAATACTTTAATATATATGTAAGTATCGCACATCTTTTTTTGATTAAATTATTTCCTTTAGAGCAATAATTTCAGTAATTATTTACATTTGTTTACGTACAGTAGAGCTTTGTGAATACCCTTTTTTCTGAAATATAGGGATGATTGAAAAATAAAACATGCTTATTTCCGGCAAAATTTAAGCTGTCTTAACTTTGTGTTCGCTTAAAACACAGCAGCTGTATTTTCCTCTCACTATTATACAGCTTATATTAAAACAAAACATTAATAATGTTCTTACCTTAAGAGCAGTAAACAAACTAGGATTTCTCTGTCCTGTTTCTTTGTTTCTTTTTATGGTTGGTCGATAGCCACTAGAACAACCAGGTGCAAAACATATTGGTATATCTGTGCACAGAATAAATTAAAAAATTTGCAAAACAATTTTCAAAAACACGCGTCCATATAACTCAATGAAAAATCGACGCCCTTATCACATGTCGCGCCATCTGCCGGTGAGCGACGACCATAATCGGTCAAGGAATTCTCCATTGAAGCTTACGCTCCTTCTTATAGCTTCATGGCAGTAACGTTGTCATCTCCCCAACTACGTAGCATGCTGATCTCCTAATAAAATATCTATCTAATTTCATCTAGCCTATTTTATGCATTCACATCTACACCAATGCATTAAAGTATATAATAAACTTTACCTTTTGTTCTTTCAATTATGTGAAAGGCCGTAATTTCTTTCTAGTCTTGAATGAACCCATTTAAAAACTGCAAATATATTTAACCATTTGCCTTGAAGTGAAATCATTTGAAAGAATAGGGAACACCATGTCCCTGTGTTAAACCCTAAAACCCGCCCTTATCATGGTATTAATTAACAAATAAATAATAATAATAATAATAAAACAATAGCTGTTCTGTCAGACTGCAAATCTGAAATGTTCAAACTGCATTTCATGATTTTGGTGTTTGGCAAATAATATATCATAACTTTTTCCCTTGTCAGCTTAACTGTTATCTTGGATGGGCAAGTGGTGCTAATTTTAGATGATCCTTGGGACTCATCTCTTGACATCTTTTCCTCAAGGTTTATAAACACCTATTGCAGTGATAGTATATAATTTTATTTCCATTTTTTTCTAATATCATCTCCTCGTTGTCTTACATACATTGACTTAGTAACCTTTTCTTCGGGTTCTTTCGAAGTCATAAATTCTTTACAAAAAGAATTTTCAATTTATTATATGGATTAATTAATCATGATGAATACACAATGCAATAATTCATGAAAAACACTAAGTTAATTGATGTACATTAACTCAATATATCATTAATAAAATACACGGAATTAGTTTTTATACACTACAGTGAAATCCTTTACCGCTGAAATTATTAAACTCCTAAATGCTAAGTGTACACTTGAGGGAAAATCTTGAAAGGAAGTCTCGAGATTAAGTCAGGGTGTTGTCCAGTTGAGATCACTTACGCTCTCGAGACAGGTTCGTGAGACTCGACAGTCGCTGCAGTCTTGTGACCAGGAACATTTCGTGTCGACTTGAAAGTCAACTCGCAGTTAGTTGTGTGATTTGATTGCAATTTGCTTATTTTTGTTTTTTTCCCAAATGGATTCGCGTCAGGCCCTAGCTTTTATAATTGCGTATAAAAATGTGAAAAAGCAGAAAGTGAAAAAAGAGTGTTGGGTGAGAAAATGAGTGGATCGACGAAATGAATTCGGAGCTTGTTCAACTCTTGTAAATGAGTTGCGGTTGGAAGATGCACAACAGTTCAGAAATTTTATTCGGATGTCTGCAGTGCAATTTGAACTGCTTTTAAATGTAGTAAAACACCAGATTGCCAAGCAAGATACAAAATTACGTGATGCAATTCCTGTTCATGATAGATTGATGGTCACAATTCGTTTTCTGGCTTCAGGTGAGCATATTCAAGCGAATATTCAAGTACAGTAGATTCCCGCTACATATATGAGCTATTTTTTCTTTTTTATGAATACATCTTTTCCTTCAGCTTAATTTTATTATCAATACTACAAACTGCAAACGTAGATCCAAGTTTTTGACCTAACAAAATAGAGTTAACAAAAAAAACTTTCTGACTAAAACTCAAAATTTATTTATTGTACAGCACTACAAAACATAGCTGTAACAAACTCACAAATAAACGAATAATATTCTGGAAAGCTGAGGAAGTCAAACCCTCTCACTGAAATAATTTTACACTTGCCCCTCACTGAATTAAATTTTTAATTTACTAAATTTTAATTAGTATTTTTTTTAAAATCTCGTTCGGATTAACTGGATGTTCGGACAATCTGCGTTCCGATTACCGGGACTCTACTGTATCTACCTCTTGAATATTTTTTTAATATTGAGTATACATACCTATGAATTTTCAGGAGATGCTTATTGTAGTTTACAGTACCTTTTCCGCCTTCCACCTTGTACAATTGGAAGAATAGTTCCATTTATGATAATTTAAAGGAAGAATATTTAAAGGTATGTGTAAAAAGTATTAGTGAGCAAATTATAAATTAAAAAGTTACTTTATTTTTATTATGAAACTACAAAGCAGAAACATGAATATTTGCACTTTATAATAAGTTAGCACAAAATGAATTGTAAAAATCTTGGATTGTTTGAGTCTCACCACTTGATGGAGGGAAGTTCTTGTCAACAGCGATAGTTGGTGATGCAATTGGGGAAGGTGTAGTACTTCAATTTGAAGAAGATGGCACACTGGACCAATAGATTTTTTAGGAGGATGAAGCATTTATAAAGAGGATGATACACTGGACCAGTAGCTTCTTTCATCCATATCAGAAATATGTGCTATCGCTTTACGAATAACACTTTGTAGTTGCCCTCTGTAATAATCTGATTTTAATTTTTTCAATTCCAACGCTACGTATTCTCCAAAGCGACCAAAATCGTCTTTCGGCTTTTTTACAATTTCTATTGCTTCCTTTAGAATGTTATCATCATCTTGAGTTTGTGACTGTTTTTTGCAAGGGATTTATCTTTTGATTTGTCTTGGCTCACTTTCTATTTGCTCATCCTCCAAAATTTTCGAGTTGTCAGGGTGTTATTCTGAAAAATTAGGAACGCAATTAATATAGCAGGTGTTAAAAATAAAAAATCTTTATTTTGATTAGAAAATAAATTATTTATTTATTTTGTTTTTCTACCAGAAAAAGGAAAAATATTTTTCTCCAATTTTTACCCTTAAGAATTGGAGAAAAAGTATTTCTCATTTTCTGGTAGAAAAACAAAATAATTTGTTTTCAAAACAAAATAATCAATGTAGAAGATCAAACAAAAACTTAGTCTCAAAATTGGTTTAAAATAATTAATATTTCTAGCAATAATAAGGTAATTATATCTAAATAAAATCTTTTAGTTTTTTTTTCAGCCACCTTCAACTGCTGAAGAATTGAAGGAATTCGCAGATCAATTTGCATTAAAAGGGCAATTTCCACATTGCTTCGGAGCTATTGATGGCAAGCATATTACAATGGTTGCTATACAACTATAAGAACACACTCAGCATTGTTTTGATGGGAGTCGCAGATGCCAATTATAAATTAGTTTATGTTGATGCTGATTGCAACGGTAGAATTTCTGATATGTCTTTACTAACTGCTCCCTGCACGATGCTTTGGAAAGCAAGCAGTTACCGCTTCCTGAACCAGAAGCATTGCCTCAAAGATATTTGCCAGTTCCGTACATAATGGTAGTTGACGATGTCTTTGACATCATACA